>CM065378.1:19040000-19597500 GCA_033060915.1 Euryodendron excelsum | reverse complement strand
ACGTCGAGTTCCCCATGAACGTCGATGACATCGACAGCCCGGTTGGGGGAATGTCGCAGACGCTCGATTTCACGTTGTTCGGGATCCACTCGACGAAGTAGGAGGAGTTCTTGTTTTGGACGTTGATCATTTGTTCGTCGACCTCTTTCGTGCTCATCTTGCCGCGGAACATGGCGGAGGCCGTGAGGTAGCGGCCGTGGCGTGGGTCGGCGGCGCACATCATGTTCTTGGCGTCCCACATTTGTTGGGTGAGTTCGGGGATTGTGAGGGCTCGGTATTGCTGAGATCCGCGGGAGGTTAAGGGTGCGAAACCGACCATGAAGAAGTGGAGGCGCGGGAAGGGGATGAGGTTGACGGCGAGCTTTCGGAGATCGGAGTTGAGTTGGCCCGGGAAGCGGAGGCAACAAGTGACTCCGCTCATGGTGGTTGAGATCAAATGGTTCAAATCACCGACTGAAACATATACAAACGCAAGCAAAAGTTATACATACATATATGTATGTCTTTTTTGGGAAAAAAAGGCCTAATGATTGGATAGCATGAGTTAATCAATAATAATTTTTAACAAATTTTTATTGTGTCATGTCTTTTTGAAACTTTTTAATTATTATTATTATTTGTTAATAGAGTGTTTTGGTCACATTTTAATTAATTTCATAGTTTGTGCAGCTTTCTCTTATAAATTAAGTAATTATCGAGTGAAAAATTTCTTAAAAAATTAATGACATCTAAAAGTTTTCAAATTTAAAACTTTTGGATAGGGTAGACTCAACCCTAAGTCTTGATTAGGAGGCCAATTTTTTAGAATTCTCTCTATTTTTTTCACAAATGTAGGTTGTTAATGTAATAAAACTCCGCATGTCATAATTTTATAAAGATAATTACGGATAACTCAGCACTACCTAATTACTTGATTATTTAATATTTTTTTTCTAAAATGGTAAACCTCTGGGTTTATGACATCATTGTATACATTTTTTGTTATTATAAATCAAAATACTTATAATGATGGCTATTAATTATGAAGATGTCTAACGCTATATCATTTTAATAAAAAATTTTGTAAAAAATTTATAGAAGAAGAGCATTATCCTTTTCTTTATAAAAATTATTATGTATAATTTTTCTTTCTTGTATAGCATTAATTTCCTCAGTCAAAAGCATAGAAAATGTATGCAGGGTTACATAGATATATATGTATATATACTTACAGCTAGGATTGGTGAGCTTGAGTGTGCGGAAGCAGATATCGTAGAGGGCTTCATTGTCAAGGACCATGCACTCGTCGGCATTTTCGACCAGCTGGTGGACGGAGAGGGTGGCGTTGTAGGGCTCTACCACCGTGTCTGAGACCTTGGGCGAAGGGAAGACGGAGAAAGTGAGCATCATCCGATCCGGATATTCTTCCCTGATCTTTGATATTAGCAGCGTCCCCATCCCTGATCCTGTCCCTCCTCCCAGTGAATGGCATATCTGGAAGCCTATACAATACATATCATGGACCATCACTCATCATATTATTAACAACTACAGATCTATCATATGTAAAAATTCGGATCCCAATTGTAAACTGTGGCATGTAGCATTTGATTGAATTTTTTTCCTTCTTACTTTTTAACCTCTCAGTACAAGCAACAGAAATTATACAGTGTTCCTCGAGTACACATAATCTTACTCCATATTCTTATACTACCGTGAATCGTGCGATTAGGTGGAGATGTTCGGCCCTACCAGTACAAGAGTGGGACCCACTACTATTGTCAAATTATAGAGTAAGGCCATGCGAGGCTGAATAATTTTTAACCGATAAAATTTAGATGAGGAATTTCATGTGGTGTATAGTATAAACAAAGACATATCGCATTGATTAATCCTTTTTTACAATATTTTTTTGGATGGGGCCCACATTAAGAATAAAAATAGGGTTTTTAATGATGTGGTGTTTCTAATTACAAATGATCCAGAGGCACATAAATGAAGTTGAAGTGATCAACAAAAAGGAATTGAATTGACATTATTATACCTTGTAAGCAATCACAATTCTCCGCTTCTTTACGAACAACATCAAGAACCGAATCGATCAGCTCAGCTCCCTCAGTGTAATGCCCCTTGGCCCAATTATTTCCGGCACCATTTTGCCCGAAAACAAAGTTATCGGGTCTAAAGATCTTTCCGTAGGGCCCGGTACGGAGGCTGTCCATAGTACCGGGCTCAAGGTCCATTAGCACTGCTCTGGGGACGTATCGGCCACCACTCGCCTCGTTGTAGTAGACATTGACCCTCTCAAGTTGAAGGTGAGAGTCGCCGACATAGTTTCCGGTGGCGTCAATGCCGTGTTCGTCGCACACCACCTCCCAAAACTTGCTGCCGATTTGGTTGCCGCATTGCCCGGCTTGGATGTGAAGAATTTCTCTCATTTTTTAGGGAGGAGAAGAGGTGGAATATTAAAAATGGCTAAAGATTGTAAAACTACAATAGGAGGAAGCATGGAAGAAGGAAATGTGGATGGGCTTTTGTAGGTGTAGTGGGGAATGGGATTTGATTAAGACACTGATATTTTTTTCTCTCTTTCTATAGAGAAAGAGAAAATAATGAATGAGAGAGAAATAGAGAGAATTAATAATTTTCATGTGGCTATGTTTGGAAGAGGGTATGTCAAACCCAAACAAGAGTAGTGAGCTGGATATGGATGGAGACAACTAGGTGCATAGGGTCGTCTGGCTTCATTCATACTAAAATTACTAAACCATCCTCTCAGTCTTCTCATAAATGTATATCATTTCCAATCTGTTATTATTATTACCCCTCAAAAAAAAAAAAAAAAGAAAAAGAAACTTTTACTAGGATTCAATAAATACCCTTTTGGTATTTTTGTTTCCTAACCCTTCCTGCCCTTTTTATGTATATATATTTGGTGAAAATTTTATCCTAATGAATGTTTTACTAGTAAATGTCAATGAGGGTATTTTGGACAATTTAATGATAATTATAAGGTGGTTATACTGAATTAATATTAAAGATAATGTGACTTTGATTTACAGATCAAGTTAGGTAGCTAGTGGATTGATATGAAACAATGGAATTGAAATTGGAATGGGGTGAGAGGTAGGAATCTTAGAATTATTGAAGGCATGAGAGTCTCTGTCAGTCTTGTCTTCTTTCTCATATAAATATTTCTTTATGATCCTCTTGCTTCCCACCTCCCACAAGACTTGTGTGGGCTGGTTGTTGTTGGAATCCAATGTTCTACACCCTCTCTATGGTAATATTACCATGGAAAACAAAGACATGTGACCTCTTCTCAAGGAATTAAAAAGAAGGATGAAAAACAATCTTGCATTATCCACTTTTTCACACACAAACAAAAAAAACTCATAAGATCTAATGGCAAATAAAACCTTTCTAACTGAAGAAACCCACATAGGCTAATGGGAGATTTTACTTGAGCGCCTCTTATGTTTTATAGGATTTTTTTTCTTCTATAATTCTTTTTTCTGGAATTCTAGAAATATTGTATAGAAAATTCCACCAGAATAATATGCCAGAGGCACAACTAAGAGTCATCGTGATGGTATTTTGTTATAAAGTGAATAACTCTTATCCAATCACATTATTCTGGTGATAAATTCTTTATAATTTTTTTTTATTTGTATAGCATTACCCTTATTTTATGTGCAAGGAGTACAAGTGGCTATTAGAAAATCATCATATTTGTAATACAACCAATATAAATAAGTGATATAAAAAGTTATTAGAAAATCACCAGAATGATGTGACAATAATATTATTTTTAAATTATGAACTAGAATATTTTGATTTGAAATAAAAGTATTACAAACAATCTCAAAATTCTCTGCAAAATTTTTGTAAGTTTTGCGTTAACTTTTTCCCTTTTATATTCCAGCTCCTGTTATTGATCAGATTAGCCGGAGAAAACTCTTGGTATATTATTTGATTTTCTCAGTAGACAAAAAGATGGAATAAGATTTGAGAGATGATCTTAGAGACATGGTTCAACAGTGTTGATGTTGAAACATTGTTTTCAATTTAATTGTTTTTGGAAATCACTGTTTCCCAAGTTATTGAATGCTGCTGAGTAGTGAGAGAAATTTTGAGGTAAGTTGTCTGTATCTAAACCATGACCCCACACCATATTAATTTGCTAAGATGTTCCTCCTACAGCAACCAACCGACCCTATCACTCCAGTTAAGATGTAACTGTCATTATCTTCTACCCTAATTTTTGTGACCAATCTTGCTGCTGGTAATCATGTCCCAATCCGAATTTATTCAAAGGGGTTGTTCATTAAGACTTGGGCTTCACAATGGCACGGGATTAAAGACTCGTACTTCTAATTCTTTCTAAACTCCTTAGTAACGGGAGCCTCATGCAACAATAAGTTATATGTCATATATAGTAGCCAGATTGTGCTAAGCGATGATTTGAAGAAAATAAATCAACCATATGTATTGGGAACTACCATTGGTGTGGATGGGGAGCACATGGCGCACCATGGCAACCACATGGCCTCGGCCCCCTCGGGCATTGACTTTGAGATAACTTAGATATAAGTAGGCACAAGAACAACAAAGCTGAAACATAACCATATGCCCTGCTGGAGATACTGTATATGATGTAATGACAAAATCCAAATGCCATTGAGATATGAGATGCCCAATACTATATATGATGTTATCAAGAAGATGAAGACTGCAATTTTAACATGTAGTTCTAACAGTGAACCAATGACCAAAAATATCAAACGGCTCTGAACCCGAATGGTCCTAATTACATCTCTTCATAATCAACAAACACTTGCCGTGTAGGTTGAGGGCGGTGAAGATCCTGTAATCTGATTACGTACAAACTTGAATAATTTAAACAAGTCTAGTTTGCTGCTGAGTGGCAGTACAACCGTGAACCAAAGTTGCCCAAGCGACACAGCAGCCTCACCAAGGGAACTTGAATAATCAACAATGAGCAATTTCAGCATCACTGCTGATAAAATGTAATCATGCACTATGAAGGTAGTTTTCCCATCAATGCATTTTGACCAAGCAATACAAATTTACCAATATCCCATAATTGTTCTGGAAATTTGGGCAAACTTGCTTCACTTGCAAGGTTTTGATAGTTTTATTCACGCGCCATAATGGACACTAATTTCAGTAAACAATGACTGATATGATCAACATTCGGACAACGAGTTGCATGAAAAGGTTCACATGCCAAGGATACACACCGCAGTTTACTCCTTCAAAATCATATACAGAGTCACGGGGCATCAACTGAAAACAGTTTTAAGGAAAAAACAACAGGATTGAGCATCTCCAACCCATTTTTAAATCTTTAAATTTGAAGGTATTTTTTAAATTTAGTCATCCAACTCACCTTCATTTCTTCAAATATTTAAAGAAATAAAGGTGGCTTTCATTTGTCACATTCAAATTTGGAGGTTCATCAAAAAATTTGAAAGCCCCTTTATTTACTATTCATGTAGGCCAAACTACTAATTATATGGAACCATTATACTAATCATTGTTTTAAGCCTAAATAATATATTATGTACTATTTAAATACTATTTTAATAAATATTTAATTTAAAATTTCAATTAATTCATTTTTTTACTTTGTTAAATATTTATTTAATTTGAGATTTTTATATGTGGAATAAATAAATTATTTATATTTTTTCTTGTTTTTATTTATTTTAAAATTATTATTTATATATGAAATTAAAATATTCTTTTTATTTTATGAATTATTTATTTATTAAAAAAATGACTCATGATTTCCAAATAGGTAGATTATCTATTGATTTTAGTCATGGTAATTTTAGTAGCTTTAGCTACCATGAAGATGGGTATGAAAGAGCAGACTTACCACATTATTAGTACTTGTAATTTTAATTTCTCAAATCTCATTTTATGTGTTTTCATTAGTTTCTTATTGTACTTTAATTTTTGTTAAATGCATTTCATTAGTTTATAATGGGGTTTTTGTTTTTTTTTTTAAATTTTTAATGTAATTTAATTTGCAATTTTATGAGTAGATCATTTAGTTTAAAATATTAAATAATGTAATTTTAATTAAATATTTGGTAAATAATTACAATTTATATTAAAATTTGGTCATAAATAATTATATTTTGAATAAAATGAGAGCACAATATGTTATTTTTAAATTTTTTTATATAAAGATAATAATAATTTAAAGAATAAATAGTGAAAATAAAGGTTGATAGATTAAAATAACAATGTAAAAAAGTTAAATTTATGAACTTTAAATTCGAAAAAGATATCAAAATAAAAATAAATTTAAAAATTTTAAATTAGAAATGCTTTTACACACGAGAAGAGCCTACCGATGAAGTGCACACAACATAAATATACCACCTCAATACAGCAGCTCCTCAAAAACAGGATCCACGGATTGGCCCCACTTCCCATGGTACAGCTCCAAAAGCTTCTCAGCCGGTGTCTCACCCTCACATGAGATAAAGCACCACCTCTCTTTACTCCTAGAGTAGAGAATAATTTTTTCAAGAGGGAGGGAAGCAAACAATAGGACATTTATCAAATCACGATCAGTAATGCATCCAAAAGGATAATGACTCAGAAACCAATGAATTTCAACTCAATTTTTTTTTATTTTTTATTTTAACAATAAGTCATGGTTACAGCATCCATAACAAGGCAAAAATTCTTTTAATTTTATTGTAAAGTAATAAATTACTGGAAAGATACTTGAGCTTTGCTAGCCTCACTCGCTATTGTGCGAGTGAGGCTAGACTTTTTCAAGATACTTTACCAAAGTTTTATAGGCCATCATTACCTTAAGTAATTTCTAGATTTAAAGAGCATGACTTTTTTTATTTTATTTCATGAATCTTTGGATTATTTTGCATCTATCTAATCTTTCTGTTTCTCAATGTTTTATTTGAAATTCAAATTTTTAGTTAAAAAAAAAATACCTTTTAATTTTATTCTTTTTTTTTTTATATTTTTTTCAATCAAAAATTTAAATTTCAAATGGAGCGTAGAAGTTTTAATTTAAAGACTTGATACTGGGTTTGTTTGATGAAACCTAAACGAGGTGCAGGTGTGAATACTAAGGACTCTATTTTGGGGTAACTAAATCCTAAGGATTCTACTTGAGATTTCTACAATTTTCTCCACCTCCTCCTTACCCACAGTTTTCCATGTGCTCATTGCAGCGCAACCCTGCCATAACATTCACTCTTGTCAACCCTAAAACTAATACTTTGATAAACCCGTCCATTCAGTTATAAAAAGACCCAACCCCTAGAACCCAAATAGACAACAAAAAGGAAAGGCCAAGTTATTATTAGTGAATTACCATATACAGATCAGCTCTACAATTCTATTGTACTAAACTCCAATCCACGATCAAAAAATTTACTACATTGTGTTGTTTCATTTAGCATGAATATACAAACATTTCAGAAATATAAGGAAATTGACAAAAAATAACTTGGGTATACATGGAAATGTTTGGAACATAGATTAAAACAAATTTATAAGTTTTAACGTCAAACAATTGGTTAATTAACTGTATGGAGGTTTAAACATTCATCCACATAAAGGAACAAGCGTAGAATAAAAAAGAAAATGTTGATGCAAACCCAAAATTTTTAATTAATGTCAAACAAATGGTGTCAACATCCTCACACGATAGCTATCAATTGCAAGCGAATCCAAACTCTTTTTTTCTTTGTTTCCCAAATGAAATGAAAAGAACAAAAACATATTTAAGAGATTCTAGATTCGTGTCAACACAAGTTATTAATCAGTGCATTTTAATGTTTCAATGGAAACACTAGAAGTTTGCTATTCTTGTATTGTGTCATTTTGCTATCCTGCGACAAAAATGTTGACATTTTGATGGAAACAAAATGGGATTTTGCCCTCGAGCGCTAATCAGCCTCAAGGCTTTCCGTTACCTTCTTACCTTTTATCTGACACAAAAACCTTAAAAAACTTGCTGTCCAACTATTGCAATATTGCTTTTATCTGAAATCCAGAGAGCTATCAAATTGCAAACAGAGCCAATCAACCTCCTTCCATCAGTTTAAAATTGTGTATAGAGTTCGTAAACTAAACTGTTTCTTTTCCTAATTGCACATCTGAAATCACCAATTTTTCCTATCATCAGTACTCAAATTGGAAACACAACTTTCCTCCTAAATATACCTTCATTTTATGGCTGAGCTCCGACACATAGAATGACAACAATCATTTAAGCTTCAGGCTCTTTTAAGATGGTTATTTAAAACAATTTATATCGTAATTTAATGAGTGTTTGAACATAATTTATTTAATAGCTTATGGTTTATGCTTATGGTTTTTTTAAAATGTGTTTGGGTGAGTGGTTTAAAAAAACAGCTTATATCTAATCACGTTTTTTGAAAAAAACTATTTTTAAGAGTAACTTTTTGAAATAACTAATAACTTATAGTTTATGACTTATAAACCAGTTAGCCAAACATCTCTTTAAAAAAAGACAGCCTTTTCTACTTATGCCATTAATTTGACCTTTTTTATTTGTTTTGTTTTTTTTTTTTTTTTGGAAGAGTGTCCGAGCTTCTCCCCAACACCACACCAAATCAGGAGGAGGATTATTAGATACATGAGACCCAGAAAAGCAACCTGTTGTAACCACCTCAGCCACTTCACTCAAAAATCCTGTTTCCTTGAAGCCTCTCCTTTCCAATCCATCCTGCAAAAGAATACACAAATTGTGGAATTGTTATATCAACAACATCATGATTAGCAACAATGACAACAGTAACAATAACTTCCCAAGTCACCTTTGCCCACTTTACAACATTTTTCGCTACATGCCTCAGCAATCCGCCTCGAAACGGTGTATTTAGACCACTCTTTGGTACCTATCAAACACCTTTTGGAATTAGAGTTGCAACCTTGATTGATGAAAAGATGCTGTCTGTGTAACGATGCAAGCCATCTTTTTAATTCAATCCACAGATTTTCTTTTCACCGTATTGTCGACTTATTCACAAGTGCAAGAGATAATATTAAAATAGCTAACCATACTGTAGTTATTGAACCAATATACAGTAATCAAAATAGCTGATTTGTCGCTTATAAACACAATCACAATGATAAGTTACACAATATTTGTATATATTTATATACACACATATATATAGATTTTTTTTGATAAGATATATATATATATATATATATAGATTAAATCTGAAGAGTTGAATGCTATTTGTGATGGGAAATTCTACCTCATCCACTGACTGTTGAAATTATATAAAAAAGCAAGATCTAAAGATTCTAAACCATAGGATAATGTATATCTCTCCCAACCATTCCAACCACTACTATTTTTATTATAGTGCCAAATGCAAATTACGATAGCAAGGTGGGGATCATGGGAGCAAAACCATCTGTTTATGTAAAATGCTTATATTACCTTATTTCTCGACATCTGCCTTTCTTCTGGGGTCCAATCAGCTATCATGTCTATCACATTTTGTAGAGAAATCTCATCATACAATATACCCACCTGAAATTTGAATATCCACATTATAAGCAATTATATATGAACAAAGAAATTAATTGTTTTATCAATGCAAACTGAACAACACAGGTGTCACTTATCAATAAATGAAAGGAACCTTGCAGAAGGTAAAGTCCTCAATAAATGAACTTCATACTTTCTCTTCTTTTTTTTTCCATGTACTGAATAAAAATCATCTCAGAAATGAAGAGTGACGCACACAGTGTTATGCTTGGCTAAAAGTAAGGTATAAAAATGTCTAAATATATACTTAAAAGAGTTATATCAGCATTGACCAACTAATGTGGAATTCCTCTCCAACGAATTCGGGATACATTTCATATTGCATTAGTAAATTATATCATCTTCGAATAAGTTGATTGTACTTTAAAAAGTACAATTAGAGTTCTTAATTATAGGCTAATATTAGTTATTATTTATGTATTATTTATCATTTTTATATAAATTTAATATTTTTCATATTTTACACTCTTTGAGTAGATTTGAAGATAAAACCAAACAAAACAAAGCAAGGTGATGGAGCAATCGACACGTGAAGAAAATATTATATTATATTTTTACTTTATATATTATATATTATGTATTATACTTTATATAATATATAATATAAAGTAATTTTTTTCTTTTTTCTTCTTTTCAGTGTCTTCTTGTGTCCCACAATTAATTAATGGCAAATGGCCTTATTGGCCATTCCACCACTTGCAAACAAAACAAAAGAGTAAAAGAACTTCTCATCATCGGTATAAAAGGGCGAAAGGAGAGTCTGGCGAAGAAGGAGAAAGAAAATGAGAGAGCTTCAAAGGCCAATAGAGATTTCCTTCAAGTTAATTGGTTAGTGTTTTTCAGTAAGTTAATTTTCTGTTTCAGTTTTTTCTTTATCGTTTTTTTATTGTAATAAATTTTTTTATTTATGAAGTTATCTTTCAAGTCATGTCTTTTCTTTACAATACTATGAGTAATTAATTTTATTCTTAGAGTTAATTGTGAAGATCATCTAAGGAGTAATTGAGTATTCATTATTTTATCTTTAAAATCTTTCAATTATTGGTGATTAAATTCTAGATCTTTGAAAAAACTTAAATTTTTCACTAAGTTTGGTAATTTCTATACATAAATTTTAGTTTGGTATAGTTATTGCACAAATCGATGGTATGAATCTATGGTTTTAAATTTTATTATTTTAGATTTAATTATTATTGAATTTTGTTTTAATTGTTAAATCTTCCAAATTAAAGGCTCAAAATGAAGCCAATAATTTGAGTAACAAAACCTCCCTTAAAATTTCGAGTGAATTGAGTGATTGGATTCATTAGATTTAAAATCGTTTTATTAAGTTTAATTTAAAGTCTAGTTCAACAATCTTCAAACCTCCCAAAACAAACTGTTTTATTTTAGTTACTATTTAATTTTTTTTCCACCAATTGTCTAGATCTCATTGGTATTCATGGTGAAATTTAAACAGGTTAGCTTAGGTTCTAACTAAAGCCATTGCAATGTTACTGTATTTAACATAGCTTAATCGGTATCTAATCTTTTACAGTGGATGAATTTTAATACGTAATTTTGCATATTTGCATAATTGTTCTATTTGCATCGACTCCGTTATTACCGAATTTTGTTTACTTTTTTCATCGCACCTATAATAAATTGCCATACTTTGAACTTAGTCATAAGTCTCAAAACAATAATGCTTATTCTCCCCAGAGGAGTCCTAATGAGTTCTGCACAGATTGATTGACTACATATGGATCAAAGAGACGAAATACCCAAAATGCAGGCAATGCACACAAGCTCTTCCAAGGCCCGCCATCAGCACTCCTCATCTCCAAGTATGTCTTCAACCTGACCTGATTGGAATAAATAGACTACTGATTTACCGAGCAGTATAACAAAGACAGGATATTTCCCTAAGGAAACCCTATTGCAGGCACAAACCTCGGGAAATATTGTTGTCAGATGATTCTCCCAGTCATCGAGGGTTGGCAATTCACCCGGAATTGGAGAAAGTTTTCCTGCCATGAAATCCTGCAAAAATATCATATGATGAGAAGTATTACATACAAAGTAAACCAGAAGTACAAGACAAAAATTCATGGTAGAAGAAAAATAAAGCAGGAGCAAAGCCAAGCACAGGTATAAAAGAAAGCCTTTAAATTAGTTGAGAAACTAATAAGGATAGACGGTAACCCGGAAGGACAGTCCAGCACAGTCAATATACTTCTTTTTCCCATAGGCAAATACATCGGCACATCAAGTGCATAATCTACATACTGTTCAAACCTGTGCCCAAAAAATGTAACAAGGTCATTGTTATCATCAACTAATTTATATGAACTATGAAGAAAACATCTTCACAATTGTGAATGCAATATTGGAAAGAAAATCAATCTAAAAACCACCAGATTATGCTGCTTAAGAAGCTAAAATAACTAAACCAAATAGATATCAGAGCATTCTCATTACTGATGCAATCTTGATCTTACCCAGTTAACATGCTATACAAATTATGAAGAGGCAAAAAGAAGCTTCATTCATTTAATATTTTGTGGAGGACTTCTAGGTATTTTGTTAGCTATTCATGATCCCACTATTAGAAACCATTTTCCAAGGCTAAAAAGAAAATATTAACATACAATGTCCTTTGCATCTGTTCTACCAACCAAAAAAAAATTGTGAACTTACCCAAAGGAGTCATCAAAAACAAAGGGGAGTATGCCAGCACGATTGTTATCTGTATCAGTCCAAACTTGGCTGGTGAAACATAGAAGAATTAATGCATCAAACCTAGTGAAATATTAGGAGAATATGAAAGGAGAAAAGTAGAAGGTAAGTTATACAAACCTTCTAATACTAAGATAACCATTTGGCTTTCCTTCAGCGAAAGGTGAAATGGCAAACAGTGCTGTTGCTATATGTTTCATTTAATATGATAGTTAAAGTCCAGAGAACAAAAGAAACTCCAGTGGGAACAAGATAGAGCAATGTTTCATACAGGCTGCAAAGCAAGACCATCACGAAATTTCCTGATCATGTCAGCTTCAGAACTAAAGTCCAAATTGACCTGTTAAAACCAGAAATGATATCCGAAGCTTATCATTCAGAGCACAAATTATACATTTGGCTAGAAAAATTTGCTTACTGCCTTCAAGAGTGTTTATCTGAGATAACCAGATCATCAAAAATGTTACATTTATCACACCTGAACAGAGCATGTCCGGAACATTGTATTAAGTCCAAGAGAGCCAACTTTGGGCATGTAGTTCCTCATGATCTCACATCTTCCCTGAGCCAAAATATTCTGTCAGTATGCAGGTAATTGAAGTTTTCCAAAGGTTAAAATAGATTAATAGTATGAGAAAACCAACATTAATAGCCCAAGCACATCATTAACAAGCCAAGAACTAAAGAGAATATGATTTGTAGGGAAGAAATGATATGGTAATTTACACAAAAATCCAGCAGTTTTTTTTTTCAATAGGTTGCATAGAAATCAAACAGTAAATATAAGCAACTGTTGAAGGCACTAGGATCTGATGGATATCAGACTGTAGAGATGTAATCCAAAAGATTCACAACCAAAGAGGAAAATGACTATGGTTTCTTTCAACAAAAGGCTTGGATTTTATTGGCACAAAGACGGATCAAATCAATTTACGGGACTACTAAATGGCTCAAGCTATTCTACACAGTCAACAGGCAAGCATAGAGGTATGCCTCTGTTAGAAGTGAATGTCGAAGTTAACTTCTCAGTTCCCACAGTACCAAGAATCCGAGTCTATAACTATCATGATGTGGAAAGGTAGTATAGAACATGGGCTTGGTTTAGGCATAAAAGATGTAGGGTTGAGACTTGAGACAGCCCTGAATTTTTTAACCTCCAACTAACTTACATGAGCAAATGTAAACAATTTCTGTGGTCAGCCAGCCCAATCCGCCAGTTGTGTCTATCCTTTTTTCTCTCTCTTTTTGTTATTTATTTTCCCAGCTTGGACCAGAAATAACATGCTTTCCTTTCATTCAACATACCCTTAGGCCTGCACAACCTCAACCGTTACATGTTTCATTATAGTATAAATGGTTTTAACAATCAAAAGGCTATCATTGCTAAAAAAAATCCTATATCCAAAGTTTCTGATTACTTAATAAAACTAGTAACTAACTAGCTTGAATGCATCAAACTGAGATTGTTACTCGGATGAATCAGCTGTATCACTAGCACCTATTATAACATCACTATAGACAGAATTCTCTATATGCCTCACACCTCATACTGTCTCTATTAATTTTCATTTCTACTGTCCAATGGATGAACTAATCAGATGAACCAAAACACCAAAGCATCCCAAATTCCTTTCACAAAAATTGCAAGGTGGGGATGAAATCCGACTGGAAGAAAATGGGAAACAAGTCTAGTGTCAATACAGTAGTTAGCCATCAGAAATTCCTTAGCATTTCCCTGAAGTATCTTCCACCTAAATGAACAGAGTAAGTGATGATCAAAATACTTTGATGTCCATTTTTCTACAATGAAGAACTTTTACAGGAGTTGAATAATTTGAATGGCTATCTCTCCATAGAACTCCTCCAGAAAGATATGAAACAATACAATCCAAAACACTAATAGAAACTACTCGCCCTTGAAAGTAATGCCTCCATCATCCCTAAAAATACACTAATACTGAATTTCTTTAGAATATTTTTGGTAGCCTCCTATCTCATTGAAGCTGGAATGGCCTAAAGAGCCTCACATTAAATTTTAGGCGACTACCAATTTTTTCTACAAGACAATCATAGTTCTTTTAATATTTTTAAGTGTTTGATTATCAAATATGTGTGCAGACACTCAAAGATAGTGAAGCAATCTGGTTGATCTGGGATTCATAAGAAGATAATCTGCTAATTAATACGTTCCTACGTTTAGTCTTATTAGGAGTCATTCAAATGGTATTGCTTTTTTTTTTTCCCATAAAATATCAGTAATATAAGGATACCAAAAATTGGGAAAGATCAGTTTCAGAAGGTTTCTATGAAATTTTAAGGTTTGGTAAGGCTTATAAAGAGGCCTGTTATGAGGAAAAAGTGGTAGCACATAGGATTTGAATAATTTTTCCAATAACATCCCCTTGGAGATGAGTAGTATTTGAAGGAAATGCAAGATTACTTTTGCTCTCTCTCTCAAGAATGGGAGGCTTGGAAGATAGTTCCTTCCCCTCTCCTATCTTCTCTCTTCTTCATTCTCTTTCTCCTCCCTTTCTTGCTCTTTATAATTAGAAAAAAAAAAAATACAAAAAAATCAGCATCTTCTATTCGCGCGCATGCAAAATATTTCTCGTGAAAGCCAATTTAAATGAACTAACATTTACTTATCAACCAAAAAAAATGAAATAGCATCTGCACTTATGGAATGGTTTACGTCATGCAGAGATAAGCCGTTCTAGGAGAATCTCCGGAGGCCATATCAGTATAAGTCAGTAAGATTAAACCAATTAAATTTAAAAGCATGGACGAGTAACATCAAACCGATTCATTACTTACAAAACAAACATCATATCAATTAAATCCGATATGAAAGCAAGATAGGTAGCAAATTTACAATGATGTCAAATATTTGACGATGAAAAAGAAACAGGAAGTGTCAAGTGGTATATATATTATGTGGCAATCACAAATCTCTAATTAGTAGTTTGTTAGCCTTAGTATGCCTCTTAGAATAGCTCTTTAGTAATAAATTATTCTAATCTGGCCTTGTTCTATGCTTTATAGGTTTATTGGGCCAAATATAGCAAAATTGGGCTGAAGTGCAAAACAACCGTTCGTACGGTGGAAGCCAGCATTCAATCGCATCATCTAACCGTTCGGACGTTGCGAAACACCATTCGAACGCTGCGTCAGATGGTGGGCAACCAGAGTTATTATTTTGCGTTCGGAGCGGTTCCAAAGTCGTGTTTTTGCGTCTGAAGGTAATCCAAATTCAAAATTTTGCATCGAAGCACCATTCAGACGCTTAAGCCCATGTTCGGACGCTGATGGCCACCGTTCGGACGGACAACATACGAGCTTTAGATGCATTACGAAGCCTTGTTCAGAAACTGTTACTGTAAAGCTGAATTTTGCCCAAAATTTGAATATACATTCCATTATTATAATTATATATAGAGAGAGAATAGGTAGAGAGAGAGAGAGAGTTAGAGTATTTTTCAAGTTTCCTTTGTTTTCTTACTACTTTCTCACTTTTTCCTTGTAACCAAACAATTTACTCTCAATACAAGCCTTCATCTACTTCAATTGATGCTTACTCTTCATCTCTACAAGCTTTCAACCATGGAAACGACTAGTTAAACCCAGGGTTTGGATGCAATTGTAAAAATCTACCAAGGAAGGCTATGGAATAGAAGGGGAGTTCTCAACTTTCATTGAATATCTATTGAATTCATTTTCTCTACTCTTTAGAATTAATTTCTTTAGAAATTTTGGATCTATAATCATAATTTGATGAACTTATGGTTTATTTCTAAGGGACTCACAAATGGTATTCAAATCTAATTCTAATTGAGAGAGAACCCAAGGTTTTAAAGTCATAGAGTGATCCTTGATTTGAGTTATCTCAATCTCTTTTTGCAATTTCTATGCTAGATTTGGTAGATTTAATCAATTGTGTCCAAACCTTTTTCCATCACTTAATTTCCTAAGTAGTTTCATTTGATTTCCTTTGAATTTCTTTTGTTTGGTCAATTATCTCCAATTGTTCTAGTGCAGTGTTAACTGCCTTTAAATAGAATTTTAATTGTTAATTGCTAATCAGATCTACTTTCATATGTCTAGTTGTTAGAAAATCTAATCATCAAAACCCCTAAATATTATTGGTTTAAATTTGGTTACCATAGGTCCAATTCTACTCTTGTTTTGTGGTTTGATTCAATTTCATTCTCATTTTGTATTTGTTACTTATTGCT
Organism: Euryodendron excelsum; assembly: GCA_033060915.1. Classification (NCBI taxonomy): domain Eukaryota; kingdom Viridiplantae; phylum Streptophyta; class Magnoliopsida; order Ericales; family Pentaphylacaceae; genus Euryodendron; species Euryodendron excelsum. The sequence goes on along the minus strand of CM065378.1, from coordinate 19,580,973 downwards.
AGATTGGCACTACTCTCTTGGGCAAAAATGATATTGGGATACTCCCAATTTAAATTACATCAGAATTGTGCACTTGCGGCAACCACTGATTATGCCTAGAAGATGATTATTTATTAGTAAAAAAAAAGCAGAAAATACACTTTAGAGTAGAAAATAATAAGTGCATCCAAAGTCATGGATCTTGGTGGTTGACTCTAGACTGTTACTCCTAAGATGCCTAAAAGGGTTTTGTTTCCTCCCCATCTAAAAGCATCAACTATTTTAGTCCATGAGATACTCAGAAACTTGAGAGCATACGACATCTGCACAGGTGTTAGTTGCCTAATATACCATGGATGTATAACTATCCAAACCCAATAGACGGAAGGTAGAATAAATAATACCTTGGGCATCATCTGTATGTCTTTTAGGCCCCATTTGGGCTGGAAACCAATTCCTAGGAATTCAATTCCCATTTCTTCTGCAACAGCTTTGACCTGCTCTCCAATATAATGCAAAGACAAGTATTAACTTCAACAGGATTTAGTACATCTTTTTGCTTTAAAAACACTTCTCAGTTACATATTTCCAACTGAATGAAAACAAGAAAGAGTAAGAGAGCATCATTGTATATGTCAGAAGAAGAACCAAAGAGAAGTACCCATGAAACAGAACAATAAATTTCAAAGGTCAACCTGAAAATAGTATTAGACAATGCACGTGAAGAAAGCCCAAGCACCAACAAACCTGGGGTCCAAGCCTCCAGGCTTATACTTTTCATCAGTAAATCGTACAAAATCCTACCCTACAACTTATGATTATATACATGGCTACAGGCTACATGTATGTGTGTGTTCTTAACCTCACGTACCACGCTAAAAAATGGTTAGTTTGGTCCTCCTTAAAATCATGCGTGATCAAATATAGCAGCTATCTTAGCTCGTAAGTCCTTGGTCATCATATAGGAGACTTAGAATCAAATCCCTCCTTCATCTGGACCAAAAAAATAAAACTAAATATGCTATCATATATGATTTGAGAATCACATACATCCATCTTCTCCTAATTGCAGATTTGATAATAAAATGACTTCATGTCTTCATCTATAAGCTGAAGTAAAATTTTTAGACTAACGTGATAAAGATGTGAATTAACTTCAGCACAGTTTTGATGTAATGTTTCCAGAGGGGCACCAATAAGCTCGAATTGGCCTCCATGTTCCAGTGATATGATTTGCTTTCCCTGCACAGCATTAATGCGAAGTCACTCTTTAGAAATACACCAAAAGTAAAAGACAGGAACTTGCCACATTTTACTTCAACAAAAATACATTCAGAAAGCACACAAATAGAAAATCTTTATTAGCTTTGAACCAAAAAGTCAAGCATCACCATCAATAACAAAGTAAAGCATAAACTAGAAAAGGATCAAAACCTACCATGTATCCAGAGAAGTTTTTCCACTTTGAAAAACACGATGGAAGAGCAGTTTACCTGTTTGAGTCCAATAATATTATCACCCTCCATTATTTTGTCCCAATCAAATCTCTCAGCAATACCATTGAGCAACTCTGCTATTTGTTCATACTTCATGGGCCGTAAAGATCCAAACTCAAACCCAAACTTTTCATGTTCTGTACCTATTTTGCAAAAGGCCACATGATTAAGTTAACCATTCAGAATAACACCGAGGGGAAAGAAAATCAGCCGTCAATAGCAAAATGAATTCTGAAATTATTCTGTGCAACCAAACAAGGGAATTGGAATCTGGAAGCAAGACCTGAAGAAACATAAACTTGACCAATACAGTGGAATTCAAGTTTAAGTCAATTGAGACATTGGAATTCGAAGTCCAGGCAGCCAAATACCTCCTAAATTCATTTTCATTTTATTGAAGTTAATACCAGATTAAATTTCATGCTTTCAAAAATTAAGGACAAATGCACAAAATAACCTTCTATCCAGCAATGAGATGTTTGGATGAACAATTAACTCACAACTAATCTCAGAATTGTATATGGTTGAATAAGAATATAGTCTTATAAATTGTAGCAGTGATTTGTCCATGAGATAACATAAACATTTAAACATCCAAGTATCTCCAAGTAAAATATACAACAAGAGATACAACTTAAGTACCAAATAAGAGCTAGAAGTTGAACCTCCATTTCTCCTTAGGCTTGCAACCAGAAGCAAGGGATCCCACAAGATCCTCTTTCGTCAGTGGCTCTGTAGCAATCACAGCAGCCTCTGTTGGAGTGCTTGCAGCAACAATGGCACGGTGCCCTCCTTGTTTGTACTGTACTGCCGCGCTGTCGAAATGCAAATTCTGCATTGTCTTTGGGGAATTTGATGGTAGTGACCGAAAACTTAGGCAAGTTTCATTCATTTTGGATGCCCCCGAATTGTTTTCTATATTTAAAACAATACCATAGCCTGATTTACATCTTATGATCTTGGAATGAATGCATTGTGACAGACCTGCCTGGGACAGAATCGCCATGGTTTTGGTGTTACCCTGTCAATTTTCGAACATGCAACCTCCTCTCAGTTACTACTCATTTAGCATCATAATCAAATCACCAACATAATAAAAGTAAATTCCAAATCCTTTCCAGCGATCCATGAAAAATACTAGTAGCACTGGTTACAGAACTCATTCTCAATTGAATTTGGTTTAACAGAAATACATTGAGGGCCGGTAATGCCAAAATTAACTTGGTTTGAGATAATAAACAAATACATGATTTATTGCGGTTCATCTGATATCATCATTGGCCCTTCATAGAGCTATGGTATTATCAGAAATTGGATATAAATTAAACCAACGGAAGTGAGTAAAGCAATCGTATGACTAGATCTCAGAATAGTGCTAATGCCATCAGAAATTGGACATAAATTTGTAAAATACAAAATAAAAAATCTCAGACCGACGAGAACATCAATATCACATGAACATGATCAATATACGCATATTCATACGTATATGGATACGCACAAAACAATGTAATATAATGAAGCTGCGTATGAGACTCATTGTATGAACGATTGAAAATTGAATATAAGTGAACTTGAACTGTTCTGCGTCTATAATCTATGATTTGGAACTTTTAATAGGTAATTAACGATTGTGCTTATCTTCTACCTTTCCTTTGGAAGCACAGATTTGCGGGATGCCCACAGAGAGAGAGAGAGAGAGAGAGAGAGAGAGAGAGAGAGAGAGAGAGAGAGAGAGAGAGAGAGAGTAGAAAAGAAGCTATGGCGTTAGTCGTTACTTGGGGACTCGGCGGGAACTATGAAATTACCTTCTATGGCGATCTAATTTATCAGCAAGTCAATATATTGTTTTTATTGGGTATTTTTTATTTGTATATCTTATCCAATGAAACAAACAACTTAATAGTAACATAAGCCTTCTATAATGTACTTTTTATTATTTTTTGAGAGAAGGTAAATGTTCAAAAATTAGAGATGTAGGCTCTGCTTGAATCAAAGATTTGGTAATGGAGAAGAGAAGAAAAAAGAAAAAGTGAGAGAAAAGAGACTAAAATAAAATTATATTTTTGTTCTTTTTTTACTCACTTTTTTTTTTTTTTTTTAACTTTTCTCGTAATAAATTCGGGTTACAAACACATTATTAGGTGTAAATTATTTTAAAATTCATATGTTTATCCATAAATTTAAAAAGGAGAAGTTTTCACCCTATGAATAACTAGTCCAAATTAATTCAACATAAATAAAGGATGCGGCTAGCTTTTGAACCGCTCAATAAAAAAATGGATAAATAACAATAACCTCCCCGGAGGTATCTAACAAATTCATACAATATCCCTAAGGTTTTTGATATTACACTGCCCTCTCCTATCAGATGTGTTCCCTAAATGGCGTTAACGAAGGTTGTAATTTTACCTTTCTACTCTTAGTTGACCAGAGATATTTTATATGCATCAGTCAATAAAAAAGCAAAATGACCAAGCTAACCCTCTCACTTTTTGAGAGAAAATGAGGGGGCTTGTGTGGTTTTGGATAGTTCAGTACATTGTATTTAACATAAAATGGTTAGATGGAGAAGGCGAGAAGGAAGCAGTGAGAACTGAGAAGTCTGAGAAGAAGAGAAAAGTATGGGGAGGAAGAGAGAAGTCTGATAGTTGTGAAGAATGGTCTAAAATATACACTATTTTTCCACCACAGATCTTGGTTTTTAGTGAAACTGAAGAAAGAAAGAGGACGAGAAACAAAGAAACTGAGGACTTGAAGTTGGTCGAGCGACTGGTGTGCACTCTCTTTCATTCCCAAGTATATTTTCATTCATTTATTTGGTGAAATATGTTGAGTTGCTTAGGGTTTGTTTGTTATTGATGATTACACCATGTTTTAGCTAATATTAATGATGGTTATGGTTTTATGAGTTTTGATTTATGTTACTGAGTCTTGATTAGGGTTTGTTTGAGTTTTAATTTCTATTACTAATCTTGACAGGTTTACGTGAGTTTATTTTTTGTTAATGTCTTCAATAGGGTATATGTCCTAATTTCTATTACTATTTTAGCCACTTTTAATGATGGTTACGGTTTATGTAGTCTCAATTTATGTTACTGAGTCTTGATTTGAGTTTTAATTTCTGTCACTAGCCTTTATTAAGGTTTTTTTAGCCTTATTTTTTGTTGGTGAGTCTTCATTAGGGTTTTTGTGACTCTTAATTTTTATTGCAAAGTCTTCCTTAGGGTTTTTGTGAGTCTTAATTTCTATTGCATAGTCTTCATTACAGTTTATGCCAGTTTTTATTACTATTTGTTGATTGAATTAGTTCTTATGTTCTTTTATGAGTTTATGTGAATGAGTTTGTTTTGTTAGTCTACATTGACATATTCTCATGTGAGAGTAAGTGTATTTTCGTAAGTTTGTTTTCTAATGACTGGTTATCAACTTTATTTCATGTATGGCTTCTGCTATTTATTTTTTATATCAATATCTACTTTCATGGGCATTTAAATAGGTTAAAGAATATTGATCCTGATAGGTACAACTACATGGACCTATTTGATAATTTAGCACATTATATTGTAATGTGCCTGGGGCTATGGAGAGGATAGTAGTGGGTTATGATCTAGATGTGTTGACCATGTTTGGCTTATATGCTAATACTTGTGAAGTTGATCTATTTGTTGAGGTAAATGAAGCTGTATGTAATGCACCACCTGCACCTTCTAGCCCCTCTACCCCACAAACTAATATGGGTCCATCCATGGGTAGATCCTCTAGTAAGGGTAAGGGTGTTGATATTGATTTGTCTGATATTAACAAAGAAAGTGAGGCTTCTAATGATGTTATATGTCTTGGGGAAGAATACAGCAGCAGTGATGAAAAAAAGGATCCAAATTTTAATTATAATGATGACTTGGAGTTTGGCTTTGAGGATGTTGAAAGTGGTGATGAGAATTCCTTTTAATATGCATATATAGATGAAGAGGGCGAAGGTATGGATAATGATGAGTTGTCTGATTACTATTCTGATAATAAAAGTGATAAGGAGTCTAGCTTTGATTATGAACCTAAGAGTGAGCATAAGTCATTAGATTCTAGTGACTTTGGACATGAGTTCCATACAAATTATGATGGAAAGGTCAATTTGCTGTGGGAATGCTTTTTGGTGATGTGTACAAGTTTAGGCTAGCTTTAAAAGACTATACTGTTCGACAGGGCTACAAGATTGTTAAGGATAAAAATGACAAGAGCAGAGTCACTTGTCATTGTGCTGTCGCAGGGTGTAATTGGAGAATTCATGCCTCTCCACTTCTAGATGGAATCACTTATAAGATTAAGTCTTATCATAGAGAGCATATATGTGTAAGTTCCATAACTTGTGTTGAGGCAAACTTGTGTTGAGGCAAACTCCTCATAGATTGCCAAAAAATTAAGTAACTACTTGAGAGCCAATCCTAAAATGACTTTAGATGCAATGCAACTGAAGCTTCATGAAAAGTATGGCATTGAAGCTTCAAGAATGCAGCTATATAGGGCTAAGAGGAAGGCACATGAGGAAATTAATCATGCCAGCTCTTATTCAAAATTGCCAACATATGCTGCTGAAGTGAGGAGGAGTAACCTTGGGAGTCTAATAAAGATTAGTTGTGATAGGGTAACTACTTCTTCAAACCCTGTTTTAAAAAGAATTTTCATAGCATTTGAAGCTATGAAGACTAGATTCATCTCATATTACAAGCCCTTCATTAGGATGGATGATTGCCACTTCAAAGGCCTTTTTGGTGGTGTGCTATTGGATGCCACAGTATTAGATGGGAACAATGGTTTGCCTCTAATTACTGTGGGTGTGGTGGAAAGTGAAGGGAGACAGAGTTTGAGTTTTTTTTTTCTGGATCATTTACACACAATCATTGATTCTGTTAGTGAGCCAAGGCCTTGGACTTTCATGATAGATATTTTGTGGATAGGATAGGTTTGCTCACTTTTATTTTTTGACTTATGGGCAAATGATAGAAATCTGATGGGTATATTTTGTGGATAGGGTATATTTTGTGAATAGAAATAAGTTTAAGTTGAAGTAGATGTCATATATGCTGTTGAAGTATTTTCTAGCAACTCTGGATATATTATGTGGATACAAACAGGTTAAACATGATGTTATATATGGGCATATAGGAAGTTAACTATATTTTGTGGATACTAACAAATGTAATAACTCTATTAACCCAGTTAATAAAGTTCCAGGTGGTGTTGGGTATTTTTTGTTATGTCTATATTTGCAATAATGGAGTTAAATATATTTTGTGTTTGTGTCTGTGTTTGCAGTGATGAAATCACTTGTAAGTTAACTAAAGATTGCATAGGTCATGTCCACTCCTAATCAAATGTCATTAACACATCTTAGGCCAACTTGACCGCACAAGTCACCAACCTGTAAACAAAACTTTCACATAATCCTAAAGATAAAAATCTTATAGGAATCAACAACATGATTATATAGATATTTATCAACAATCAATTAACATCATCATACATTCCTCTGAATATAACTTATACTCATACAAGAGTAAAAGTAAACAAGACTCTAAGAGTTATCATATTTGTGAGACAAACTGCCGATATCACAAAGACAGATTGCGGACATCACAACAAGAGCTTCTCGAAACTCCCTAATTTAACCGCAACCTCTATAGTGGACTAAACATCTCCAAACATCCTGCAAAACTACCTGTGTGAGTGTGAGCTAGATATCCACGTGCTTACAAAGATAATCAAACTCATAATGATTGAATGGCAGATAATCAATAAATAATCTACCAATAGATAAACCACCACTAAAATGTAATGTCTCCTCATTTGATGTAATGTTTGATACACCACAAATGAGCGAGCTATTTATGATAACACTGACCTAATATATCGATGACTTATTATTAAAGGATATTTTTCTTTCAACATGCTTTAGGTTAGCCCCACATCGGCTAAACCTTAGATTAGCTCCCACTCGGCTAAACCTCCTGTATGCATTTCAAGTTGTGCACACAATGTATGAATTGTATGCAATTAGCACCTCATAATCCAACAATTACCTCCAATATAGATAATAAGACATTCAATATAGTATGTATATGAATATCTTATACCCCACCTCCTACCTCTTTGTAACCACAATCAAGCCATCTCTTTAGTTGAGCCGAAATGTTTTGCTCCGCTTCCGAACCTATCACATACCATCACATCAAACTTGATGAAGTTAATATTATAATGCATAACCAATGTATGAAATATGACATGTTAAATCTTTTCAATGTCATACAAAGTACAAATGTACACTAATGCAAACATTCTGGCTATCAGGACAATCCTAAACATTGGCAAGACAACTAGAAAGAAGTTGTTGACCTTTATGAAATGTGTCGACTATGATGGAAAGTGTTGTTGCCTACCAGAGAAAGCAAATTGCCGACCTTAGTCTAATAGCTTGTCGTCAAAATGAGATTAAGACTATCCTGCCGACCAGAGCCCCCCCTCTGGCTCGAAAATATGAGTTGTCGACCTGACTCCATGGTTTACCATACCATCCTAACACAGTCACAAACTCTCCACAGACCCAAAATGACATTCTAAGGCCCCAACAAGACTCCACACATCAAAACCATGAACAACATATAAGATTCAAGGCTTTCAACTGAGAACCTTAAATACTTCTCCACATCTCACCTCTAATTCACCACTATGGCATGAAATGACATAGACACGTGCAAAAATCACAAAACACAATAAAACAAGTATGAACACAAGATTCTCACCTCAAGAAATGATCACACAAGCTTTCCCTTGCACTTCCTTCTTTTTTTTTCTTTCTTTTCTCTTGTTATCTTTCTTTTTTTTCACTTTGGTTCTCACCCAACACTTTTTCTTTACACTAGCTCATTTTTTACTTCTCTTAACGCAAAGCCAAGATAGATACAACTTATATCTAATGTACCACATGTCACAGCATAAGCCCACTACAAATAATGATGCTGACTTGAGATCAGCAAGCCCCATCATCTGCTAAGGTATAGCCGACCTACATGAAATGCTCATAAAAATAATAATCCCCCCCCTCCCCTGGCATGTTCTCATTCAATCAAGCTAATCAAACTCCTCAATTAGTATAATCACAAACTAGAATATATGCAATTAAATTAAACATGATACTAAACAATGTTGCGTCTTACAGCATCTATTTTTGTTGCTATTAATAGGGTTTTTGTTTTGTTAAGGCATTAGCAACAACAGGTTTAGTGCCCCATGAACCACAAAACAACATGAACCATGAACCATAAAACAACATTTTCCACCAAAATAACATTCCAACTTATCTACATGAACTACCAAAGCACATGAACCATAAAACAAGATGAAGCATAAAAATATTACTAGTTAGCCCCCTTATTGCCCCATCCCTTCATATTTTACTTCAATAATGCTATTCAATCCTTTACTATAGCTATTCCACTAAAGAACAAACTAGTAACTATTGTCATTTTAAGACTCCAAAATTCCCTTCAAGCATCTAGACTCTTGCAGTACTTGCTATTATCATGACTCGATTGGGTTAATTGAATTTGTCGATGTGTTGATGGAGCATCTAACAATGTATACGGATTAATGGGATTGCACGATTCCCAAAAGTTGCATGCCCCTAATTGGAAAACGTAATATAGCCTTGAACGATTCTGATTGGATTATGATATTCTCATAGCAACTCTTTGCCCACACTTGTCATTCTTATTTCAGTATTAGGTAATTTTAATTATTGCTTCCTCCCGTGCTTGAAGTCGACACAGAGTTATATATTCCTACACCACCACCAAAATAAATATTGCATACTATAGTTAATTGCATGTTGTTACATAAAAAAATTCACCTAAGCTATACACATGTGAGCATGAGAGACAAAAGGGAGAGTTGGATGAAAGAGAGAGAGAGAGAGTTACCTTGATGTTTCCTAATGAATTTTCCAGCCAAGGCCTTTGGTTGATTGTTAATAGAACATACTGTTTTTCTTCCCTCCAACAAGTTGGCGGAAAGGCCAACTTCCCTTCCCTCCAAAATGTCTCTGACAAAAAGCTACAAAGAAATCCCTACATGATGCGTATCTCAGAAGAGTGTAAAAGACTTTTTACTACTACCTTTATGAAACCATTTTGGTCTTTTCTCTCATTGAGAGAGGGTCCTTTATGTCCTTCCACATATTCAAAGGGCAAAATAGGCAATTTGAAAATCAAAATAACACAACATCATTCTTTTTTGTTAGTGTCAATGACGATCTGTTAACAAAAGGGGTCATCTGTACTTGACAATTGAACCAGAAGGGAGGGCAATGTAATTTCAAAAATCTCAGGGTACTGTCTAGATTTGTTAGATACCTCAAAAAAATTATTGTAATTTACCTTAAAAAAATTAAAAAACTGTTATTCCAAATTCCCAATTCATTTTCTATTAACTTTTACTAAATACATTAATTTGAATTTGAATTTGAATATTTTTTATAAAATTGCAAAATTTTATAACTTTTTATTCAACATAATTGAAGTCAGAATGGTTATGAGCTAATTTGTGAAACTTTTTAGAATAGTGATCTATCGCAGCAACCACTCCGTTTTGTGACCTAATTATATACTTAGAATGTTGATTATTGCAAGTTATCAAAAGTTGCAAAACCACCCTTACAACTTTGATAATTACAATCTAATCACGAATCTTAAGATGTAACCTCTCTCACTAATTTATTAGCAGTGCTCGCTGTGGAATTTTTATCCTGACCCGGCCATGTGAAGTGTCGATATTAAAACAAAAAATAATATTAAAAAAATATGTGAGGCATCTGACGATCGCATTGTTTAGTTCCATATTTTTAACGTTGTTTGGGAACGAATCAATGAACCGTACAGCATTCCACGTGGTTATCGCTCGAGAATAATATATTATACTAGGTGTCAACTCGTGCAATGCACAAAAGTAAGAGTTGTTCAAATCATAAATAATTAATTTAAAATTAATAATAATTAATTATACAATCGTATCGTATATTTAAAATATAAATAGATATTGATATATATGGTATTTTATTTAATTATAATCACATTTTTAGCTATTAAGTTCAGAAAAAGTCCTGATAATTTGATATTATACATTTATCTTTTCTATTTTACAAAACTAATCTTACCTTATATATATATTACAAAACTAATATATTGTATCGTATCTCTAAAATGTAAATAGATATTGATATATATATGATATTATATTTAATTATAATCACTTTTTTTTATAGATATTAAGTTTAAAAAGAGTCTTGACAATCTGATATTATATAGATGTATTTTATCTAATTACAAAACTAATCTTATCTTGTTTTATATATATATATATATATATCTTACAAAACTAATACAGTAAGTTTAATAAGAAAATAAATTCAATAATTATCTAATCAATTGTCCCTGTGACGTGACATTTTAAAAGTATCTGAACATTTAGAGCGTCACGTAAGAGAGAGACAAAATATAAAGATAAACACAACTTATATATATATATATATGATTACAAAACAAAAATAAAAATAAAATACAAAAATACAAAAATAAAAAACCGAAACAAAAAAGTTTTATTCAATGCTATAGAGAGCACTGTGATATTCTAGATTCACCTCTCACAAAGTGGTAGAGTCTTCATGGTTATATCGGCTTATAAGCAAATCAAAACCATCTATTTTTTACATTGATATACAGGATTTTTTTTTCTAGGTACAAGTGGTCAATAAAAACAAGTCTTGTGCTAAAAATAAAAGGGGAAAAAAATGTCATACTAACATTAAGAAGTGAATTAAACTAAAGGTTTAAATTTCTTAAGTTGGTATACATGATTTTTTTATTTTTTCCCAAATTATTATTGAGATGTAATAGTTACTTAATTACCATTACTTTTAACCAAAACACCACTTATTAAAGAATAGTTTACGTACAACACGAGTTTTTATTCCATCTTTAATTTCTTACCACGTTTTTATAGTGGTTGAATGTTATATCGAATGAAACAAAACAACTTGATAATAACAAAAGCCTTCTATAATATACTTTTTACTATCTTTTGAAATAAGATAAGTTGTTCAAAAATTAGAGATTTAGGTGTAAGTTGTTTTAAAATCCATATGTTGAAACATAATTTATAAAAGGGCAAGTTCGAACACTATTAATAAATGAGTCCAAATAAAAAAAAATTCCCAAATTTTTTACTTCTCCGTTGAATTTAAAAAATTCAGTTTTTGTATATTTTATAATTTTAAATTCAACAAAAATAAAAAAAAATGTAGCTAACTTTTGAACTGCTCAATAAAAAAATATAAAAGACTGTTATTCCAAATTTCCAAATCATTTTCTATTAACTCTTACCAAATACACGAATTCAAATTTGACCAATCATTCCAAATTTGAATTCGGAGAATATTGTTTTTTAAATTGCACAATTTTAGAACTGTTTTTGTTCAACATAATGAGGTTAGAATGATTATGAGCTAATTTTTGAGAAACTGTAGAGAATGGTGATCTATCGGAGCAACTGCTCTCATTTTTAGTCGTAATTATCTAAACTAAGGGTCTGTTTGGTATGACTTTTTAGGCTACTTTTTTTTAGGTTATAAGCAATCACTCTCATTTTGCTTTTCTGTTTATCTTTAACTTATAAAAGTAAAAAAATAAAAAAAAATTTAACTTTTTTATCTATAAGCCAAAAAATCAAAATAAAAAAAGCTAAAAAAAAATATACCAAATGGGTCCTAAATAACAAGAACGGTGGTAACTTTTTTTTTTAAATTTGTCTCAATCTGCCAAAATTTGCAAAACAACCCTTATAACTTTGATAATTACGATCTAAGCACGAATCTTAAGATGTAACCTCTCTCACCAATTTATTAGCAATATATGCACGTTGTCGAATTTGTATCCTGACCCAACCATGTGAAGTATCGATATCAACAACCGAATAAAAAAAAAAAAATACCCGTGATGTATCTGATCACCTTAAGAAATTATTAAATAGATTCATAATATCATATTAACACGATGATGTAGTGTATTTAATAAATCATAAATAAGTAAATTATTTATTTTTTATCAACTCAACTATATGGTAATAAATATAAATATATTAAGAAATGTATTATTTTTATTATTTTAAAGATTAAACTAATCAGCTTAAAAATTAAATCAATTAACTTAAAATAAAAATATATATTTATTTATAATTAATTAGACACGCTACATCATCATACTAGCTTAATGTTTTGAACTTACTAAATAATTTCTCGACCACAGTGTTCAGTCTTTAATGTTGTTGGGATCGAGTCAATGAAAGCATTCCACGTGATCAACGTTGGAGAATAATTTATATAAAGTAGAGCACATTTTCAGAATGTACGTTAGATACATTTTGTTAGAACGGTGGAGATTTATTTTGGTTGCAATTCAACGGCAGGGATCAGTTTATCAGCTCAGCTCTTCACCTTCAAATCCCGCCCCAAAAGTCAAAAGCTTGATCTATCTTCAACGTCTCTCTTGGGGTTTGTAAGGTATTAAATGCTCTCCATACTAGTTGAGAAATGCTGGTTAATCTTTTAATAATTAATATAATATTTTAATCTCTTACATTCTTTTGCCATTGTAGAGTTTGGTTTTTTAATTGGTGCGATGGTTGTGCCAGATACTCTTTGTGGGTACTTCTGGATTCGGTGATGTGGTTCTCATATATATTCAGTTGGCCTCTTTTATGAAGAGAGAGAGAGAGGCGTCATTGACGATCCATAAACACATAGATGGATACATATAAGATGTATCCATATAATAAAAAAAAAAATTTATATGTACTTTAACTTGTCGACTTGTTAAAAATTCGTTTGAAGTTGACTCGTTAAATAAAGAAGTTAAACTTTAACATATTTTCAAGTTCATTAAAATTTTCAAATTAAATTTGAACAACTCACTAGTCGACTCGATAAGTTTATATATACTAAAAAATTTAAATTATTTAAACTCAACTCGTGTTCGACTCAATTAAAATTCGTTTGAGATAAGCTTGAAAGTTAAACAAATCAAGCTTAAGCACATTTTTAAACTCGTTAAGGTTTTCAAACTAAACTTGAACAATTAACTACTCGGTTTGGATCGGCTCGATTCGACTCTTTTACCGCGCTAAGTATGTTATTAGTTGTGTGTATCTCTCTCTACCTTAATTTATTAAGAATTCAAGACCCATCGGGAAGGTCACTGCAATCAAAGTTTATATAAAGTTTCAGAGCTCCGTTATAGTTTTTTTTTTTTTTTTTTTTTTTGGGGGTGGGTGGGGTGGTGTTGGGAGACAATATGCCGTTCCTTGTGAAAAGAAACAAAGAAACCGGACTGGCATTAGACAAAAGTTGTTTATATAATCTTTTTTTTATGGATATGAATAAGTAGAAAGCAGTTATATAAACATAAAATTTGTATTGAAATGCTATATTTCAATGCTTCGGACAACGATTCAAGTGCCCAAGTGCTTTTAATTTAGCTATATGAAGTTCGTTTATTTCAACCCTTTTGCAAAACATGTGCTTTCAAACTTTGAAGAAACTTGAAATAAACGAACTTCAAATAACTTAATTAGGTGATCACTCCATTAGTCAATCAAATTTAAAATTTGTAGTTTAAGAAATTTTGGGTTTCTTAAAATCTCGGTATATAGGTTTTCTAATATAAGTATTTTAAAAAAGACTATAAAGTAGACTCCATTTTTTTTTTATTTTACTCATTTTGTAGGAGAATTTGTATATAAGTTTGGATAATTTTATGATGATTTGCATTTCATGAAGTTACAAATTTTAATTATCGTTTACGGATTTGGCCGTATTTTATTTGAGAGGTTTATATATACAGAATAAATTTGCAAAGAATCTACAAGAGCATAGGATGATTGACATGAAGTGTTTGTGTATGTAAATAGAATTATTGGGGATGAATATTTTCTGTCTGATACTATTATTTATCAAATTAGTTTAGGAAAACAAAACTGAGGTATAGAATTTTTTCGATTCATGTCATAATTATCATAATAGAAAGCGAAAGCGAAAAATGTTAGACAAAACAAAAACGATAAACGTTGCCAAAAAATATAGGAGAAATGAAAAGTGCAGAAATAATTAGGAATCGATTAGAAAACTCAATAGGAATCTTAGTAAAAAAACTTTTGTGAAACTTAATAGAAACCTTTGAAACACTTAATATGAAAACATATATGAAGAATTTAATGAATACTGAGTTGAAATTTAAAAAAATAATGTATTAAAATCCATATTTTAACTTTTCCAAGAGTGTCCGCAAAAATTTCCTATTAAGCATTCCAAAAGTATCCTAAAAATTTTCTAAGAGTTTTAAAGACATTTCTCAAACATTTTTATAATATTTTTTCAAAATTTCAAAACGTGTTTTATACTAAATGAGTTTTTAGCAATTATGGTTCACGTACCAAATTCTAGAGTTGTTACTGCAGCTATGAATTTTCATGTTATGAGTAATTAGTCTCTGTCTTTTATTAAGTCTATTAATGGCTGGTCGCCCATTAAACTCTCCTTAGGACCACCCCCACCCCCAGGGCATAACCCGACAGAAAGATTGCACAATCTCTTAAATTAATCGAAATGCACAAAAATTGACCAGAGTAAGCCAAAAAAGAATAAACAAAATGATAAGGATTATGTTTATTACTTGAGATCAAATAGGACCCGCTACTTAACGTATACAGGTTTTAATTTTGTGTTAGAAGTGCCTTAAACATGAATTATTCCTAGTAATTTTCATATGGTATGATATACCTACCTTTTAATTTCAAACCAAAACACCTACTATCTTAATTCTTAACTCATAATTTTTTTTTAAAAATGTCACCCCAACATTATTATAGTGAAATTTTCTGTAAATTTTTATTGGAAGAATTACAAAAACCTATTCAGAAGAACTAAAATTTTCCTTTCATGTGCACTAACCAAGCACATGTCTATGATCACGTGACAGGGCTTTTGCCGCTTCACAGAAGTTTTCAGCTCAGTTTGGTACCGAGTAAGATACTTTACTCCAGTACTCCAATTCCGCGTTTCGATGTAGATTGGATCCATAACTCCAAATTGTACCTTTTTTCTTTTTTTTAACGTTTATGAAGTACTCCCCTGGCAAATTAAATAGTAGGTTATATGTGATAGAAAGTAACCCACAATCGACATGGCCTCGGCCCTCACACATTGACTTTGAGATAATTTGATAAGTAGCACCACAAAACCAGAGCTGAAACATAACCATAAGCCCTTCAGCAGATACTATATGTATATATATACACGATGTTATGCCAAGTGCCATAGAGATTGTACCATATTGAATTGGAAGAAGAGATGCACAATACTTGACCTGATCAAGATGATGAAGATGGCAAGTTTATCATGTAGTTCTAAGTTCTAACGATGAAACAACGACCAAAAATATCAGAACCCGAATAGCCTAGTTATATCTTCATAACCAACAAACACTTCTCGCGTGATCTGATTATATACAAACATGAACAATGAGCCGTCTAGAATTACTGCCAACGTTACAACTGGAACCAAGTCGCCCAAGCAACACACCAGCCTCACCAAGGCAACTTGAACAATGAGCAATCTAGCATTACTGCTAATAAACATAAGAAGGCTTCTACGTTTGACCAAGCAATACAAATTTACCAAGAAATTTGGGCAAACTTGCTTCACTTGCAAGGTTTTGATAGTTTTATTCACTCGTTATAATGGATACTAAATTCAGCTGACAATGACTGATCCAGTTAACATTTGGACAAAGAGCTGCACGAACCTTTGAAAAGGTTCATGCCAAGGATACACACCGTAGTTTATTCCTCAAATATGATAGTCATGGGCGCCAACTGAAAATAGTTAAGGCAAAACAACAGACATTACACCCAAAAGAGGCTACCAAAGAAGTGCGCACAACATAAATAAATCACCTCAATATAGCAGCTCCTCAAAAACAGGATCCACGGATTGGCCCCACTTCCCATGGTACAGCTCCAAAAGCTTCTCAGCCGGTGTTACTCCTGCCAAGAGGGAGGGAAGCAAACAAAAGGACATATATCAAATCAACTGAGTAATGCATCTAAAAGGATAATGACTCAGAAACCAATGAATTTCATCTCAAATTTTTTTTTTTTTTACAATAAGTCATGGTTACAGCATCCATAACAAGGCAAACATTCCACTAATTTTATTTTAAAGTAATAAACTACTAGAAAGATTTAAATTACACTTTATCAATTTTTATAGGTCATCATTAGCTTAAGTAATTCTAGATTTAAAGAACATGATTTTTTTTTATGGATCCATGGGTTATATTGAGTCTATCTAATCTTTCTATTGCTTAAGACTTGAGTTTAAAGACTTGATACTGAGTTTGTTTGATGATACCTAAACGAAGCACAGGTGAATCCTAAGGACTCTTTTTGGGGTAAGTAAATCCTGAGGATTCTACTCGAGATTTCTGCATTTTTCTCCTCCTCCTCCCCCTCAGTTTTCCATGTATTCATTACACTGCAACCCTGCCATAACATTCACTCTTTTCAACCCTAAAACTAATACTTTCATAAACCCATTCATTCAGTTATAAAAAGACCAAACCCTTAGAACCCAAATGGACAATAAAAAGAAAAGGCCAAGTTATTATTAGTGAATTACCATATACTGATCAGCTCTACAATTCTATTGTACTAAACTCCAATCGAAGAATAAAAAATTTGCATGGATATACAAACATAAGGAAATTGACAAAAATAATTTGGATATACATGGAAATGTTGGAAACATAGATTAAAACAAATTTATACGTTTAAACATCTAACAATTGGTTAATTAAATGTATTGAGGTTTAAACATTCATCCACATAAAGGAACACGTGTAGAACCAAAAAGCAAATGTTGATGCAAACCTAAAATTTTTAATTAATGTCAAACAAATGATGCTATCAATTGCAAGCGAATCCAAACTCTAAAGATGTCAACAACCCCACAAGATATGGTTGAGAAATTTAAAAAACACAAAACAAATAATGAGACTAATTAATAATTAACTAAGATCTTTTTTTCTTTGTTCCCCAAATGAAATGAAAAGAACAAAAACATGTTTCGCAGATTCTAGATTTGTGCCAACACAAGTTACTGTTCGGTGCATTTCAATTTTTCACTGGAAACACTAGAAGTTTGCTATTCTTGTATTGTGTCATTTTGCTATCCTGCCGACAAAAATGTTAACATTTTGATGGAAACAAAATGGAATTTTGCCCTCGAGTGCTAATCAACCTCAAGCCTTCCCATTACCTTCTTACCTTTGATGCAACACCCAACCCATAAAAAACTTGCTGTCCAACTATTGCAACATACCTTTTTATCTGAAATCCAGATAGCTGTCAATTTGAAAACAGAGCCAATCAACCTCCTTCCACCATATTAAAATTGTGTATAGAGTTGTCAAACTAAACTGTTTCTTTTCCTAATTGCACATTTGACATCACCACTTTTTCCTATCATCAGCACTCAAATTGGAAACACAACTTTTCATCCTAAATATTCCTGTCACTTTATGACTGAGCTCTGACACATATAATGACAACAATCATTTAAGCTTAAGGTTCTATTAAGATGATTATTTAAAAAAATTAATATTGTGATTTAAAGAAAGACAGCCCTTTCTACTTAAGTCATTAGTTTGACCTTTTTTATCTTTATTTTGTTGGGTGTGGGTGGTTGTGTGTGTGTTGGTTTTTGTAGGGGGGGTGGGTGGGGGAGATGTCCACCCTTAACACTTCGGTACTTCATAACCTGCCTCAACACTTTGGTACTTCATAACCTGCCTCAACCTATTCACACATGGTCTCAACACCATAAGTCAAATTAATTGACAAGAAATGTAATATTTCCACTAAGCTTTCTGAAGTAGGTGTTATTTTACCACAAATTGTTTCTTTCAGATTCCTACAGTTTTAACATAAGACTGGATAACATCTTTTGCATTAGGAAATTTTGATACCAATGCATCATGGCCAATGAGCCTGTTTCTTCCATTTTAAATTTGAACTCTCCACCAGTCTGTCTACCCAAGTTTCAAAGAAATAGAGAGGGTCTGGATGCTAGACATCCCCGATGGCTTAGGATATGGTGCTAAAAGTCCCGAACTGCGGGAAAGCTCTAGGGAAGAACCCTTGCGCACCAAAGCTGAAAACACGCTTCAGTAAGGTGCTGGGTTCATACCCTGGCAGAGATGTACGGATATGGGGGATCTATAAAGAGGGGTAAGGCTACCTGCCAACCCCTGTTGTGTAGCACATGCCATGGACCCAAAAAAGAAAGAAAGATGACATATGATCCACATGATGAACTTTTGAGGATTTGCATGATTAAATGATCACAACACAATGAGTGCAGAGAGTAAAAAAGGGAGGAAATGAGTGATTGCCAATCCCCGCAAGCACACATCTCTACTATTTTTTAATTGAGAAATAAAATAAAAGGCCTTGCACGTGACTTCTAGTAACATCTCAGACCCTACCAAAGAAGTGATTGCCATCTTCCCCCACTCCCTCCCAACACCACACCAAATCAGAAGAAGGATTATTGAATAGACCTAGATAAGCTACCTGTTCTAACCACCTCAGCCACTTCATTCAAAAATCCTGTTTCCTTGAAGCCTCTCCTTTCCAATCCATCCTGCAAAAGAATACAATTGTGAATTGTTATATCAACAACATCATGATTAGCAACAATGACAACCATAACAACAACTTCCCAAGTCACCTTTGCCCACTTTACAACATTTTCTGCCATATGCCTCAGCAATCCGTCTCGAAATGGTGTATTTAGACCACTGTTTGGTACCTATCAAATACCTTTTGGAATTAGAGTTGCAACCTTGATTGATGAAAAGATGCTGTTAATGATGCAAGCCATCTTTTTAATTCAATCCACAGATTATCTTTTCAGCGTATTGTAGTTTTATTCACAAGTGCGAGAGATAATATTAAAATAGCTGACCATACTGTAGTTATTGAACCAGTATATAGTAATCAAAATAGCTGATTTGTCACTTACAAACACAATCTCATTAGGACAATTTCAAATTAAAGATCCATTAACGAGAAGTTACACAATATTTATATACATATCCACTGACTCTTGAAAATACATAAAAGCAAGATCCAAAGAATCTAAACCATAGCATAATGTATCCCTCTCCCAACCATTCCAACCACACAACGATTTTTATTATAGTGCAAAATGCAAATTATGATAAAAAGGTGCAGATCATGGCAGCAAAACCATCTGTTTGTGTAAAATGTTTGTATTACCTTATTTCTCAACATCTGCCTTTCTTCTGGGGTCCAATCAGCTATCATGTCTATCACATTTTGTAGAGAAATCTCATCATACAATATACCCACCTGAAATTTGAATATCCACATTATAAGTAATTATGTATGAACAAAGAAATTAATTGTTTTATCAATGCAAACTAAACAACACAGGTGTCACTTATCAATAAATGAAAGGAACCTTGCAGAAGGTAAAGTCCTCAATAAGTGAATTTCCTATTTTCTGTTTTTTCAAGTAATGAATAAAAATCATCTCAGAAATGAAGAGTGACACACAGTGTTAGGCCTGGCTAAAAGTAAGGTATACAAATGTCCTAATATAAACTTAAAGAGTTATATCAGCATTGACCAACTAATGTGGAATACCTCTCCAACCAATTCAGGATACATTTCATATTGCATCAGTAAATTATATCATCTTATAATAAGTCTCACAACAACAATGCTTATTCTCCCCAGAGGAGTCCTAATGAGTTCTGCACAGATTGACTAACTATATATAAAGATCAAAGAGACGAAATACCCAAAACGCAGGCAACGCACACAACCTCCTCCAAGGCCCCCCATCAGCACCCCTCATCTCCAAGTATCTCTTCAACCTGACCTGAATGGAATAAATAGACTACTAATTTACCAAGCAATATAACAAATACAGGAAATTTCCCAAAGGTAACTCTATTGCAAGCACAAACCTCAGGAAATATTGTTGTCAGATGATTCTCCCAGTCATTGAGGGTTGGCAATTCACCCGGAATTGGAGAAAGTTTTCCTGCCATGAAATCCTGAAATAATATCATATGACAAGTATTACATACAAAGTAAAACAGAAGTACAAGACAAAAATTCATGGTAGAAGAAAAATAAAGCAGGAGCAAAGCCAAGTATAGGTATAAAAGAAAGCCTTTAAATTAGTTAAGAAACTAATAAGGATAGACAGTAACCCGGAAGGACATTCCAGCACAATCAATATACTTCTTTTTCCGATAGGCAAAATACATCGGCACATCAAGTGCATAATCTACATACTGTTCGAACCTGTGCCCAGAAAAGGTAACAAGGCCATTGTTATCATCAACTAATTTATATGAACTATGAAGAAAACATTTTCACAATTGTGAATGCAATATTGGAAAGAAAATCAATCTAAAAACCACCAGATTATGCTGCTTAAGAAACTAAACTAACTAAACCAAATAGATATCAGAGCATTCTTATTACAGATACAATCTTGATCTTTCTCAGTTAACATGCTATACAAATTACGAAGAGGAATAAGAAGCTTCATTCATTAAATATTTTGTGGAGGACATCTAGGTATTTTGTTAGCTATTCATGATCCCACTATTAGAAACCGTTTTCCAAGGCTAAAAAGAAAATATAAACATAAAATGTACTTTGTATCTGTTCTACCTAAAAAAATGTAAACTTACCCAAAGGAGTCGCCAAAAACAAAGGGGAGCATGCCAGCACGATTGTTATCTGTATCAGTCCAAATTTGGCTGGTGAAACATAGAAGAATTAATGCATCAAACCCAGTGAAATATTAGAAGAATATGAAAGGAGACAAGTAGAAGGTAAGTTATAGAAACCTTCTCATACTAAGATAACCATTCGGCTTTCCTTCAGTGAAAGGCGAATTGGCAAACAGTGCTGTTGCTATCTGTTTCATTTAATATGCTAGTTAAATTCCAGAGAACAAAAGAAACTCCAGTGGGAACAAGTAAGAGCAATGTTTCATACAGGCTGCAAAGCAAGACCAGCACGAAATTTCCTGATCATGTCAGCTTCAGAACTAAAGTCCAAATTGACCTGTTAAAGCCAGAAATGATATCCAATGCTTATCATTCAGAGCACAAATTATACATTTGGATAAAAATTTGCTTACTGCCTCCAAGAGTGTTGATCTGAGATAAGCAGAACATAAAAAATGTTACATTAATCACACCTGAACAGTGCATGTCCGGAACATCATATCAAGTCCAAGAGAGCCAACTTTGGGCATGTAGTTCCTCATTATCTCATATCTTCCCTGAGCCAAAATATTCTGTCAGTATGCGGGTAATTGAAGTTTTCCAAAGGTTAAAATAGATTAATAGAATGAGAAAACCAACATTAATAGCATAAGTACATCATTAACAAGCCAAGAACTAAAGAGAATATGATTTGAAGGGAAGAAATGACACCGTTATTTGCACAAGAATCCAACAGTTTTTTTAATAGGTTGCATAGAAATCCAACAGTAAATATAAGCAACTGTTGAAGACACTAGGATCTGATGGAAATCAGACTGTAGAGATGTAATCCAAAAGATTAACAACCAAAGAGGAAAATGACTATGGTTTCTTTCAACAAAAGGCTTGGATGTTATTGCCACAAAAAAGGATCAAATCACTTTATGGGACTACTAAATGGCTCAAGCTATTTTACACAGTCAACAGGCAAGCATAGAGGTATGCCTCTGTTAGAAGTGAATGTCGAAATTAACTTCTCAGTTCTCACAAATACCACGAATCCAAGTCCATAACTATCATGATGTGGAACAGTAGTATAGAACATGGGCTCGGTTTAGACATAAAAGATGTAGGGTTGAGACTTGAGACAGCCCTGAATTTTTTACACTCCAACTCACTTTCATGAGCAAATGTCAACAAGTTCTGTGGTCAGCCAGCCCAATCCGCCTGTTGTGTCTTTCCTTTTTCCTATCTCTTTGTTATTTATTTTCACAGCCCGAAACATGAAATAACATGCTTTCCTTTCGTTCAACCAAGGAACAAAATTTCCATTTGTTTCCACGGAAACGACCGAAACGTTTCCGTTTCCTAAGGAACCGAAACGAAACACTAATGGAATAACGAAACACTATTATTACAATCAAAACACACTGAAATATAGAAAAATGTACCAAAACACAATGCTATATGCCTAAACAATAAGTTCTATTAACCCGAATTTAAATTTTTTATAAAAGGTGTATAATTTTTATACAAAGATTGTATTTTACTATTTTAATATTTCTCACAGTAGAAATGTTTCCGAAACATTTCAAAACATTTCCGAAATGTTTCCGAAACGTTTTCATTTCTGAGCCAACCGAAACGACCTCTCGAAACGAAATTTTGATCCTTGCGTTCAACATACCCTTGACTACAAAACCTCGGCCACTATATGTTTCATTATAGTATATATGGTTTTAACAATCAAAAGGCTATCACTGCTAAAGGAAATCCTATATCAAAAGTTCCTGATTACTTAGTAAAACTAGTAACTAACTAGCTTGACTGCATCAAACTGAGATTGTCACTCGGATGAATCAGCTGTATCACTATCACCTATTATAACATCACTATCGACAGAATTCTTTATATGCCTCACACCTCACTCTGTCTCTATTTTGCAATTTTCATTTCTACTGCCTAATGGATGAACTAATCAGATGAACCAAAACACCATAGCATCCCAAATTACTTTCACAACAATCGTAAGGTGGGTAACCTCCAGTCTCATTGTAACTGGAATGGCCTAAAGAGCCTCGCATTAAATTTTAGGCAACTACCAATTTTTCTACAAGACAACCATAATCCTTTTAATTTCTAAGTGCTTGATTATCAAATATGTGTGCAAACCCTCAAACATAGTGATGCAATCTGGTTGATCTGGGATTCATAAGAAGATAACATGCTGATTAATATGTTCCTATGCGTAGTCTTATTAAGAGTCATTCAAATGGTATTGCTATATTTTTTTTTTCACGAAATGTCCGTTATATTAGAATACCATAAATTGGGAAAGATCAGTTTCGGGAGGTTTCTATGAAATTTTAAGATCTTGTATGGCTTATAAAGAGGCCCATTATGAGGAAAAAGTGGTAGCACAAAGGATTTGAATAATTTTTTTAATAAGATCCCTTTGAAGATGAATAGTATTTGAGGGAAATACAAGAGACCTTTTGCTCTCTCTCTCAAGAATGGGAGGCTTGGAAGATAGTGCCTCTCCCCTCTCCTATCTTCTCTCTTCTTCATTCTCTTTCTCCTCCCTTTCTTGCTCTTTATAATTAGAAAAGAAAAAAAAGAAAAACAAAATCAGCATCTTTTATTCGCGCACATGCAAAATATTTCTCGTGAAAGCCAAGTTAAATGAACCAACATTTACTTATCAACCAAAAAAAATGAAATAACATTTGCACTTATGCAATGGTTTACATCGCCGTGATAAGCCCTTCTAGAAGAATCTCCAGAGGTAAAATCAGTATAAGTCAGTAAGATCAAACCAATTAAATTTAAAAGCATGGACAAATAACATCAAACTGACTTAAAAGCATGGACGAGTAACATCAAACCGATTAATTACTTACAAAACAAACATCAAATCAATTAAATCCGACACAGGCCTCAAAAGCAATATAGGTAGCAAATTTACAATGGTGTCAAACATTTGACAATGACAAAAGAAACAGGAAGCTTTTACTCATCAAAAAAAAAAAAAACAGCACTCTCCTAGAAACAAGAAGTGTCAAGTGATATATCTTATGCCCAAAAAACACTCTGGAAGCACCCTCCTAGAAGATGATTATTGATTAGTAAAAAGGTAGAAAATACACTTCAGAGTAGAAAACAATAAGTGCATCCAAAGTCATGGATCTTGGTGGTTCCCTCTAGACTGTTAGTCCTAAGATGCCTAAAAGTGTTTTGTTTCCTCCCCATGTAAAAGCATCAACTATTATAGTCCATGAGACACTCAGAAACTTGAGAGCATATGACATATGCACTGGTTTTAGTTGCCTAATATACTATGGATGTATATCTATCCAAACCCAATAGGCAGAAGGTAGAATAAATAATACCTTGGGCATTATCGGTATGTCTTTTACGCCCCATTTGGGCTGGAAACCAATTCCTAGGAATCCAATTCCCATTTCTTCTGCAACAGCTTTGACCTGCTCACCAATATAATGCAAAGACAAGTATTAACTTCAACAGGATTTAGTACATCTTTTTGCTTTAAAAAACTTCTCAATTATATATTTCCAACTGAATGAAAACAAGAAAGCGAGCATCATCATATATCTCAGAAGAAGAACCAAAGAAAAATAATCGTGAACAAGAACAATAAATTTCAAAGGTCAACCTGAAAATAGTATTAGCAATGCAAGTGACAAAAGCCCAAGCACCACAAACCTACATTTCAACGGTAAATCTTACAAAATCCTCCCCTACAACTGATGGTTATATACATGGCTATAGGCTACATGTATGTGTGTGTTCTTAACCTAACGTACGACCCTAAAATATGGTTAGTTTGGTCCTCCTTAACATCATGTGTGATCAAAGATGGCAGCTATCTTAGCTCGTAAGTCCTTGGTCATCATATCAGAGACTGAGAATCAAATCCCTCCTTCATCTGGACCAAAAGAATAAAACTAAACAGGCTATCATATATGATTTGAGAATCACATATATCCATCTTCTCCTAATTGCAGACTTGATAATAAAATGACTTCATGTCTTCATCTATAAGCTGAAGTAAAATATTTAGACAAACCTGATAAAGATGTGAATTAACTTCAGCACATGTTTGATGTAATGTTTCCAGAGGGGCACCGCTAAGCTCGAATTGGCCTCCAGGTTCAAGTGATATGCTTTGCTTTCCCTGCACAACATTAATGCGAAGTCACTCTTTAGAAATACACCAAAAGTAAAAGAAAGAAACTTGCCGCATGTTACTTCAACAAAAATGCATTCAGAAAGAACACGAATTGAAAATCTTTATTAGTTCTGAACCAAAAAGTCAAGGATCACCATCAATAACAACATAAAGCATCATCTAGAAAAGGGTCAAAACCTAAAATGTATTCAGAGAAGTTTTTCCACTTTAAAAAACACGATAGAAGAGCAGTTTACCTGTTTGAGTCCAATAATATTATCACCCTCCATTACTTTGTCCCAATCAAATCTCTCAGCAATACCATTAAGCAACTCTGCTATTTGTTCGTACTTCATGGGCCGTAAAGATCCAAACTCAAACCCAAACTTTTCATGTTCTGTACCTATTCTGCAAAGACCACATGATTAAGTGAACAATTCAGAAGAACACAGAGGGAACAAAAAATCAGCTATCAATAGCAAAATGAATTCTGAAATAATTTTGTGCAACCAAACAATGGAATTGGCCTCTGGAAGCAAGACCTGAAGAAACATAAACTTCACCAAGACAAGGGAATTCAAGGTTAAGTCAATTGCGACATTGGAATTCCAAGTCCAGGCAGCCAAATACCTCCTAAATTCATTTAATTTTATTGAAGTTAATACCAGATTAAATTTCTTGCTTTCAAAAATTAAGGACAATCCATAAAATAATCTTCTATCCAGCAATGAGATGTTTGAAATGAAGAATTAACTTACAACTAATTTCATAACTATGGTTGAATAATCACTTCGGTGAATATAAAAAATAAACACATGAATGGACTAATGGTGAGCCAATTATGTGATTCATTTTAGTTTAGAAGTTACTAAGCAAGAATGTAGTCTTATAAAATTGTAGCAGTGATTTGTCTATGAGATAAGATAAACAAACAAAACATCAAAGTATATCCAAGTAAAATATACTACAAGAGATTACACTTGAATCTAAGTACCAATAAGAGCTAGAAGTTGAACCTCCATTTCTCCTTAGGCTTGCAACCAGAAGCAAGGTATCCAACAAGATCCTCTTTTGTCAGTGGTTCTGTAGCAATCACAGCATCCTCTGTTGGAGGGCTGGCAGCAACAATGGCATGGTGCCCTCGTTTGTACGGTACTGCTGTGCTGTTTAAATGCAAACTCTGCATTGTCTTTGTGGAATGTGATGGTAGTGACGGAAAACTTATGCAAGTTTCATTGATTTTGGATGCTTCGACATTGTTTCCTATATTTAAAACCATACTGTAGCCTGCTTTACGTCTTATGATCTTGGAAGGAATGCAGTATGATGGACCCACCTGGGACAAAAGCGCCATGGTGTGCCCCTGTGAATTCGAACATGCAACCTCTCAGTTACAACTCCTTTAGCCAAAACTAGCCACAATCAGTTTACCAACAGTACATTCCAAATCCTTTCTAGCGATCCATGAGAAATACTAACAGCACTGGTTAGAGAACTCATTCAATTGAATTTGGTTTAACAGTTATACATCGAGGCTAATGCAAGGGGACAAGGATGCCAAAATTATTATTGCGTTTATCTGATATCATCATGGCCCTTCAGAGAGCGGAATGGCGAAATAGGATCCATGTAGCTGACTCAAATAGTTGGAAAAGGCTTAGTTGAGTTGAGTATGCATAGTGGTGCAATATAAACCGAAACCACTAGCCCAATCAATCTTACACCACGTCAATACAAAATAAAATGGTAATGTGATGTCGTCACTCGTTAGGCATTAGAAATTACAATCTGAAGCTCACGAGTATATCCAAAGTCTCCAAAATTTATCTAAAGAAAACACTATCAAAAGGATCAAATCCACATCAATTGAACATTTGAACCAATGGAGATGAGCTAGCAATCGCAGAACTATATCTCAGCACCAGTGCTAATATCATCAAATTTTGAATACAAATTGATAAAACACACAAAAAAAAAATACTCAATAATCATGGAAATCTCGAGAGTAACGAGAATACAAGTATCACATGGACATGAATATGCACATATATTCATACGCATATGCATATGCACAAAACATGTAATATAACGAAGCTGCGTATGAGACGTAATCTATGAGCAATTGAAAATGAATATGTATAATAAACTTATACTGTTCGGCGTCTATATTCTAGGGTTTGGGACTTTGAACGATTGTGCTTATCTTCTACCTTTCCTCTGGAAATGGAAGAAACAGATTTGCTGATGCCAAGGCAGAGCAGATTGATAGAGAGAGAGAGAGAGAAGGCAATCGCTGAGACTGCTTTTCTTTGGTTTGTGCTTTAAAAAATAAGCTATGGCGTTTGTTGTATGCTTGGGGCCACGACGGGAATCAAATAGTGCGCTCCCTGGTCCATGACAAGTCAGCGCATAAGGAAGACTCTAACGGAATTTGCACAAGTACCCCGCCACTTATAGTTATTCCTATTCCTATCAATTTTTATATCGTTCCACTTCACTCCATTCGTTCTATTTTTATAAGATAAGTCTAAGTTGAATATTGAGGTAGCATTTGGCAGTGCTTTGAAAAGGACATCTGAAGCCCGAAAGTCCTTCCACCAAAAAATTATTTGTTTGGTGAAATTTTTTCAATGGACTTCTGCTAGAAGTGTCGTTTCTTTAAGCCTATTTGGCTGAGGCTACTTAGTGGCTTTCAAAATCACTTGTTGCGAAGTGGTTATTTCATTTAAATAATAGTTGTTAAAGTCTCCATTTTGTCCTCAAAAGTTTTTACACCTTGTCACTGTTAACCCAACTACTAGTTACAATAACAATTTTAGAATCTACAAAAGACTGAGATCTAAGGAATCTCTATCATATATGTTCGTCCTACTTGTGTATAGCTTACTTTTTTTTTTTTTGGGGCATAAACAACAACTAGTATTAAAACAAATTGTTTGCACAAATATGCTCCCTTGCTTTTTTGTTTTTTTTACGTGATTATTTATTAATTACTGTTATTGAGAATTTGGCCAAATGATAATTCCATTGCTTTTTTCACTAAAATATTCATGAATTGATATTACATGAGAGTCAGTTATTATGTGTTCCAACTAAATTCCATTAAGATGAAATCAGAGAAAATCAATTGTTCAACAAGTATAGGCAAAATCTATGACAGGTTTAAGGAAAGGATTCTGCTATAATAAAAATATGTTCAAGAACAAATAATCTTATTTCATAAAATTAAAAAATAGCCTGATGGATTGGTCTTATTTTCTATGTATCACCAAACACTTCATCCAATTAAAAATGACTTTATAAAAAGAACTTTATAGAAAGTTCATTTTAACGATAGACTTCCACTAGCGGAAACTGCGCCAAATGAACCCTAAATTTTTCAAACTTGGAGACATAAATGCAATTTCTAAAAATAGAAAAGGTGGACATAAAACAGGATAGTGGGAGAAATACATTTTTTTTAAATAAAAGGGAAAAAAGGGCGTCCTACGTTAAGAAGTGAATTAAACTAAAAGTCTAAATTTCACAAGTTGTTGGAAGATTATATTTTTGCACTACATCATTTGTTACTTATGCTAATTTCATTTTTTCGCCAATTATTATTGAGACATACTAGTCACTTAGCTGTCCTTACTTTCAACCAAAACACCAATTAATAAAGAATAGTATATGTACAATACGAGTTTTTATTCCAACTTTAATTTATGATCACTCACTATTGTATTTTTCAAGTTAAGTGGAAAGGTTTACCTTTTTATAGTGGTCAAAATGTTTTTACGTTGTGTTTGATATTTGAATGTTGTATCAAATGAACCAAAAAAGCTTAGTAATAACAAAAGCCTTCTATAATATACTTCTTACTATTTTTTGAAATGAGAGAAGTGTTCAAAAAATTAGAGATTTATGTGTAAATTGCTTTAAAATTCACGTGTTTAACCATAATTTTTAAAATGATAAATTTTCACCATATTAATAAATGAGTCCAAATAAAACATTCCCAAACTTATTATTTCTCAGTTGAATTTAAAAAATTATATTTTATATATTTTATAGTTTGAATTTCAACAAAAAATAGAAAAGCAGCTAACTTTTAAACCTATCAATAAAAAATATTAAAATATTATTTTTCTCAATTCCCAGTTCTTTTTATTGACTTTTAACAAATACACTGATTCAAATTCGACAAACCATCACAAAATTTGAATTTGTATAATTTTTTTTATGAAATTACCAAATTTTAAAACTTTTTGTTCAACGTAATGAAGTTATAATGATTATGAGCTAATTTGGAAGAAATGGTAAAATAGTGTGATCTATCAGCAGCCACTCTCACTTTGATTCGCAATTATGTACTTAGAATATCAATTATGAAAACTAAACAGAGAGAAAGGTAACAGCCTTTTTTAATTGCAATTTACCAAAATTTGCAAAACCACCCTTACAACTTTGATAATTACGGTTTAAGCACGAATCTTAAGATCTAAACTTCTCCGGTCTCGCCAATTTATTATCAATGCACTTTGTCATATTTTTGTCGTGACCCAACCATATGATGTATCTGACGACCCCAATGTTTAGTCCTATGTTTTAATGTTGTTGGAAATGGAATCAACAAGCTGACTGTTTTCCACATGGATAAGGTTGGAGAATAATATATACTATTGCAAAACAAAAATTATTCAATGTGTCAAGTACCACTAAATCCGTTTATTTAAATTACTATTTTAAACAAAAAATAATTTTCTATATTGTTATGAATTTATAGATTATGTTTTTAATCTTTTATTAAAATCTCAAAAGAAAATGATAGTGAAAAAAGATAAATTATATGGGCTTATAAGTTGATCAAAACCATATCCTTTTTACGTTGATATGCATAATTTTTTCTAGATGCAAATGATACAAGTGGTCAATAAAAACAAGTCTTACAATTTTATTTTTTTTTACCAAACTTGACAGGATGGTGTTGATATGACATAATAAATTTTCCATTAGTGTGACCCAAAATATTATGAACTTCACATTTCATGGTAAGTAAAGCTATAGAATAAAGTTTTTATATGGTATGAAATGGCTATTTGCGATTCTTTAATTTTAAAGCAAAACACCACTGTCTTAGCTCATAATTTAAAAAATGTCACTTCATTTTATGGCAGTTTTCTATATAAAAATTATAAACGAATTATAATTTTACTTTCATGTACACTGACTGAGCACATGTTTATGACTCTATAGTCGCGTGACAATACTTTTGTTAGAATTTCCAGCTTAACTTAGTGAGAGAAAAAATTATTCAGTAGTCTTGAAACATTAAGGTGACACAACAATTAAGTTTGCTAAAATGTTTGGAAACTTCCCTATATATGGTCTCTGATTATTTTCAAACGTTGCCAATTTTGATTTTGAAGGGATATATGTCTATGGAGAAGAGACAAAAAAATATATATCACCGAGGTAGTAGCCTCGTTGGATGGGGTGAAACTTCCTGCCTCTGTTGATGCAGTTGCGAGTTCGAACCTGATTGAGGTAGTAATTCTTGTGAACCAGATGTTTCGACAGAAGGCCTCTATCAGTTTGCACCTTAGTGGGACTGGGTTCAGTTATGACTCACTCATTCCTGGAAAGTCCAACGGAATAGGGACTGCTATAGTCATACCTAAGTAAGTAGCTATATTGGTCGCTCCTTACCATTTCGCTTAGGAAAAAAGATATATATATATATATATATATATGTATATATATGATGCTACATGACTAGGTTCTTTCCAATCTTGTCTGGTTGCTTGAATAATTTGTGATTATACTTAGGCAAGCAAAAAAAAGAAAGAAGTGGGCATACACAAATAAGTCTTCTAAAAAATGAAAGTGAACACAAATGACACATTTTCTATGACAGGACCATTCCAATAACTCAAATCTTTGAATGCAAGCATGATGTGCCAATATTCAATGCAATGATATTATGTCATTTTGTGGATGTGATATCATAAATTAATCAAATTATATGAAATATAATATTCTTATCAAATTATTGTAAAATAAAAAATAACTTTTTCTACCTATCCCATTGATGGATGATGTGGCATGATCACCGTTTGCATTGAATATTTTCTTTAGATGTACACTTATACAAGTAGAGGTGTAAAACAGGCTCGGCCGGCACGGCACGATAGGCAGGCCGTGCTGGGCTTAGTGTTTGGAGGCACAGTGTCACGGACTGGCAGGCCGGGCACCACACGGTAACAGTAATGCGACCCGCCATGATCATACGCAGCGGAATACACCCGTGAGGCGACTATGCTCCAAGCAATAGTCCCGCCAAACTCAAACACCAAGGCATAAGATTATGCGCTTGTCCAGGATCCCTCCGTAATGCCTTGCATAACTCTTTAAGCACGGACCTCTGATGCTCAAGCCATAAGGCAACCCAAGCTATAGGCGATAGCAATGTCATACTCAAATGCGTGCACACACGGCAAGCAATGTGCTTAGCGCCAGTCCCTCTCGAAACACAAGCTAGATGGCCATGTGCAACTAGACATGCGCGCGTCAATCAAGCATCACTTGTTAGGCACGACGCCTCCATCCTTGAAGCTCTTAGCGCCCCGCGTCAAGGTTGCCCGCAAGGAAAGGCACCATCGAATAGCAACTGATAAGCCCACAACATTGTGCCTCGAAAAAGACACCAATGCTAGCTAAACCAAGCAGCCTTGTGCACAAGCGTGAACCCAATGCGCAAGTGCACACGAGACACACGGCATGCAAGTGTGCACACCGAGGTCCACTCCGTCATGGACATAAGCCCCACCACTTTATAATTATGGCGTAGCGGGTGCGAATGCCACAACCCCATCCTCGACGCTAATGCCCAACATTTGCCCCACCGGGCACAATGCCGCCCATGTAGCCCCTTGACTAGCATGAGGACTGCAGCCACGTGCCACAGCCGGCCCCCAAGTCTTGCCCACTCCCTTGGGGGACTCACTTGAATGCTGTCCCTTTCGGTAGCACCAGAGGGTGGTAGAGTCAACACCATGCCCCCCCTTATAATAGCATTCTGAGCCATCTCCAAACTGATAGGAAGAAACATCCTACCCCATCGAGGAGTCATAATCCATATATCCAATAAATATGAAAAATACAAATTACGAGATTGCCATGCCACCGGCCAATCATGCTCAGACATGCCCCACGCCAAGGTCCCTCGCGGCCCTCGACGTGCCACGGGTGGCAACCCATGACACATAGGCACGAGCATGGCTAATGACTAGTTTTTTAAAAAATATCCTTAAATGTCAAAATTACCCTCCCCAACAACTAGATAACGGCTAGTTTAAATATTTTCTACATATCCCATTGATGGATGATGTGGCATGATCACCGTTTGCATTGAATATTTTCTCTAGGTGTACACTTATACAAGTAGAGGTGTAAAGCGGGCTCGGCCGGCACGCCACGACAGGCAGGCCGTGCTGGGCTTAGTATTTGGAGGCATAGGCACGAGCATGGTTAATGGCTAGTTTTTTGAAAAATATCCTTAAATGTGTATTTTCATTAAAAATGTCAAAATTACCCCTCCCAACAATTATATAACGGCTAGTTTAAAGGGCAAATGCGTACTTTCATTAAAAATGTCAAAATTATCCCTCCCAACAACTATATAACAACTAATTTTAGGGATAATTTTATAAATTGACTTATTCAATTTTTTTTATAAAAATTAACTCTCACTTCATTTATTTCTCACAAAATTATTCACTCTCTCTCCAATCTATACAATTTCTCTCTCTACAATCACAAACTACTCATTTTCTCTTTATATTGTTTACACTTAGCCATTTTTTTTACAATCTTGCTGCAAGTCAAACAATCTGCAAATTTGGTTGAGGTATTATTATTATTATTATATTATTATTATTATCTTATTCTAATTTTATGTTATATTAATTGTATTATATTTATATTATTATTATTTTATATGAATTTTATTTTTAATTATATTATTTCATTTTATTATAAATATGGACCCTATGAATTTTAATCTTGAGGATTTAGATTTTGATAATATTGATGATTTTGATGGAGGTTCAACTGCACCATCAAGTACACCTTCCACGGTAATCAATCATGTTAATAAAGGTAAAGGAAAAAGGGCATGCACATCTACTGTGTGGAAGTATTATACCATAGAAGAAATAAAAGATGTGCATGAAAATATTCAACAAAAAGTTATATGTAAGTTCTGCAAAAAAGCTTTGCGCTGTAACTCTCGTGGTGGCATGGACCACCTTGCCAGACATGCGAATTTTCATTTAAAGCAACAATAAGGTAATGATTCTAAACAATCCCAACTTAGTTTAAGTGATGCTAGTTTGTTTACTTTTCATACTCTCAAAATAAAATAAGAGAAAGAATGTTTGTATACATAGCTTTGGCAAAGCAACCTTTTACTTTTTCTGATAATAAAAAATTTAAGCGTTTTGTTAAATCATATTTACAGCCTTCTTATAAAAAAATTTTTAGAAATACTGCTTGAATGATTGTTTAACAGTTTTTAATGAATGGAAACAAAATTTAATTTCTGAATTTTCAAGTTTTGGTGCGACAATTTTTTGTACTTCTGATTTATGGACCGGTAGCAATAAATATGGTTATGTTTGTGTTACTGCACATAATATTACTCCTGATTGGTTATTGCATAAAAAAATTATTGCTTTTCGAATGATGGCATATCCTCATAATGCTTCAAATGTATTTCAATATATTATAAATGTATTTAGGGAATATAATATCGTAGATAAAGTTTTTAATATTACTTTTGATAATGTTACTGCTAATAATGCATCAATTAATTTGTTTAAACGTCATTTGCATCCTATTTGTGGTGAAAAAAAATTTCATGAAAAATGTGTATGTCATATAATTAATTTGATTGTGCAAGATGGCTTAAAATACATTAATAATCATATAGAAAAAGTTAGAAATGCAATTCTTTTAATTATTTCATCTGATTATAGAGTACAAGAATTTGGTGAATTATGTAGAAGATACAGTCTAAAACCTAGAAACTTTAAATTAGATATTACAACACGTTGGAACTCTAATTATTTTATGTTACAATCTTGTGTGAAGTACAATGAAGTAATTAATGATTATCTTATTACTAGATACACTGATTTAGTTTTATCTACAGAAGATTGGGACTTAATTACTGAATTTATTGAATTTTTAAAATTTTTTGTAATGTACAAATATTTGTTCTGGTGTTTATTATTGTACTTCTTGTATTGTTTTAAATCAGTTATATAATATTTCTAATATTTTGACTAAGTACAGAAGAAATAATTATTTTAAAGATGCTTGTCAATCTATGAAAGAAAAATTTAAAAAATATTGGGATTATATACCACCTATTTTTTGTTGAGCTGCAATAATGGATTCCAGAATTAAATTATTTGGTGTAGAAATGTTGCTAAATAGAATTTCAGAAAAATTAACCACTACACTTAAAATTACTCTAAATGATGTTAAGAGTTCATTGACAACCCTATATAAAACATATGAATCTAAATATGTAAATAATAGACGAGCTTTTTCTTCTTCAAGTACTATGAATGTTAGCAGTGATCCATCTTAGGCTGTAATTACCACAAAGGAAAAATCCATTGTAAGTTCTTCTTTAAGTACTAAACTTTATAAATATCTATAGATTAATTTTATAGATTTTTTTATCGTCGAAGAGGTAAAAATTATTAATATTTTGACATGATGGAAAACACATGAAAGAAATTTTTATGTGCTTTCTATTATGACACGTGATCTACTAACTGTTTCGGTGTCTACAGTAGCATCGGAGTATGCTTTTAGTGCAGGTAATAGGCCATTGGACGAGAGAAGAAGCAAACTAACTTCAGAAATCTTAAAATGCATTGTATGCTTGACGGATTAGGATGATGCAAGTCTTAGAGCCCAAAATTTAACAGACGACATAAGTGAAAATTTTCAAAACATAGATATAGCTAAATCAAATGAAGAATCAAAAATATGTTCTATTTATTTTGTATATGTATTCCATTATTGAACTACGATGTATTTCAAATTCTATTTGGTTTATAATTTTTTTACACATTGTAATTTACTTTTTATACTTATTCATTCTATGTAATATTTGTAAGTGGATTCCATCATAAATAAATGTTTATTTCATCTGTGTTGTTAAAGTTTTAAATGTATATGAGTTCGATATTGGTAAAACAAATTTTAATATGAAGACAAGCACGACACAAGCACGAGGCACGACTCAAGCACGAGCATGAGTACGGGCACAAGCATGGGCACAGGCACAACACGAGCACGAGTACGAGCACGGCACAACTGCTAAATGGGCCAGCATGAGCACGGCACAAAGTATGCTAGGCACGACACTATAACGGGCCGGCCGTGCCGTGCTACTTTACATCTCTAAATACAAGTACGGGAACTTATGAAATCATTAAATCCTAAGACCCTGTTTGGAAGCGGTACTATGTAAGTGGATTATGTTAATCCACTCCAAGAGAGGGGGAGGTTATCACCAGTGTAAGCTGGCCGCGTAAAGAAGAATAATCAATTTGAGCCAGTAAAATTCTATTTTCACCCTCAACCCACGAGTCCCCTCACCCGTTTCCTCACAATACCATGATAAAATGGGCATTTTAGAAAAATTTAGCCTTATCAAAAAGTATAAAATTGTGTAACCCAAACCCTGAATTGGACTTACCTTGTTACACCCACCATTAGACCAAGGAAATCTAAACTTCATCAAAACACGGGATTAGAAAATTTTGTACCAAGACTGAATGTCGTAGTACTATTAATTCTATCCTGCCTAGACCGAACTCGCATCCAAACATGGCCTAAGGATACTAAATGACACATCATTTAACAATTGTAAAGTTTAAGATTGATGGTATTTGGAACTAGAAATGAAAACAGATATTGCTTCAACCCATACTCTCTAAACTTCATCAAAACACTGGACTATAAAAATTTATACCGAGACTGAATGCTGTAGTACTACTAATTCTATCCTGCCTAGACCGAACTCGCATCGAAACATGGCCTAAGGATCCAAACATTGTAAAGTACAAGATTGATGGCGTTTGGAATTGAAAATAAAAACAAATATTTCTTCGACCTTACTCTCGTGAACTATTGCTGGGCTACTAGCAAATATGAATAACTTTTGCTTCTCGAAGCAAAAGACGTGTGCAAAGTGCTTGGTCCCAAAACATGTTGAGTGGCCGCCCCAATGATCTTGAAATATTCACTTGCTTTCTGTCGTGGGGGTGGAATCTAGAGGCTAGTGAGAATGAGAGAGCAGGAGAAAGGTAAGTCAAGTTTTGCTGGAAAAGTGGGGACTCACTTTCTCTATAGCCAATCATTATTTTCAACCCCTTTAGCAACTTTCCATCGTCTTGTTTCCGCTACCTCAATGAATTATTGTTTGAAGAGATCACAAACAAAACCAAAAAAAGGGTAAGAAAATCATATCTTAAAGTTAAGAAAGTGAAAGACACATTATTTTATCAATTGTAAAAGGGCAATAATTTCGGTGCTTTGGTTTTTTTTTTGGGCGAGCATAAGTCCAACCAAATATCATGAATATCTTTCGCTCGGCCAATAACAGAGACAACTTGACATTGGTAAAGGACACCACTGACTTCTTTTCCGCCATTATTGCGACGAATAAGGGAACGAAAATCAATGTTGCTCAATGCATATACACAATTTTACTTCTGTGTATAGAGAGAGTTTTCTTTCTTTCGTGTCTCTAACTCATGATTCCTATATCACAAGTTGCTTGTCCAGAAGTCAATGACATATTTTTTTCTTTAAAAAAAAAAGAAAGAAAGAAAGCAAGTAGATTATACAACACATTGCTTAATCAAATGCCATAATTCTATAAATGGATAACAAAATGACACATTGCTTGACAGGTTTGTCATGGATGAGAACTCGACGCAAATTCCAGTCACAAAAGTTTGAAAACCAGGTAAACGTTATCCTAACAAAAGTAAATAAATTGACAATTGGACAAAGGATGGATGTGTGTGTGTGTGTGTGTGTGTGTGTGAGTGAGAGAGAGAGAGAAAGAGATCCCCTACAATGTTTTGGGCACGCTTTTTGCTTCCCTTTTTCCAATCATTTCCCAGTTTCGTTTATTATTCTGTAGACTATGCTTTGTGAAGGGAAAGGAAAGGGGATCAGAACTGTGAAGTCTCAAAGAGAAACAGGGATGGCATCACAGAATGCCAAGAAATACAGCATGTATAGGCCCCAAAAGAAAATGTTTTCATCATTAGGCCATATTTGTCACGGAGACCTCAAGAACCCTTAGGCTTCAGAACTTAGTACTCCAGTAAAGAGTACCAAAATGTGCTATCGGAAACCTTTTCTGAGCCCACTGGAGTTCCAACTTTGAGTTATTTCCCAGCACATCCAAATCTATCTTCCCAGAGAGATGGTCCTATACTAGCTTACAGGGAAGATCAAGACTCCATTAGAAGAAATGTAATGATTCCAAGATTCTACCATTCTAATAGCTAAATCAAATTGGAAGAAGAATGAAAACATGATGCAAAAAAAGTCAAACTTAAAGCAAATTTCAAGGGTATAAGTTGTCAGAGAGAGAGAGAGAGGGAGAGAGGGAGAAAGAGAGTATAGCAAGCTGAAGGAAAAGAAACAGAACTGTACATCATACTCCATCAACTCATCCTACATTGACCCGAGACCATGCCAAGAGAGTTTGGGAACATAGCCTTTGGACAATTTCTGTTCAATGAGTCCTAGTTATACAGCTACCAACATCCATTTCCAATCATGCATTAACTCTTACCTCTGAAAGGCTCTTGTATCCCCTTCTCATTAAAAGATTCTTAAAACACTACAGAATTATAATGAAGTTGGTGCAAAAAAATTTCAAAGAAAGAAATTATATTTGCTTTCATGGTTTATGATAATCAACAGGTCTCCTGTCTCTGCTAACATAAATATATATATTGATAGACTTGCAACAAGTCAAAGCAGTTTGCCAATAAGAGTAAGATAACTCTCTCTGATTCTACCTAGAAACACCAAAATACTTCAAAACAGGAGCTAAAAGAACACAGAGGATCATTACTTAAAGCTAAATAGAGAATATTGATGCTACCTGTTGTCATATACATAGTGAGGAATTTGCAAAATCAGGGGTTAGTTCAGTCCCGGCAAAATAACCACCTAATAAAGTCAATATTGACAGTATGCGAGACGGAAACATAAAGAAGCATTCTTGAAGTTCAGTGAAGCAACATAACACAAATCCCAACATATGCAGAATATTAATTGAAAAAGCAGTTGAACATCTACAACTTAATCTGAACCTCAACTCAAGATTGCATAAATCTAAAATGTCAAAAGCTCACAATTGCCAACAAATGTGGCATCTATGGGTGCACGCAAAACAGACATGTAGCATCTTCAGACCATATGGAGGTCATAATTTCATTGCCCTCAAGAGCTTAAAATCCCCTCAGCTTCAGGACTCTCCTCCAATTTACATTAACAAAAATGGGGGGGAAAAAAATCCTTTCCATAGCCATTAGAATTCAAATTTTGTTCTATGTTACTTCAAGTCATCTACATCATATTCCCAGAGAGATGGTCCTCATATTGTCATATCAATACTAGTTCATAAGAAAGACGAAGACTGTTGAATTGAATTTTCTGATTGCAAGATTCTATCATTCTGAAATTTGGATCAAGTTTAAAAGAAAAAAGCAAAAATACAACGATCAAGTCCAAAATATACATTTATGTATAGTATTACAGATAATGTGCATACATGATAACATTGAGATGGTCCAATGTAGACCACCTTTTCCTTTGCTAGTTTGCTTAGTTGCTTTTCAAATTTTCTATTTATTATACACAGGATAGCCAATATGAACTTCCATCATGAACAACTAGGTAAAGGCGCGGAGCAGAAAGTACTGTACATTTGCAAGAAGTTACCAGAAATCATCATCAACAGCCACGGATGAGGATAGGGGCTCATCGTCTTCCTCCTCCATCTCCAACTCTGGCTCACCAGACCCAAACTCGGGAGATTCAATATCAGCAAGGTTCTTCAGATCAACCACTGAAAGCTCATCTAGATGCCTCACCACCAAGTCAGCGGCCCCAAGTTCATACACAGGATGCTTGCTAGCAACAGCCACACACTTCATTTGCGCATCATGAGCAGCCTCCACTGTTTGGTTTGAGTTTCCAAACACAATACACCGCTCAGGTATGAAATTTAGAAGCTGTGCTGCATACACAAACATCTCCGGATCAGGCTTTCCTCTATGGACGTCCTCCGCTGCTACAATTACAGTAAATACCTCTTCAATCCCAACAGCTCCAATTGCAGTCTCAAGAATTTTTCTTGGCCGGGTTGAAACCAATGCCATAGGTATCTTGTAATGCATCAGTACATTCACAAATTCCCGAGATCCAGATCGGAATCTATATATCCCACCCTGTAATGCTTGGTAAATCTCTTCCTTTCTAGAAGCCATTATTCTTACCTGAGCCGGGTCTCTTGACCAGCAGAGCACTTCAGAAATAGCCTGTTCATTCTTCATGCCTTCTATTCTACGAAGTATGAAAGCTGGGGGAGGGGATTTTCCTTCTTCCTGAGAAAGAGCCAGCCAGGCCTGCTTCTCAAGATCGGGATTATCTTCAATAAGAACTCCTTCCCATTCGAAGATGGCACCTAACCACCCACAACCCATCCTTTCTTGTCGAAGCAAAGGGTTGTGTAGTGAAGGTTTATCGGGCTTATTCTTTGGTGGCCACAACCCAGGTTTTCGATCTGCACCACTATCTATCCCGTACTCAGAATCCCGAGGTATTCGCTTATCCTCTCTATATGAACATGCCTCCTTCATCAATTCCATTGCTTGAGCCTTAATTGATGGTACTGCCAACCGATTAACTCCCAATCTCGACAAATGAGGAGGGCGAACCACCTTCCTACCAAGAAATTCTGTTACAGGAGTCCGGCATACATCAAATAGCTTCCTTCTGCTTGAGAGATCCTTGGACTGATATCCTCGACATACCGGCCGGTACCCCAAAAGGGATGTTGCAGCAATTGATTCCACCATCTTTACCAAGTGAAAACAGTCGAATCCAAACAGATATCTACCATAAAAAACTGCCTTTTATGTCAAAAACCCTTCTTGAGTCGAACAAGTTCAAAATCCCCACAAAACCAATCAGACTGACCCAATATCTTCCAATTAATCCAATCCAACTGGGGATTCAGATACCCAGCTCCACAAATTCCCTTATTGTGCCCCAAGTTTCACAGAAATTATTAAAGTGAACCAACCAATCAACTGAACTAGGTCCAATTTAACTCCAAGATATCCTACCAGCCAAAGTTCCAACTTCCCAAAATCCAAACTCTGTCGAACAAGAAAGGGCAAAGAATATCTAACCGTCTTTCCGGAATAAAGGTCCCAGCTTCATTGAATACCAATCAAAGTATCAGCTCAAACATTCCATTCAACGCCCAGATAAAGCCAAACACATCATCCGAAGACACCAATCAAGAAACGACCCGGCCTGATAACCTCTAAATGTTCAACCCCAGAATCAGAAAAGTCAACAAAAATAATGCGAAAAAGATAACAATTATATATAGAGCAATACCCACCAAATTTCAGACAATTTAAAGCACCAGACGATACCAAACAGAACACAGTCTGAAATTTGTGGACAATTTCAAAAGAAACAAGATATGTAATTACACAGGGCCAGAGAGTGTAAAGAAGTGTGAAGAAGAACCTGGGCCGAAACCAACCGTTGATTAGAGATTGGGACAGCAAATTTGTAGAGCGAAAGAGAGACAGAGAGATTAGATTCTTCTTCGAATAGAATTTTATGTGGTTTATGGACGAGAGAGAGAGGGGCCGCCTTTATGACCACGCTTGCCGGCGAAGGCAACAGACTATGAGTACACGTGTCCGTTATGTGATGTCATTTCTTGCTTTCTTGATTGACTGCTGCTTCGCTTTTTAAGCAAAAGGTGATAAAAAAAGTCGTTTAGTACTCGTTTTATTACTTTTGCTTAACCATTTATCAGTTTATTTAATAAAACTTTTTTCTTTGCTTAGTTTTTTCAACAAAAAAGTTTAATTTTCTTTTTTACTTTTTAAAAATTTTTAGTTTATGTTTTTAATTTTGATAAAAAAATAAAAATATTATAAGTTAAGTAAACTTATACGTATGAGCTGCATTACATCTAAACAAGCTATATTTGGCATCACAAAATTTAAGTTTTGAAATTAAAAGTTGAAGCTAGTTCAAAGTTTTAATTAATATCATTTTCAATTTTCAAATTCAACACATGAATTATATGTTGCCAAGCACAATATCAAAATAATTACAATTATTCAGTGTCACGAGTAATACTACAAACTTCAATCTATAAGAAATTTATAATTTTGTTCTTTTTTAATACCTAAGGAACCCGTAATTTATAGATAGGAGATCCAAAACCTGATAAAGAGTTGGTCCAACTACAAAACTAATAAGCACACCTTGTTTAGTTTTCAGAAAATAAATTCAAGCTGAACTTTTATTTGAATTTAGTAAATACAAGTCCAATATGTTATTTAGTTTGTTAACCTTAATACGTTATTAACTAATGAAAGATGCTACATTTTCAGAAAAAATTTATATAGGAATTCGACTAGAATAAAGCGATAATAATATTTTTAAAATTAAAATCAATCATAAATAATGTTTATTTTAAACAATAGCTCTTATTTAATTACATTATTATGTATAATAATTTTTTTTTTTAGCTGCATAACATCGCACACCTTCACTTTGGCTATAAGAATTATGGGACAGTAGATTTTCACTTAAAATAAGATCGTGGACTGCCAGTCAGCCGGAACCGTTGGATTTATGACTTTGTCAAAGTCAAAACAAAAATCATTCAGTGTAGATGCGTGTGCATCGACCATCATATGTTCCTGCAGGTTCTGATATACCATGCCCACATGATATTCGCAGGCACCAGTCCCAGATCACACAGATCAGAGTTTGGTCAAGATTTGGTTTGGTAAAAATAGTTTGTGGTCCATAATGCAGTAGGAGAAAATACCAGTTGGAGATGCACGTGCAGGTAAAACTAACTCAGAGCCAGTTCGCCTAGAAATTAGAATCGCGTAGATCATTCCATTCAGTGTATAGATCATTCTCTGCAGTCAAATCCCAGGACGGTGCCAATCCAAGTCGACAAGGTTCTCAAGATCGTTTTGGTGCCAATCCAGTGGCGGGTAGATTTTAGCGAAACAAACGACGTCGGCCGAAGCAATCCTCGTCCACCATTGTCGCAACCTGGCGCAGACCAACTGTTCGGAAAAGTTCCCGAGCCAAACAACCAAAAACAGAGAGCAAAACATGGGCAAGAAAGGATCAAACAACAAAGCATCCAATCTTACTTCTGGGTCACTGTCTTCCATCACACTCAGAGAAGAATCTGGTGGGAAGAGACAAACCAACGTCAATGCCAAGTCCATGTTGAAACTAGAGCATATACGAAACCTGGCAGTGTGGGCTGGTGGCGAAGCATCTATGCCTTCGTTGGGTGCCTTTTTCGGACACCGACTGGCTGCTCTTGGCGAGTCCCTGGGGTCATCGCCCGACCCATCACTGTTTCCTTGCCAGAGGTTCGGTTACTCCCTTCCTCCCTCCCTCCCTCCCTCCCTCAGTCTATATATGTATGCGTGCGCTGTGTTTGTGATTACTTGTTCGGTAGTATATATTAAAACCAATTGGTTTGTGTATATATTTTGAAACAATTGGGGAGGAAACGCAATAGGCGCGGTACGTAATTGTATGATCATAATTCTAGGTATTTACATCGTTCTATAGTAGTTTAACTTTTGGTGATAATAGATGCTATTAGTGGCGAAATATTCAACTTTGCTTAAGTAAATGTTACTACATCACTGTGCATTTGTGTTGCTTCAAATCAATACATTTATGATTTATGTGTGTGTTAGTTTTTCAGCTTTATTCACTACTACATATGCTTTTAGTTGCACGTGTTTTGGGATTTGAGCTGAATTTGGAACTACCCAATTGTTAAATTGTAGATATTATTTGTGTGTAAACTTAATACTCACTGTTGGCAATCATTCATCTGAATGGCTAAGTAGCTTCCTTGGTTTGTTTTGAGAACACATCTTGTTAAAGTATCATGATGCTTCCAGTTGACATTATTTTTCGGTTTGAGTTGTCGGTCACAGCAGAATATGTACATGCATTTGTAGTCCGAATATGTAAGTGTCAAAAGAGGCTCATTGCTGCCGTCCTGTTTTGCTTGGATCCTAATTGGCTTCACATTATGCTTGGGATTTTGTTTAAAAATCTGGTATACGTTGGTTACCATTTTATTTTTATCGGATACCATGTTTTAGTTGCTCAAGAGGTTATTGAAATTCTTAAATTCTGTTTATTTACTTCAGCACACAAGAATGTTGTTGGTGGTACAGTTTATACACCTTACTATGATTTGGAAGAGTTGAGTTGTCATAGTAAATAGTGCTTTAACATTAGCTACACTGGCTATAAAAAATTTAGGGTGCTTGTT
Source organism: Euryodendron excelsum (assembly GCA_033060915.1). Lineage (NCBI taxonomy): Eukaryota > Viridiplantae > Streptophyta > Magnoliopsida > Ericales > Pentaphylacaceae > Euryodendron > Euryodendron excelsum. Next base: position 19,536,714 of record CM065378.1, on the reverse strand, counting down.
GATATCTGGTTGCATCTCAATGACGGCTATTATCCAAGTGAAATGGCTTGATTCTTGCCTTCTGATTATTAGTTTGTACATTTTTTAGTATCAACTACGATTTGGAACTTTGTAAGCTGCACAAACCAACAGATACATGGGGCACAGTGCATTTGAGAAGCGTAAGCATGAAAGTTTTGCATATATGTATCTGCCATTCTAAAAATTGTATTTGTTTACCATTTTATGCTGTCTAAATCTGTAAGCACCTTTGTACATATTTGGAAGGGCTTTTTAGGCTTGAATGTTAGACTATTTGGTATTATAACCAGCCTCCTTAGTATATTAGAAAAATACTAAAAAACTAGGGTTCCAAACCTTAGCTCGGCTAAATAGGCTCAATGATCTCTTTCTTCGATAGGCCGGTCCGGCGCTCCGCGTGGTTATATTCGTACATGTTCCGACTCGCCGGTCATTATGGATCTAGTGGCATGGCGAGGCAAAGGGGGGAAGCAACTACGAAGCTTCGTAGACTCGACAAGTCGCTCCGCTTATAGAATAGAATGAAGCAAGGTAGCTTGCTTACTCTCCTAGTAGCGTACGTTGGCGGCAAGGAAGGAGGCATTGGAAAGACTAGACCATACTAAAGTAAAGAGGCATTCGGGAAGCGACTAGTCGCTTCTGGCGAAGCTTCTAGAAGGCCGACCACTACATAGAGAGATCCATATACCAGTCATGAGCGATAGCGAAGCCTAGAGAGGCGCAAGGCAGGATCGAAGAGCTTAGTGTGAAACGCTCAGGAAAGGAGCAGAGAAGGGGTTGTGCGCCCTCCGCCCCATCTTACTAATAATAATGAAGGGCTTTGATGCCAGCAAGCAAGCACCCTTCTAACATGGACCGATGTTGTAAAAGTTGGTGAGGACATAGATCACCCATATAGACCCTATTCATAAGTTGAACATGTCACATTCATGGTTCTCAAAATCGCGATCCGGATCGTACGATCCTATGACTCAATTTTGCTGGATCGATTTGGATCGTATGCAAAATCGTTTTAGGCTAGGATCGTTCTAGGATCGTGCTAGGATCGTTTGGGATCGTAGGATCGCGATCCTATCCGATCCAATTTCTGTCTCTTTTAGTGTCTAAATATGGGCTTTCAAATCTATTTGGTTGCTGTGGCCCAACTTTCGAAGCCAACAAATGCACAAAACAATCAATTAACAGAGAAAATCAAATCGTCAAAGCCTCGAAGGGCACAAGTTCTGCCCAGAAAATCAAATTTCTCTCCAGGTCTCCATCTCCCTTGCCTACCTTTCCACTGTCCAGGCATTTGTCTCTTCTTCTTCTTCTTCTCTCCTCCTCTTCTTCTTCTTCTTCTTCTTCTTCTGCACGCTGTTCTGTTCAGTGATGTCCCTTTTTTTTTTTTTTTTTTCTTCTTCTTCTGTTGCTGCTTTACTGCATTGTTTCTGTTCTCTTCTTTTTCTCCTTTTTTTTTTTTTCCTTCTTCTTCTTCTGCTACTACTCTATTTTGTTGCTGCTGATCTATTTTGCTGCATTTTTTTCCTGCTGCTCCTCCTCCTCTTTCTCCTCCTTTTCCTTCTTTGCTGCTTGTTTTCTTTATTGTTTTAGCATATTCTGAAGGTTATGTATTGACATTTGACACTTTTGAACCTTTACTACTAAAGTCTGCAGACTTGCACTGTGCAGGCTTTATTTTGGGCATTGTATTGCAAGTTATCATCAATGTCAACCATTGGTTCATGTGATTCGTTTTGTTCTTCATGATATTTTTAATTCTTTTTATATAATAATGGCTCATTCTCCATACATTTTGAAGTAATCATCGTAAAATACAAAAAAAATTAGCCTTTTATTCCTTTTTGGTAGGATCTTATGATGCTCTATCCGATTCTACGATCCGATCCGGAAGACCCCCAAAACGATCCAAGGTAGGATTCCGATTTTGACAACCTTGGTCACATTGCAGTTATAGAGCACTTCCAACCAGGTCTCGTGAGCCCAATCTGATCAGAAACAATTTTGGGATTTGTCAGCATGGTGCCTAATGATGTGGACACGTGCTGATGTTTCTGTTTATTCTCTTAGTACACAAGCAAAAACTTTAATTGGCATCAATGCAAGTTCAAATTACTTGTTTGATTTATAGTTTGTATCTCTCCGGCTGTACTTGTTTTTGCCTAATCCTAGTCATATTACTATAAATAACGTGTTCTGCAGGTTTTTTTAAGCATAAAGGAAATATGTAGAGGCCCTGAAGCCTGATTACAATTTTACTGTCTCGCAGATGTGAATCTATTCTTCAGCCTGGTCATAATTGCACTGTTCGAATTGAAAAGAATACAAAGAAGCCGAGGCGTAGACGCAAAAGACCAAATATTTCCACTCAGAACAATGTTGTTTACAAATGCCACTTCTGCTCACATCGAAACCTGAAGAGAGGGACTCCTCGAGGCCATATGAAAGAGATATGTCCTCCAAAGGCCAAACCATCCTTGAAATTTGAACCTTCACGCTCCACAGTTCTGAAGTCTGTCAACTTAGAGGAAGATGCAACGAACAATGTTGAGGTTAAGAGGATGGGTGAAATTGCTTCTCCAGCAACGAATGCAGATGATCCGGTCACCGAGAGTCCAGCAACGCCATCAGTCAGAACAGGTACAACTTTGTTAGAGGCAAAGAGGAGAAAGAGGAATAGATCAGGATCTAAGAAAGTAGCTGAATCTGAAAGTAATCCTGCTACAATAGATGCAGAAAATTCTGTCAGCACATCAAACAAGCGGAAGAGAAAATCTTGGACCGGTCTGAAGGAAATTGCTGAGAGCAGTGAGCGTGACAGCAACAGAAACCTCACAAACTTAGCAATCCCATTTCTCATATAACAGGGTCAATCGTTTTACGCACTGAATTTGCTTTGGAGATTACAAAGGAGAGTCCAGTTATTGTTTGCTAATTGACTGGTGAGAGAGTGGTTGATGGGTCTACCTTGAATATCACCTAGGACATGAGTTTTTCTTTTTGGTTGGCTTTTTTGGCTCTTGTTGGAACATAGGGAATAATTAGTAGAACTAAGCTGATGAAATGACATGATTGAACTGTGGACTCTCATTTGAGATAAATCTCCAGCATGATCACTTGCTAGTAGTAAAATATAGTTGGCTGCTTGGTATACAAAATGCAACTGAAGAAAATGAGACTCTGGCCAGGCACATCCTCTTGCAAAAACCATTGAGGACCACATAGAGACAGTCTCATTAACAAGACGCCGACGTTGGACACAATAGGTCTGGGCAACCTCAAACAAAACGCTGATGTTTGAGGTTTGGATAAGCTAGGTTAACTTATTTAAGTGGATTATGACTTTTTTTTTTAACTATTTTTGTTTTCAAATTTCAGTAACAAGTTTAAAATATAACCTAAATCCTATAAAAAAAAAATAGAAAGTGGACTTTTGATTGGAAAAAAAAAATGGCAAAAACAAACAAAAAAAACTAGTTAAACACCGAAATCTTGAATAAGTCAAATTTTCAAGTATGTTCTTTTTATTGCTTTATTTGAATGCTTGTCTCTCACAAAATAATAAGTATCCCTTATTAGGTGGGTTTTGAGCACACACTAGAGCAGTTGGACATACATTGGTTGGTTTATAGGTTTCTTAATTTTTTGAGTCATACATTAAGAAAAGTGTTTTTCTTAATGCGTAAGGAAGTTATAACTTGATTTTGGTAAAAATCAAAATGTTTTTTTGTACTAAAAATACAGCACAAATTTGTTACGAAGTATTGTCCCTTACCTACGACACCGCGTGCTCTGGGCGTGAGTGGTAAAAATCAAATTTCCCTCCAATAACATAAGCGGAAAAAATATTGTTGACAAGGCCAAAATGGCAAATCGGCAAAATTTTCTGAACTCCATGACCCTCTTCCGAACCGACACAGGCCTACTATAGAAGCAACCTCCGCCCATTGGCACGTTGAGGGGAGAGAGAATATTCGATGGGCAACAGACGGTTCGCGCAGGTGGCGACAAGTGACGACGAGGACGACGCACCGCCGCGAGCACCGCCTTCGCATTCGACGAATGCGGAGGAAGAGCAACCGAATCAGAGGAAGAGGAAGAAGCTGAAGCTCAGTGAGGAGGAGGAGGAAGAGGAAGAGAGAGGAAGAAAGAAGAAGGTAAGAGAAGAAGAGCAGTCGGTGAGCGGCGATGACGACGAGAAGAAGGACGAGGCGGTGCAGGAGGACGCCAAGCCCATCGGCGACGTGTTTAGGGTTTCCGGCAAGGGGCGAGAGAGGCGGAACCACTACGAGGCATTTGAATACGACGGACTTCGCTATGATCTCGTGAGTTACCCCTTTCCTGTTTTCATTCTCGCTTGCATTTTTCTTCTTCTTCTAATTGATGTTGAGTTGGTCACTCGGTTCAGTACCGAGCTCTGCAAGGATTGTTAGTAACGCATTTTAACATTATGGTGGTTGTTGATAAGTGTGAATGTAGAATATAGTGTATTGCTTATTTATTCTCTGAGGATGGATTTTTTATCTATTTTTTTATTAGTCTTCATTTACTTATACTGAATTCTTAAAGAGTCATTTAACGAGGAACTTTTCGTTCTCATGTAGCTCAAGAATTTGTTGTATTAACCAAAAATGCATTCAGGAGGGAGGTTTTACTGGACTTATTTGTCATACTCTCTATTCTTTATATGAATGTAAATAAATCCATATTTGTCATTTTATTTGTTTCGACTATGCTTGGAATGCTTTTCTGATATGCTTAATAGTACATACATCCAGTGGGTTCAGAAAATTGTTTTTTCCTTAGTTACTTTAATGTCATGATTTAAAAAGTGACAAAATAATATTATTTTATGGTTTTATCCTACCTTTTTGCTCATGCATTGTGGTATTTTCCTGTGAATTTTGTGCAGGAGGATCCCGTGCTTTTAGTTCCTGAGGAACCAAATCAAAAGCCTTATGTGGCAATAATTAATGTAATTGCTACTCTAAATTAATTTCTTAGTCTTTAGAAGACTAGCTATGAGATTTTGTTGAGTTTTCACCATTTAGATTCATTGCATGTCAACATAGAGTCGCAATCACACACTCCTGTATGTTTTGTATACAACAATTTGGTTATTAGATGGTCTTTGAATCAATTTTTTTATAAGTAAAAATATAATTAGAAGATCCCTGAAGGGGTGCAACCTATATAGAATAGTTATATGAAAATCAATTCAAAAAAGCTCAACACGAAAGTTGAGCTCATCCATGAACTCTGTAAGAGAGCGAAAGGGTTGCTTTTAAACCAAAAATGAAAACTGTGCAAAAGACATGACTTCAACTTATGTAAAGAGGAAATTAGTCTCTTCAAAAGTGCCTCTCTTCATATGCACCACATAATGCTAGAGGGTCATTGAATCATAGTTTTGTTAAAAAATTTAGGTCATCAATATTCTCATTTATTCTCAGTTGGATACAAATTGGACATATGTAAGCGGAAGTGCTTCCATTCTAACATGGCTTGTAGTGTTACTGTCAGCCCTCAAATGCTTCATAGTTTAGTTCTAGTCTTAAGAAACTTGAGTTTCTAGGGGTCCCATGTGGCATTTTCTTCCAATCATGCACTAATGCTAGTCTTTCCACTCCTGGAGAATGGCAGGGCTTAGGATGGTTATAGATTGTTGGATGATTTTCTGAATTCAATTTCTGATATTAGAAATTAGGCATTAATGTTCTTGCAAATAATTCCACCAACTTTTTTGTTTAGGACATTGGAGTTAATACAATGAGGATCTTTGTGTATATGTGTTAATAGGTGGTTTCATCTGTGGTAAATTGTTGACCTCGTTGTATTAGATGTAGGTATTGAATTTTTAACAACATCTATGATTTCGTGGCCCTTGCACTTATTTTTCAAGCAATATATTTCATGGTATTGAAACTCTCTTCATCTCGGTATGCTCAGTTTCTTTCTTATTTCTTTTCCATCTTGGATGATGGAATTCTTGTTCTATTGCCAGGATATTACCCAGACCAAAGATGGGAACATTATGGTAACTGGACAGTGGTTTTATCGTCCTGAGGAGGCAGAGAAGCGAGAAGGGGGAAATTGGAAATCACGGGATATGAGGGAATTGTTCTATAGTTTCCACCGTGATGAGGTTCCGGCAGAATCTGTGATGCACTTTATCCCTCTAGACAAGCAGATTCCAAATCGTAAACAGTATCCTGGCTTTATTGTGCAATGGGTGTATGACACTGAACAAAAGATATTGTTTAAACTAACTGATAATGACTATGAAGCTAACAAACAGCATGAAATCAATCTCCTTGTTCAGAAAACTATATCAAGATTGGGGGATCTTCCAAACATCCAGACAGAAGATACCCTTGCTGATCAGGAAGATCAGTTGAATAAAAAAATGCTCCGTAGAAAAAACATGTCACCTCTTGATGTCTCAAGGGATGATGAGGCGACAACCAAGTCTGTTCAACCTCTAAAAGCAGGAACACCAGGGAGTGTTACAAGTAATGCTTCAGAATACTACACCATTTTATCAAACTGTAAGGTCCTAACTGGTGAAACACAACGTCACAAATGGTTAGAAAGGCTTCTACAAGGTATTCAGTTCATATGCAGTCCCATGAACAAGAAGCAAAGTGATGATAAGGAGAAAGACGGATCTCATGGCATTGATCAGGCACGACACGGTTGCTCAAAAGGTGCAAATGGATCTCAGGAGAGCAGTGTAAGTGTAAGCATTAAAGCTTTGCATCTGATTTTAACATGGTCATCTTGGGGTCTAGATTTTTGCTAGGTTTATGAGAATACATGAACAAACTTGAAAGCAGAGATCAAAGATATCTCACGAGATGTTTCTTTGGTTGAATTTTACAGGGTGGCACGACTTTTGTCTGGCCAGATGCTGCTGTTCCTGCTGTAACTGCTCTTGAGAAAGCCTCGCATGATGCCCTTTCCTCAGATTTTCAGAAGTATAACCAAAAGATGAGGCAGCTGCTCTTCAATCTTAAGGTTAGATGATTGTATGTCTGTTTATTGTATGTGTAGCACATGCATGAGTCATGACCCTGTCTGAATTTTATTCCTTTAGATATCACTGGGCGTGGTTATGTCTGAATGAAACGAAATAAGAACTAGCTTAAAAGCACACACTTGTTTCCTATATTTAGTTAAATACATGTCTGATGATCTTAAGAGATACAATGGTCTGTGACTAGAGTTCTCTCTAAAACTTAGGTACCCACCACTTACAGTGGAATAGTCTTGGATAGTTGGAATACATATCAGATGTCTGCATTATGCTGTAAGGCTTCTTACATGGGTGCATTCTTTATTTATATGTTTTTGTTGGGTATGTTTTAGAACTAGAAAGCTTTTGATGTCTAATCTCCGAGGGACCATCAGGGAAGAAACTGTCAGCATGTTTAGATTATGGAAAATATTCTTGCTGCATTGTATGTACTAATTGTTGTGAATTTTTCATATTTGTGCTGAGATTCCCCTCCCCTCTTCTCTCTTTCTTTCTTTACTTCTTGGCAGAACAATGCATTATTAGCCAGACGTTTACTGAATAGAGAGTTGGAACCTTGGAAAATACTGAACATGTCACCTAATGAATTAAAGGTATCATCTTTATTGTTTGGTTCTTCTAGGAATATGTTTTCTTCTCTGAAATGCTACTGGTGAAAGTTCTATGCCTCTTTAAATTTTTCTGGACTTGGTGCCCCATGGCATTGTTCATGTTTGTGATGTTTAAGATCCTCAGACCAGCTTTTTTTGTTTAATAATATATAGTAGTACGTATTTTGATTTGGTGATCACAAGTTTACAAAAGGAATGGTGAATTTTGAGCCTAAATATCCGATGACACCTCAGTAGCGAATGACTAGGTACGGTCCTACCTACTCTGGAGTGGTTATCCAAATGCTGCATCTTAGGATTGAAATAAACTCTACTCTTACTTTCTATCTAATCTACCAGTGTATGTTTTCCATTGGTGGAACACTCCGAAAAATTAATTTTGCATGTTTGCTCTCTTATAATATTTTTATCAAGTTACCTTTGCATTCATCGACTAAACTTTTGATTCAAGCCTTTGGTTTAGATAATGGAGCTCATTGGATGCATTTTTCTATTTACTACAAGAGTAGTTTTCTCAATTCCTCTTGTTTTATATCATAATAAGAACCGATTTGAGTTTTCCTCTTTATAATGAAGGGCAAGAATTTTCTGTGAGTTTTTTTATTAATCTTTCGGCTTCAAAATTTCATTTCAACTCTTCTCTTGGGTATTTTCATTTTTGTGGGGACTTCAAGGGGATTTCTTGTCAGTTTTGGTTGGTGTTTGGGTATTTTTAATATTTATTTTTGCAACCTCTGTAATCTTGGCCTCTTGGTTTCTGTCTGCCCTAATCTGATTCTTTACATCACAGTAATTTTAAAAAGATTATTCATGCAGCCTATTTTTGGCCTAGTAGTCTTGGATTTTTGATTAATTGGTGGAGGGAGGTTTAGTTGAGGATTTTTTTGATTATGAAGAGAGCATCAAAAGGGGATGTGACCCTTATACAAAGATACAGCGAAGAAACACGACTTGCCTCAAAAAGTCAATATAGGTACAAAGAAAAGAAAGAAGACATTACCCCAGGCTTTTTTTTTGTTGTTGATAAGTAAAGATGTATAAAAAGAAACCTCCATAGAGGGGGCAAACCCTGTACAAGAAAAGGAAGAGATGCCTATCTAGTTACAGGCGTATACAAACCCTCCAAAAAATTTAACAAAAAGGAGGAGCCAATAAGAGAACTCTGATTCAACCAACAAAAGAGGGAAATGAGAATAGTTCCCTTTAAACTGAAAATAGGACTTTCTACACCTTCAAAAGCTCTACAGTTCCTCTCCCACCAAACGCACCACAATATACAAAGGGGAGTTGCTAGCCAAGCTTGTTTGCCATCCTCCTTGGACAAGTATGACTCTAACAGGCCAAAAGGTCCTTCAGAGAAGCAGGCATTACTTGGGTAATGCCAAAAATACCAAACATCATACTCTAAATATCTCTAGCAACTGGGCAATGCAAGAGAAGATGATTAACCGACTTGCCGTCACACTTACACATGTAACACCAATCTAACACTATCTTCCTCCTCCACCTTAGGTTATCAGAGGTGAGAATAGCTTCAAGAGATGCCGACCATACAAAAAATGCCACCTTGGGAGGAGCTTTTGTTTTCCAAACCCCTTTCCACAGAAAAGCCTCTCCTTGACCACAAAGGCATCTATAAAAGGAACGAACAAAAAAGGTACCTCTTTTGAAGGCTTTCCAAACCCACCTATCTTCTCCTCCCAATCCTATAGGTGTGGTTTGAAGATAGCCAAGGAATGAAGACATTGTTTCTAATTCCTAATCCCGTAAGTTTCTTTTAAAAATAGGGGCCCAAGCAAATGCCCCTGAAGGAGAGAGAGAAAAATAGTCGCACACCAAAGCCTTCTTGTCTGAGGCCATCTCAAAAAGCATTGGGAATTCCTCCCTTAACGCCTGTGCCCACACCAACTATCAAGCTAGAAACGCACCCTGTTACCATCCCCAATTTTGTATGGGACTAGATTATAAAAATTCTCCCACCCTTTCATGATCCCTTTCCAGACCCCCATTCCAAAGGAAGATAAGATTGCCCCTGTGGTCCAGCCATCCCTCTCAATCCCATATTTACAGGCTATGACTCTCTTCCAAAGGCCCTCGCTGCCCATCGCAAACTTCCACAACCATTTTCCATGCAGGGCTTTGTTGAATAGGCCAACCTTCCTAATGCCCACTCCACCTCTATCCAAAGGCAAGCACACTGAATCCCAATTTGCCAAATGATATTTAATTTCTTCCCCAAGGCCCCCCCATGAGTAGTCTCTTTGAAGCTTCTCAATCCTTTTTGCTACCAAACAAGGCGTAGTAAACAGGGACATTGCATACATGGGAAGACTTGAGAGAGTACTTTTGATAAGAGTTAGTCAACCCCCTTTGGAAAGATATTGTCTTTTCCAAGAAGCTAATCTCTTCTCAAACCTCTCTATAACCCCATCCCAAATGGCTCTAGCTTTAAAGGAGGAACCGAGAGGCAACCCAAGGTACGAAGAGGGAAAAGCTCCAACTTTGCAACCCAGATTGGCTGCTAAGTCCCTAGTGTTACTCAAAGGATGCTATAAAATCGAAAGATTGATCCCAAAGGGACCTTACCTCCCCTAACAAAAAAATTACTTTTCAACCTATAAATCGGCTCTTCAACTCTATCAAAAGACTTCTGATTCCTGCTCCCCAAATGATCTACATACCACCTAAAGATGCCAAATCCAAGTCTTCTTTCTTTTGTGGATACTACCCGTCTTCCAACAAAACAAAAGGACTCCGATACTACAAGGAAAAATCCCCTCCACACCAATGTAAGAATCATAGCCTGCAATTCTTTAGCTGCACCACAATGAATAAAGATATGATTTATTAACTCACCATCTTGCTTACACATGCAACACAAATTCACAAAATCTGGCATCTTTGGGTCAAATTGTCAATAGTGAAAAATAACTCCCCTTGGAAGGCAGCATTGGACCCCAACTTGCATTCCAAGGAAAATAAGAAATTCAGTGATCAACTAAAGCCTCATAATAAGACTTAACCTTAAAGTGCCTTGATATGGTCAAACCCCACTTTAAAGCATCCTACCCTAACTAATAAGTCCTCATCCTGAAGATCTCACCTTAAACAAATATCCCAAAAAACATGATTGCCATCTTCCCGAAGGTAATCTGTCATCGTCACCTCTCCCTTATTTGCGATCTGAAAGAGAGCTGGGTATGCCATCGCAAAATTCTCCTCCCCACACCAAAAAGTTACCCTATCTACACCACCGTTACTTAATCCTTTTCCCTGAGCCCACCACATAGTTACCCTATTTACAAGAAACATCTCAACCTTTCCGAATTCCTATCCAAAGACACCACCCATAAGAAGAAGAAATCTTCCTAAAAGTCCAATCTCCCCATGCTACTTCTCTTACAAAGCTCGATTGAAAATCTCCAATCTCTGAATGTCCAACCCGTCCTCACTCAAAAAGGTGTAAACCATGTCTCAATCCAGCAAATTGTACTTACTCCTCCCCTGTTCTTCCACAAAGAATGCTCTTTATAACTTCTCAAGTCTTTCGATGTTAATAAAAGAAATATTTGTTTGGTAATAGAAGAGGAATAGTCAACGAAGACAAAGTAGATGCGCAAACTTGTAAGCGTAATCTTGATCAAAGTTAACTGTCCCCCTTTTGAAAGACATTGCCTTTTCCACCCAACAAGTATTTTTGAAATCTCTCCACCACCGAATCCTATAAAACTATTGTTAAAAGGAGGTTCCCAAAAGAAGGTCCAGATAAGTAGAAAGAAGAACTCCAATCCTAAACGAAGGTCCAAGGATTTCCGCAGAATTCTCCACATTCGTCACCTCCCCACAAATTTACACAAATTGACCTTGAACCTTGATAATGCCTCAATACAGGGAACACACTTCAAATGACCCAACTATTTTGCATGTGCTTCACAAAAAATTAACAATGTCATCTGCATATAAGATGAGAGAGAGTCAAAAGGGAACCATCCACATGCCTCACTTGGATACCGTCTAGAAAACCACCTTGCACTATTCTATTTATCAGACGACTCAAAGCCTCCATAAACAAAATGAAGAGAAAATGAGATAACATGTCTCCTTGATGCATGCCCCTCAATTTTTGAAAGAACCCTGCTGTAGATCCGTTAACCAACATGTACAATCTAACTGGAAAAATGCACACCCATATCCATCTTTGTCATTTCTCACCAAAACAGACCATCTCCATCACATAAAGCAATAATTTCCAATTCACATGATCATAAGCTTTCTCAATATCTGATTTTGGAAAACCCTACCCCATCTCACCTTGATGAGACCTCCCTCAACACGAGAGATCCATTGAAACTCATGGCCTGGCAATGACACTGACTAGAATAGTTGGATTACTAGAATATTTCATTTACTTCGTGTCAATTTTCTTAGGCATGAGCCAGGAAAAAAAGCTAATTATATGACCACAAGAATCAGTATGTTTGACTTACATGGTGGGCCAGAGGTTAACTGAATATCTGATGGGACTAGAGATGCAGCTACCAGTGTAGCCGTTTTGTAGAGGAAAATGAAAGACGATTGAGCTTTTGATATATTTGATTTTTCTAGGTTCTGGCTAGTTTTTCTCCTTTCTATTTAATGGTTTGAGGGGGTATCTTGTACATTTTACAAAGAGTGTAGTCATAAAACCACTTTAAAGCGTAAGGAGCTGTAGTGAAATTTCATTGTACATGTCAAACATGTTTATGAAGGCTGAAATGAATTGTTTGTGAATGAAGGTGTCAGCTTGCCAACTTGGTGAAATCTCTCAATAGTCATATCTGAGACCTGGATCAAATCCTGCTTTCATTTGGGTTGTGGGGGTTATGGAGGGGGAGGGCTACTCCTTGTTGTGCAGCTTGTCATTTCCCCTGGAAAAGAAGAAAGAACTTTGTCTATGACTAATCTACTACGAAACTAAAGCAATTGTTTGGAAATAAAATTTAGGGAATGTGGAATGGGAAGTCTCTAATGCTTGGCATTTCTCTCTGATGGAATTGTGGGCATGTACATTAAAGGTTTGAAAATTCTGCATTTGAAGGTTTTCCAAAGCTTTATGTGCTGACAACTGTCTCAAGGTTTATCCATGTAAGATCAAGGTTTCAATTAGACTAGACATCAACTGGACAAGTGTTGCCAACATTAAATGGCATATGAAATCATGAGCAAATGTATCATGTGCTCAATATCAGGTAGCTGAACCTTGTGTGTATAACTAATTAACTTCTACGATGCTCTATTTGCAGGGAACATATGAACATGACGTTTTAACGAATTGTGTATTACTCACACCTGCCATCTGTAATCCATTTATTAGTTACTTCGTAGATCAGTGTGAACAAATATGGGGGTTCAGATTGAATCCATCACTGTGCCCTCTGCAACAAGTCCCCCCTCCCTTCCTCCTCTTAACCCCCAAAACTCCATTCCATCATCAACTTTCTATAAGGTTAGTGACAATTTAAAACTTGATCATTTAATATTTCTTAGTCTTGAGTGTTTGATCCAATGGGCACATAATATGATCGTGAAGTGCTAGACTGTTGTGATTTGTGAGAATAACTGGGCCTACTGGTAATAAGCAAATTAATGTATGATAAATTATATTTTGCCTCACTTTGATGATTTGATCCTTTCATTTGTTAAGAAACTTATGGTTTTTGTGCTTGGGACAAGTGGTGGGGAGAAGAGAGGAAGAAGAGGAGAAGGTTCAACTTGTAATTTTTCTTCTATTTATACTTCCAGGAGGGTTTAACTGCAGAGGAGATAGTAAGCAAGGAGCCTGAAGAGTCTGAGCGGATGCAGGTATGGTTTCCCCCTCTCAATCTGGGCTTATATTCAATATGTGAAAGAAATATTTGCAGCATTTTGAGAAGAACGTGGGTGGTTGGACACTGCAACTCCTTAAAATAGTGGTAATAAATAAATTAACTTTATACAACCAAATGGGGCAATGCAATTGTTCTTTTCCCCATTCAAAGTAAATTCAGAGCACTCATCTTTGTGTGCCCAAACTAAGGCATACTTGAAGTGATTTGTTGGACATGGGGGGTGTTATTAGCTGATAGTAGTAGGTTATGAACATATCCTTAACTAAGGAGGTTCATTCCATAAATTTTGTCTCTTGGGATTGGTTGCATTATTAAATTTAGATATATGTGGTCAGCTACTTGTTTGGCTGTTGAAACAGATGACAGATGCTCGCTGCAAAAGATGCATGGAGAAAAAAGTGGGTCTAATAGACATCATCCAAGCTGGTCTTGGAGCTCGTTATCAGGTTTTTACATTCCTTCCTTCTTGCCCTTCAATTAATAAGTTGAGTATTTATGTCTCCTATCATGGTTCTGTTGAATAAGCTGCATCAGATACAGTTATCTGCCGATATCCCATATCAGTAGCAACAAATGCCAGTAAGATGGGTAGATGTAAGTGATTTAACTAGTGTAAAGATCTAACAGAATGAATGCCTTCCGAACAGGGGATTGAAATTACATAACATTTTCCTTTCAAGTGAAATGTATTGTTTTGTCTCATTCAATATGCTGTTTACTTTCACGATGTTAAATATCAGTCATAATGAGTTCCTGCTATGCAAGAAATGTATTTTTTTGAAAGCAATCGAATCAAATGACAGAATTCTCAGCCATGTTTTCTTTTTTTTTTGGGTTCTAGTCAATTGCCAATGTGGAATGCCAAAGAATTGCATGCCTTGTTGCTCAATCCAAATTTGATATACAGAAGCTACAAGCCCACCTGCCACCAAAAGAAAAAATAAAAGAAAACTGATATGGTTCTTTCTTGTTTGATTAGTTTGGTGTAGTTTGGTGTATGTAGCATCTGATGGTCAGATTCTGGGCTTCAATAGCTCTATAATTGTTGACACAATCTCTTAGAAAGGATCAGCTTTTGTGATTGGTTGTCAAATTTCTGGATAAGTGTAAGGGATCCTGCCATGGCAGTGGCTTGTTTTTTCCTTTTGGGTTGGGAGAATATGGAACTCAATAGCAACAAGAGGATAATATATATAATCTAGCATGCGTCAAACTTCTTATTTGACTGCAAATTAATGTTGTTATAATGGTGTTTAGTTAAAAGAAGCTCAAATTCTGGAACCGTATTGAGGAATCCCATTTCAATTAGTTGCCGCTGACTTTCTGTTGTTTTCTGGGTCTTGTGGTTACAGTTGGAGTGTATTGCTTGCGGCAACACCTGGTATGCTTCTAGAGATGAGGCATCTACACTGACGATAGATGGGCCAAGTTCTGCCAAGAATGTAGGCACCGCACCATGGGCCACTGCCAAGTTTGAAGATGTTCAGAAGTTGGTCAGTCCCAGGGAACCTGAGAAGTCGGCTAGCAATGTTTTCAAGAAATCAACTGAAGCTTACATGCCGGTCTTGGACACCCAGAAATCATTTAACAAGGCTAGAACTGAAGACAATAATGCAACAACTAAAGATGCTGAGTAGCCAGCTGCGCTGATTCTGCAGTTTTTGCATCACTGCTTCGTTAGGGTTATATATATATATATGTATATATATATGTAATTTTAGCTGTGCTTGTACAAAATCTAGCTAGTGTAAGATGTTTTAGCCATCTAACTGCACTTTAGGAGAAGATGCTGAGTAGCCAGCTGCGCTGATTCTGCAGTTTTTGCATCACTGCTTCGTTAGGGTTTCATATATATATATATATATATATGTATGTATATGTAATTTTAGCTGTGCTTGTACAAAATCTAGCTAGTGTAAGATGCTTTAGCCATCTAACTGCACTTTAGGAGAAACAGAGTGCTCTTAAAATTAGAGAAGTCAGAACAAATTAGTTGGTGGGTGAAATAGAATTAGCTTATGTAGAGTTTTATCATGAAGATTTCTATGCTCTCTCATAGCTGCTTCATTGGAATTTAGCTTCATGCATAACAAGGTGAAGGTGATTAGGGCCTGATGTTGGCGAGCTTGAGCTGAACTTTGGTTGATATGAAGGTTATGCTTCAATTTGGAGCTTGAAGTTCCACCTTGGTGAAATGTTTACTTGGGGAATTATTTCCCAGAAATGCCTGTATGGCGTTGGTGGTGACCTTAGAAATTTAACAGGTGGGAGGGGGAGAGAGATCTACGAACCATGCCACAGGAAAAAGAAAAAAAAAGGGGGTGGGGGGTCCATTGCTTCTTCACTTAATAGGCATGTTCAACATGCAAAAAGACGGGCTTAAGGACAACCGTTGTTTACATATTTACTTGATTAGATTGAAAAATTGATGTGTCTGGCCTACATTGTTTGTAAGGTGGGTGGTATTGCTCAGAACCCTTGTGATGCGAGCAAGTTGGGTCCATCATGAGAAGATTGTTTTTGTTCTTTGGGAAATGGGGCCAAGCACTGCCATAAAACATGTAAAATGCCGTAACTTTGTCCAGGGAAGGGAGGGTGATTTGAACTAGTCTCTGAGGCTATATTTGGTATAAGTGAGTGAAAAAAATTAGAAAGAAAATAAAAATAGAATAAAATAGTTATTTTTATTTTATTGTTTGGTAAAATTAATGAACAATGTTATAATGGAATATAATAGAATTTTAGTCAATATTATGTTATATACATAATATTAGAAGTATTATATATTATTTATAAAATATTATTAAGCATTTATAATGGTGGTGATTGCAGCAGCGACAGTGAAGATGAGTGTTGGGTGGTGAGAATTTTTAACATTTTAATTTTTTTTAATTTCAAACTTTTTATTTATTTATTTTTAAATTTTAAAATAATTACCAAACATATATATATATTTTTTTAAGAAACTTGATAACAAAAATCTTACAAAGTTTTGTTTTATATTCTATCTCGTATGAGAATGAAATGACTATTCTCCATTCTACTCTTGAAATAAAGAATAATCATTTTAATGACCTTTTTAATTTCAAATAGTGGTATCACACAAGGGTATGTGAATAAAAGTGAGAATGATTATTCTATTCTTTTGTACCAAATATAGTATTAGTTATTTATGGGGTTGTGACTATGTCGAGCTAACTCCTCTCCTCAAACCCGAATCATTATTACCCTAAAAAAATTATCAGCTCCATTTAAGAGAGCTGGTAAGCCACCATTCTATTTTAGGAAATAGAGAGAATGTTCAACTTTCCACAATTTCACCATGATACTCAACTAAGGAATTTGGCATGGCTTTTTCCCGATCAATTTTAACTGATTCCAATCATCTTTGAGACAACAATTAAGTTTGGGGTAGCTCAGGATTTGATGACTTGGGCCTATTGCTCTTTATGCAAGAGGGTTGGGTTAGTTGGGGCATTACACTCGCCACAATGGGCTTTATTGTCAATTAAAACCACATCAATAAATCTTAATGTCATTGGACAGGGGAAGGGTTTCATAGATTGATTCTCTCTCATTTAATGTTGAGAGATTATATGTTAATTGTAAGCATCTTAGTCTAATGTATATTAGTATAGAATAGAAATTAATATAACAATTGTTGGAAAAAGCCTGCAGAAAACTATACATGCAATTCCCAATAATATATGATAATCAGATGTGACAGTGATTCTTTATCTTAATAATAATTGCGACGTCCCCTTCTTTTAGCTAATGCAGCAGAATTCCCCAAATACCCCTAAATTTTGATCTGAACAGTTGTTATTAAGGGCATTTTTGTCTTTTCGTAGTTGGCCATCTTGAGGGGTGTTCAAAGCACTGGCCTGTAAAAAAAGAAAAGTTAGAGAGAGAGAGAGAGAGAGAGAGAGAGGACACAATATACAGTGCGCACACACAACAGCATAGGACACAGCAAGCACATGATGGTCAAGGAAGATGGCTTTTTTTAAGTGAACAGAGGCTTGGCAGCTCTTAGTTTCTCAACCTTCCTCTTCTTCGTGTGAGAGAGGGACTCAGGGAGACACCCACTAGTCACTCACTTCTCTCTCTCCAAGGCACGCTTTCTCTCCCTACAGTCTACACATCTCTCTTTTTGTGTTTTATTATGCTTTACTCCTGTTGGGTCTTGTAGTGATCGTTTTTCTCTTTGTACCCATCTACTTTTTTTTTCTTTTTGATTCTTCGAGAATTCTAAGTACTCTTTTGTTCACGCCTGTCTCTTCTTCAAGAGGGTTGCTCTTACAGTTTGTTGGATTTTTCAGATGAAGACTTTAAGCTTAAGAGATTGGAAGATATGATTGGTTCTACTTACAGTTTGTTGAGTTTTTCTTTGGGTTCACTTCACTGAGATCTAGTGGGGTATGTCCATTTTCACAAGCAGTTGTGCTTTTTCTTTTTTGGCTTGGAATGCAAGCGTGTATAAACTTGTCAAGAAAGAATGCAAGTCTGTATAATGACGTTTCCAATGTTTTTATTTTTTGGGCTTCTATAGATACATTAGGGTTGCTTGTTCGTTTTTAGGGTTTCGGTTTCATGGTACCAGTGGTAACTTTTTGAGGTTCTTTTGATTGTTTTCTCCAATTCGAGCAAATGGGTATGGCTTTTCGTGAGTGCAGATTTAGTTTTGCAATTTAAATTGTGTTCTTCTAATTGGTGCTTATTCTCTGAGGTCTTGTTTTGTATATCATTTCCTTATTGATATTTGGTTCTCTCTCAACAATTAAAGTCAGAGATTTGCCTGCAGAGTTTAGTTGAATGATGAACTGGGCATTTAAATGCATACATTATTTGGTAAAGATATACAGTCCTTTCACCTGTGCTGTTCTAAGTTTGTAGATAGCTTTTGCATTGGCCTATAGCGTAAGATGACTTTTGACATTTTTATTTCTTGATGGGATTTATTCTTATCAGCGATTTATTGTCAAACCATTTCAAAATACCTAAAAGAATTTGCACCTGAAGGCTTCCATTTTGGGTTTTCTGAGAAACCAATGTATGTGCTTTACCAAGCATTTTGGTATAGGATCTTTACTTTGGAGATCATTTGCAATTCTAATTCTCAGATTAGAAGTTCTATTTTGTTGTAGAAGATAGCTAGCATGTCGCTTCTCTACTCTCTAGGTATTGATCCGTGTTTTGCTCTTTTTCTATTTTCTGTAGATTTTACATCTGTTGATGGGACTAGACATGGAATTGGAATTCGACAAATATTGCAGAGTGAGTGGGAGCCCAAAAACTGTTCTTCCATCTCCTCGGCGCCGTTCAAAAGTTGAAAAGAGAAACAATAAAGAAAAACCTCCTTGTACAGATGATCTATTGAGCTTAGAGGGGGACTTCACAGAGATTGACTTTCATCGCTATCGCAGTTCATCTTGTAGGAACATTCAATCTCGGACTCCCGGACTCGAAGGGAATGAATTGGTAAGGCGGGGTTCTGTATATCAAAGCTCCAGAGAAGTAAGGAAGATAAAGAAGAGTGGAGCTGTGGAAGGTAGGAGAAAAATTGAATTATCAAGAAGCCGTGCCGTCACTTTCTCCTTGGGAATTGACTCTTTGTGCAGCTCCGACGAGGATAGCTCGCTCATGGAACGGAAGAGATCCTCAGTGATGTCGCTAAATTCAGACTTAAGTACCACTTCTGTTCCCGTGGCCAACAATGGTGCCGATAATGTTGTCTCATCTGATGGGTTTTCAGAAACCCCTTTGAGTTCAAATAGCAGAGAGCACCACTCTACTGATAATGTGGAGGGAGAAAAAATAGAGGATCCCAAGTTCCGATGTGATCCAATTGTTGGTCCTATTAATGATGGTAATGGCCTTCGGGAAAGAGACACTGCTCTCGCTCTGCACAAGTCATTATCTGCTAAACTGGCAATGCCCCATTCACCTTCTCAATCAGAAAGTGATAGCTCTAGACACAGCAGTCCAAAGGCACGGTTCAGCCCTATCAGAAAGATGATTGATCCATTCACGAAGTCCAAATCTCTGCGGAGTCCTTTGGGTTCTGGTGGGCTTCCACCAGCTTGGCTGGCAAGCATCAGGAGGAACAATACATTGCGAAAATCTCTGTTGAATGATTTCTCAAACATGTCACAGAGTCCTGGATTTGGTTCTCAGTATGCAAAAAAAGATCTCTGCAATTCAGCTGTTTCATGTTCACCAAGTCACTTGCATGGCTGCCTCAAGTTGGAAAATAAACATGGGGTGCCATCTTTTGAGTTCTCATTGAAGTTCCCGGAAGAAGTTTTTGTGGCCCGGACATGGAAAGCAGATGATGCTCTAAATTGGGTATACACTTTTCACTCTTTTCACAACAGAAGGAAGAGTAATGCTAGTGTATGGGGATTGAAAGATTGGAACAAAGAGTCCTCTATGGTGGGACAGATGCAAGTTTCCTGTTATTTATGTACAGAGCTAAAAGATGCTGGGGATTTTAACAACTCTATGGTGACGGAATTTGTGTTGTACGATGTTGCGCATGCAAGACAAAGTGTTCCTAACCAGTCCCCTGACGTAACTAAACCTCCCAAGTTTTCTAATCAAAGATCATCTGGTGGAACTGATAAGTTGGATGATGTGCCTGATCAGTTGAAGCTTAAACTTCAACCAAAACATGCCACCAACAATGGCCATTCTGATACGCCATCTTCACACCCTTGGGCGCCTACAGATTTGCATCCAGGCCTTGAAATAGCAGCCATTGTCATACAAGTCCCATTTGAAAAGAGGGAAAGCTTGAAATACAAAGGAGGGGATGCAAAGAGTGATCAATCACATCCAAATTTCCTTGATCTCTCTGCGGCTGAGCAGAGAAAGGAAGGCATCCCTGATAGTTCAAGCCCCATAAAGGTAAATGTGGTAACCCCTTCTGGAAACCATAGCTTGCCTAGTACTGAGAGCCATGGTCCTTCACCATTACTTGATCGATGGAGGTTGGGTGGAGGCTGCGACTGTGGTGGTTGGGAGATGGCATGCCCTCTTACTGTTTTTGGCAATCCCAATATGCAGAGTGCTGAAGATCAGCAGCTCATAGAGAATCAGCAGCCTGTGGAACTTTTTGTTCAGGTAAGCTTCTCATCTGATACCCCATAACATGTTTTGCAGTAACTTGGATAACAAAAACATTATGGTGAAGCATTGAAGTAGATTGGTTTATTAAAAAGAAAACAGACTCCTGTTGCATGTATATTGTGATTGGGATCCCTTATGAGTGCTTACTGGAACACTTCCAGAATTTTACTTTTACAACTTTTGAAATTACACAAATTGGAACAAAGTATTTTGGACAAGACAACCTTTGCAAAGCTTTTTTGATTTCTGTGACTGCAAATTGCAATAAGAGCAGAAGAATTCCTCTCCCACTTACAAAGAGAAAGCAAAAACTGAAGAGGGTATTATATAGGAACTGTAACTGTTGTGATTAAATACCAATTTGTAGTTGAAGTTTACTCTAAATGCAACCTGGTGCATGTATGTGCTTGCTTATAAATTTGGCCGTATCTCACAGACTGTTACTTCATTCTACTTCTTTACAGGGAGCAAAAGAAAATACGCCAGCATTGAACATGACACTTATTGAGCAGGGACGGTATTCAGTCGACTTCCATGCACAGTTATCCTCGTTACAAGCATTCTCCATTTGTGTTGCTATCTTGCACTGTACAGAAGCCTCCATTGCTGTCAGGCAGGAGAGAGAGAAACAATTGTTGCAATGCAATTCGCTTAGAGTGTTTATTGAGGAGGAAGTTAAAAACTTAATTGAGGCAGTCACAGAGGAGGAAAAGAGAAAAGTCAGCGAGAAGATGGAAGAAATCCCGCCATCTTTTAAACTCAACCCACCGTTTTCTCCAATTGCTCGGGTGTAGACTTGAAGGCTTTGCTTATTGAGGCAGAAATGAGTTCTCCAGAGAATATTGAATCGGATTTAAGAATGATGGGGTGGCAGTTCCATCTTTACTGAGGGGTTAACCAGAGCTGTCAAAATCCTATTATCTCAACCAGCTTGCTCGATACAGCTGAAACGGTTATCCAGTTAATTCTTGATTGGTGTTATAGATATGGGTTAAGAGCAAGGTTACTACAATGGAGGGACCGTGATCTCTTTCTGAGATTACAAAGTATGTTCTTACTTACACCTTTATAGCAGAATTTAAACAACACACAATACTGTTCATAATGTTGGTCGTTACTGGGGGGAAAAGAAGTAATCATTCAATTTTTTTAAAGAGATGGTAGTTATTTCACTTTTCTTCGTCGTAACGTATGATGGGTGTACAGTGTTTTGGGAAGTAGATCCTGGGAAGTGGGAATGCTGCCATATATCTACCCAAGAAGATCACTTCTATGTTTTTCAGCAGTTCCTGTATCTCCAGAATAATGGAAAGCAGTATATCACCGAATAACGAATCAAAGAAAGGCACAGTTATATAGACAACCGCAACCACATTATAGTGAGCAAACGGGTGTTTGTTCAACTAAATTTTGCTAGATCCACGCACGTTAGACGCATTTTGGTTAGAATTATGTACTCAAAAAAATGAATGTAGTACAAAGCCGAAAATGGGCATGCCCCTCACAAGACTCTTCCAACCCAACAAAGAAGGTTGCCAACCTAGATCCAAAAGACAACCTACTTTAATTTACAGAGCTGAGAGCAGAACTCAAAAAAATGATCATCCTACATGGTGAAGACACGGTAATATGAGGAGTTCACCACATTATGCAACACTTTCACTATAACTTCCTTGTCTCTGTTTTCTTCGATACATCCTCAAGTTTCTCCAAGCACATACAAGCTGCCGCTGATATGATCCTCTCTGTAATTGGCATTTTCTGTAGCGAAAACTGGTCGGGAGTTCAGATTTTCAGGCTTGTCTGAATCAAGTGATCTGCATCCATTTCTGATTAACAGCCGCAGAAAGGCTCTCCCACTCTCTGGATATCTGCTCTCAGCTAGCAACAGATGGAACTATGGAGCCTCATCTTTCTCGATTGTTTGAGCATAAAGTTGTGACAACTCCATGGAAAATAACCTCTTGAAAGATTCATAAGAGGCAAAGAAAATTGCTCCTTGAGAAATGTACATAACCAATCTCGGAGTCAAGCCCCTGAGCAGACATAATTACAAAACACATTATCAAAAATCTACAATTAGTAAAGGGATCCAGAACATTTCTAAATAAATCCCCCGAAAATGATAAATCACATAGCTCAAAGTTGGATTGGCAGCTAAACAAAAGTCGGGCTCTTCCTTCATAAGACATATGGGTAACTGACTTATCAAGCTTCTCAGATCAGATCAAATAATATGCCAATCAAAGTAACATTTGAGATTGTTGCCACTCCTCAGTAGTTAATTCTCAATAAAGTTAAGAGTGTGATATTATAGAAATTGACCGTTGAGAACATTTCCTTTCTAAGTAAATCATAATTTTTCATTGAAACCACAATTTTCAAGTAAGCAAACTTCTACTAAAAAGTTACAGCAAAAAACTTTAATGAAGTATAGGTTCACTTCAGTTAACTTTGATATCAAGCTCAGGAAAGTCGTTACATGGGGTAGGCTTCTACTTATTTGTTAATGGCACCCTAGTGCACTACTAAAGCCTCATCCTTTTGTAGTATACCTATATAAACTGTTATTATAGGTTGTGTCAAGGGACTATACTCCAAAAAGTGTTTTTTTTGGCTGTATTTTTTTTTAAGAGATTGCTAAGGTTCCCAATTACTTTGTCCATTTAAGGCCAATGATTCACATATTCCAAAAGTGATTTACAGACTGGTTCATCATAAATCAGAATGTACTTCCAACACCTAATATCAACTATGGAGTTCTGCTAAATGTTCTATCTGCCTTGTGCATTTAGACATTCTTTGCAAAAAATGAGCTATGGAAGATTATCAGAAAGACATTGCGGGAACTGTTAGCAATAGACTACCACCTCTTTGCAAAGTGCAAGCTCTTACCTGTAAAGACCCTTCAAACCTTCATGCTTGCCTATTTCTACAAGGGTATTAAATACACCATCATACTGGTGAATAGATCCAGGTATCTGCACCACATCGTCAGAAGCATTCTCAATAATGTACTTAACCAACAGAAGAAATCCGGAAATCAGACTGTATGTATTTCTTTTCTGGTATGTAGAGATCACCCAGTAAATGGCACAAACAAAGGAAAAATGAAAGAGGGATGGGGGGGGTGGGCGCGAAGAGTTTTTGCATGTGAAATCACCTAATGGCATTACAAAGAAAGACTAAAAAAGAAGCAAATCAATTGCACAATGAAACAAACCTGGGTTTGTAATCTTGTCTTCACCACATCAAAAGGGGTGGTAAATAGAGCAGCAGTGGATCCAGCTACTCCCCCACAAATCATCTGTGAGAACAGGAAACAATTACCATAACTAGTTCTGTAATCGCAGTTGGAACAAGACTTCTCTAGGCCTCAAGAAATACCTGATTAGATTCCATGTTTAAAGTAATGATACTGCTCATCTTGAGCAGCATACCATCAATTGAGTGAAAACAAGATGCTAATAGAACTAGTTGCCTTAAAGGCTTAACTATTGTAAAAACACAATGAACAATGAAATCATCATGGTGAGCAGTAAGTTACACCAAGTGGACAAACAAACCGTCTGTAATGTGTTAGGCTGAGCATTTGGTTCTAGTGATGATAACATCAATTGCTTCAAGCTTTCATATGTGTAGAACTGCACATATCGGGAAAAGTACTAATAAACATATCCTCTAAAACAACTTGCTGAGAAGTATAGACAAGTTTTGGGGAAAGACAGGCTTCACAGAAGAGGGAGGAGAGAGGGGATTGTGGGATAAAACTTGGGAGATACGAACTAGATGATGACCATGATTTACATAAAATCTGGAGCTCACCTTGATGATGGAGTGGGGAACATTCCTGCAGAGTACTGCTCCCCACCCAGCATATAATGAAGGCAAACCACCCATTTTAATGATCCCAACCAATGCATTCCTGCAAAGATTGACATAAACAACACAAAAAGTTCAGTTGGAGTTTTACAGCAGAACTAGATTTGCTGCATCTTGTATAAATTAAAGATGACATGTACATTCTATATTACAACTTCAACCTGAAACGCAAAGCACACAGAAAGAGAATTTCAATATATATATATAATTTAAATAGTTTCAGCAATAGAATTGCAAGTCCATGGTATGAACATATTAAATCTGTAAACCATCTTATCTCATCCAATTTTATGATGGAAACTTATTACGGATAGGACCCATGAAGAGATGTACAAGTATCAGGTTTCAAAGGGATATAGCAAGAATTGACTATTTATCGTCTTTGTTGAGGCATATAGATAGATCCCTAAGAATGGGCTTATTTACTCTTAACAATTTAAACTTCACAATGCTCAAGGTCGATTTAGTGTAGCTCTGATACAGTTTATACAAACTTGAAAACAAACATAATGCCTTTATTATAGCAGTCAACATTGAGCTTGTAGTATTGGGAAAGACATCGCCAGGATTAGAGGAATACCAGCAGTTTTGATAGTGCGAACCAACTTGCATCTGCTGCTTTATGCGCTCACTGGGAGTGAAAATAAAAGAAGTGGCAATACTGGCACAGCCACCTGCCATGCAATGGGCAAATGATTGATACTCCTGCACAAAGAAATGTGAGTCTTCTGCATACACATTAAGCATAAAATTTCTTATGACGACCAATTGTGCACACAGTGAACTTTTGGGCCTTAAAAATTGGATAGGAGACCTGTTTCGCCAACTCTTTCTCCTACCCCACCCAACTTGAATGAAGACAAAGTTAACAGGGGACACGCACAAAGACAAATGTTGCACAGAATAAAACAAAAAAAATAAATTAAAAGTCACCGTGGGAAGAAAAGGAAGCAAAGCTCCCTTTACAGATTCATATGTGAAGGTGTAAACTGCAGAAATTGGTGCTGAAGAAGCAATATTGCTAGCAATTCCTCGATAAAGTCCAGTTACACCTGCAGACATAATTGGCACCAAGTTATTCAAGCACTTTTTGGTCCAAGATAAAAATAAAACCAAGGACTTCTACCAAGAATAATCTTTTGCAGTTCTCATAAAGCAACATACCTCTTTCAGAAATGATTGACCTGCCAATGTAGTTGATGGATCTCTGGTCAGCGCGGCATGACTGAATGACAGTCTTAACTGTATCTACTGGATGCAGACAGAGACTAACAAATATGCCAGCCAATGCTCCAGCAAAAGCATGCTCTTGCTTTGCAAGACCACAGTGGGGTCTATTATTTGTTGGTAAGGAAACCTCTATTTTAGATTTGCTTGCCATTCCAAACTCACTCTGTTGATTCTTTTTGATCTCGTCCAGGTGACCATCCTCATTTTTGTGTTGGCATTCTTCATACACCTGACTATCTGAAGCCAAATATTTGATAGGGTAGTCTGCATGAAATCTAGAAATAGGGGTCCTTAAAACACAACCATTTGCTTCTGTCCTTTGGAGTGCCTCAAGGCAACGATCTGAGCAAAGAGCTGTAATAGATGCATTTGCGACGGCTGTTGTGCTTTGACCTGATGATGAGTCTGTACATTTGGTTATATCAGCATAGCAGTTGGCACTTCCAATGGTAAGTTTATTGGCATGATTGTTCGTATCGCCTAAATTACAGCAACTTGTGGGATAACTATCTCCAGAAAGGCAGCACTCACCAATTTTCTTGTTCTCAATCAGGGTAGAGTTTACCTGCTGCTTTAGTCCAGGAAGTGATATTTCACTCATCCATCCATATATATTTCTCAAATCATATGGAATTCCTGCAGTGGTAGTACTCTTTTCCTTCCAAGACTCATTGGGGATGTTGGAACCACGCTGACTGAATCTCCAGAAAAGAGAATGTGTACAATTTCCACTATGAGGTTCAAAGAATGTTATCTTTCTAGATACTTTCAGATACTCCAAGTTTGCCTGTGCCATGGGTGAAGAATGGCCAGTAGTCAGCAAATTAACTGGGAAATAATGATTCTCAGCTGAGGTAGATGATCTGCCATTACCTTTGCCACCAGCATAACAGAATACATTCCCTTCTTGAAAGTCACCATCATTGTGCTTCAACTTTGTTCTGGGTTGGAGAAAAGCAAGAGGACGACTTGCACAATTCCATATTTGGCCAACTGCTGAGATGAGCTCGGCTGTGCTTAATATCTCAGAAGAGTTTGGTTCAGATTTTCTAACATTTTGCTTTCTATTACCAGAGGAAGCAGGGTTATACTCTTCACCATCAAAATCAGTAAGTTCAAAAGAAGCCCCCTCCAGTGGGCCACACCTGTATTTAATTGAAGGATTGTTACTCCTTGGAGGTTGACCACTCCTGGTCATTGTTCTCAAATATTTCAAGAATTTCCTTGAAAAGGATTATCGTAGATGGAAAAGTAACTGCAAAATGAATCAGCAGATGTATTACTAAACATGATGTAAGAAACTATACTTATAAATTCATTAGTTCATATATCAACAAATGAAGGTTAACAGATTTAACTGATGGCACAATTCAATTGTACAAAGAATAATGCAATTAACAGACTATGATTAGAAAATTTTGGGGTGCTGACAACCACCCCACATATGGAAACAGTTCAAATAAGGATTTCAAGCCAGATAAAATGGAGGGTACTGTTAGGATCAAATAACAGAGTTGAATGCAAAATTCCTAGATTCCATGAGATAGAAGTACTGCAGAATCACGTGTTAAATTATAGCAAACTATTACAGAATCATTAAATAGGTGTAGACACAAGGAAATAAGGAACTTTTGGCACAAGAGATAATGCATGGAGATTAAGGATTTGTAACCACCAACACAAATATTTCCAATTATACCACAGGCAACACCAAGGTCGCCCCTCCCCCCCTCCCCTCCTAAAGTTTACAAATTCTAGTTCATCAAGTGCAACCAACCAAACACACACCCTTCCTTCCTTAGGGCTTGTGGCTGGCATATGCATTTAGAAAAGAGCCTAGACATGGCACAATTGGAGTAACAGCTAGGAAGCATGAATACTTCTATGAATGAGACATATCCATATTGTTTTTGTATATGGTGTCAAGAGTTCTCTAATTCATCTCAATAGGCATTGAATTGCTTCATAGGTATGTCTATATCACAAAAGTAATAATTATCATGCTCAAATGCTTCTTGAATACATTAAGATACTCCTAGACCCATGCCATAATGCATCACACATTGTATGCAGCATTTCTAGTATATTGTCAGAAAACAATTGTAAGAACAAAAAAATAGAAAAATACATAAACAAAAATGTGTTAAACATTCAAACCATTAGTTGAAGAAGAGATTTGAGTCCAATGGGGGTAAATAATATTCTATTGGTCCCCTATCCCTGTCCACGCCAGAAAACCCCTCAGTTTGCTTACATGAATTTTTTTATCATAAGATAAAATCATAAAGATGCTTACCATTTAATGAAACTTCGTTTATTGATTATGACTAAAAATTACATATGATTTTTTTACTTCTGTGTGCATTGCATACATGCACTCAAACACACAGCTCTGTCCCAACCACATCCGTATCCTGTTTTCTTAGATTGATGTGCCTTCTTAGATTGATGTGCCCAAGATGTGCTGATCACTAATTCACTATCCCCTATCCTGTCTGTGGTTTCAGTTTCATAGAATAACAAGGACTAATACAGTAAAAATGGGAACAGTCAATAAGCCAACTAAATTGACATGAAAATTTTTCCATAAGAAAGGTTATTTGGTGTTTGGATTGCTAAAGAAATCAGATAAAAGAACTAATTAAATAGAAAATTTAGAGGCTTACTGTTTACCTTGATATGGTTTAACTCAGCAAAAATAGTTATATCAAGCTAATTTGGCTAGAGAATAGTGTTTTCACTACTCCATATAATGACCAATTCTATGCTTGAGATGAAATCTCTCTCTCTCTCTCTCTCTCTCTCTCTCTCTCTCTCATTTCACAGTAATCAAAACCAAGCATAAAAAGAAAAGCATGTGCATAAATAAATCCATTTACCAGTCGTAAATTGTCTCTTATTCTATCCAGATTCAGCCCCCTTTTGTCTACTGGATTGGGATATAGTAAGCTGATAAGCAAACCAGGAACCCTGTTACTAACAGAAAAATTATACAATTAGCTTCTAATCAGTACTAATGCTTATTTCAAACAATCAATCAATTAAAAAACCCCAAAGCAGTTGCGAGTCCAAACACCAGTAGCCCTCATGCATTATATATATGCATAATGTGATTCAGACTTTCACGAATTGCATAAACCAACCACAAACCATTACCCTTGCTTTGGAACTCAAGTGAGTACAAATTATCAATATACAAAGCAAAACCGAAAAGTTCGCTCCAATGCCCCGTTTCGTTGCTCAGGAAAGGTAGGAAAAGTTAAGGCAAAGGCAAATTGAATCTAAAGTTTTTCATTACTAATGTTCCATCCGAACATAACAGAAAAACACTTCAGATTCAAAGTTCTACTTTCTCTTCTTACCTTGCCTCTCTCAGCAACCAAACGGACGGGCAATAAAAATATCACATACATGATACATACAACGAGAAATTTGAGTTTTGAAGGACTTAAACCTCGATAGCTTTAACTGTTCTCCAGCCGAAAGTACCATCCCTAGGATTCGCTGACCCATTTTCTCGAGAAAATCTGAGAGAAAACATTGCTCTGGGTTATCCGGGAAAGTAGGGTTTAAGATGGTGAGGTTTTTATATAGCGGCACTGCTACGAGCATAAATTCAAATTGCTGGGCACAATGCGCTGCCTCTTGACTCTTAATGACTACATATATATACAGATTCTGTATAGAATAGACAGCTATTGCCTATCAGTTTGATTTGGTGCTAATATGAGCCAGGGTGTTCTGTTTTTTAGCTAGAAATTACGGGGAAAATTCTATAGTTACGGATTGTACTGGGTACGTTTAACGTTTATATGAACCAAAGTTGATCATGTGGTTCTCTCTGAATCAGGTGCTAAATGGTGATTGGTTTATGTTTTCGACTGCAATGATCTGTGCTAGTTAAAATGGATCTGATTTGGGTTGCAAATCTGCCGTTGTTCGCGCGTAGTGTTGGATTATTTTTGGGCTCAATTGGTGAAATTTCCTAAGAAGCGTGTTGAAGGACATTTTTGTCTCAGCATTATTTTCGAATCATTTTGGTTGCGATCAAGACAATTGGCTGATTCCGTGTAACCGTTTCACATAAATTTATTGATATCTTCTTTTTATAAAATAAATCGATTTCGATTCTGAAATAATCCACACCACTTCTCCTTTTATTATAATAAAAGATTCTTTTCTTTTTTTATGTGAAAAAGGTCTCCATTGATAATTATGATTTTATGTATAGATAATTTTTTAATATCTTGTTCATTCGTAATAAAATATTTTTTTTGTAAAAAAAAACATGTTTTTTTAAAGAGAGGTACTATTTCGCCAATCAAGTCACAAATATCTAACATATTCATACTTAACGATTTTTTACAAAGTGGTGACGAAACGTATAACTTATACAAATCTTTTCATTTTTTAGGTTAATCCGACCCATTTGTTCATAGAGCTATTTACGTGATCGCAAATATTTCTAAAACACCTCTAACAAAGGGACAAATAATCAATTTTGAAAAAATGTATTGTCAATCTCTTTCAAATATGAATCTATCTGATTCAAAAAGGAAGAACTTGCATCAATATCTCAAGTTATACTTTATTTGATGATGATACAAGGAAGGCGAAAGTAGGTTATAGAGAGCTTGAATGATCCTATATTAGGAGCTAAATTGGTTAAAGGGATGGGTCATAATTATTACGGAGAGTCCTCATGATCCAACGATCTTTTATATATTTTTTCAGTAATAATTCTAGGTACTATTGCATGTAACGTAGGGTTAGTGGTTCTAAAACCATCAATGATTAGTGAATCAGCAGATCCATTTGCAACCCCTTGGAAATATTACATGAATGGTATTTCTTTCCCGTATTTCAAATACTTCGAATACTACTTAATAAATTATTGGGTGTTCTTTTAATAGTTTTAGCACCTGCGGGATTATTAACAGTACCATTTTTAGAAAATGTTAATAAATTTCAAAATTCATTTTGTCGTCCAATAGCGACAACCGTCTTTTTAATTGGTACGGCAGTGTCCCTTTGGTTGGGTATTGGTGCAACATTACCTATTGATAAATCCCTAACTTTAGGTCTTTTTTAAGTTGATTCATCAATTGTGAAATAAAATATTATGACGTGTGTATCTAGGGAATAGTCACTTCAAAGTGAATTCTCCCTAGATACATCTATTCAATTAAATTCTGGATCGAGTTCGAATATTCCGAATATATGGATTGTGCTAAAGATCTAAAAGTTATTTTTCAGTAAATCAATTGAAAAATGCTTTTCTAGAATGCCCAATATCTGTTTTACATCTTCTATGCTAAAATGTTCAATTTTCATAAGATCTTCTTGAGTGTTTTTTATATGAAACTCAAGAATTGGTCCAGTGGTCAAGGCCTAAATCTGGGGTTTGCTTTTTTTAATATCTTAGGTTGAAAAACTCTAAGTGCTATTAATTTTATGGGGCCACTTTTAGATTTTTGACCCGATAATTATTTAATTTCTATGGTACGAAGGGATTACAAGGGCTTTGGAATTAGTCGTGATACATACAAGTTAGTGCAAACACCCGACCATCAAAACAAAAAGAGTTAATTACAAGTACACCCATAAACTATGATTCAGTATTATTATACCCTCTAAACTCTAAAATGTAAAAAGTTGATCATTTGAACTACGAATTGGTTTCAATTAGCCCCCTCTATTAATAATATATTAACAATCAGTTAGGAAAGTAGATAAAAAAATTATTATGCAACTTGCACAAGATCGCAAAAGTTTATTTTGTACCTAAATTATATTCTCTTTTTATAACAATTGTCTAATAACTGAAATACCCTATATATTGCCCTTACATTTATATGTTATTTCAAGAGATATTTCAGTCATTAGGCAATTATTATAACAAGAGAATATCAATATAGGTATAAAACTATAGTTTTGTGAAGATGTACAAGTCAAATAACAAATTTTCATTTATTTTTCTAATGATTTACTAACATGAGGGATTGATTAATACAAGTTGATAGTTCAAGAGGTCAATTTGTTACGTTTTAGAGTTTAGAGGGACATAGTAATATTGAGTCATAATTTAAAAAGTGTATTTATAATTAACCCAAAAAATAAAAAGAAAAGATTGTTATGGTTTTCTCTTTTAGTACATTTGATGAGTCTTTTAAGGAGAAATTTAAATATAAATGACAGTGATTAGCATTATCTTACTGTTGAATATCTATCCCTTCCAACAACTGCGTGTCTATTCAAATTTTTTTTTCTCTATTTTTTTTTCCTGAAAAATGTTACTCTTTTGGACCTTCATTTTGATGGATTCCTATGTAATTCCATGTTTGAGACATTGGAGAACCAAACAATATGTATTTCCACCATGGCGGAGGCAAGGGGAGCGCTTGCCTCCTCTGAAAATCTCACAAGAAGTCGTGTGTGTGTGTATACATGTGCTGATAGATGTGCAATTTCAAAGCAATTTCCTGGGGTGTGACTTGTGAGAGTATGTATCTATCAGTTCTTACTCTTGACTGTTTATTTAAAAGCTAAAGGACCGTGGTTGATCATATATATATATATATATATCTTTTACACTTTATAAGTCTGAAAAACAACTGTTTGAAATTTGAATTCACCAAAAAGATTGTCCGAACTATCACACCACAACGTACATGAATGACAAATTTCATGTTTTAATTAATTAAAATTTACTATTTAGTTATTATTATTTTTTGAGTGGAACTTGTTTGGTATAACACCTTTTTTTATTTTTATCATAGCTTGCTCCTTAATCAAATTTCTGGCTTTGTCCTTGATTTCTACCACTACATTTTCTTTTATCGAGGAATAAAGCCTATAGAGCAATAGAACATTTTTTTGTTTCCAAATTACAAAAAGGGTGGTTTTAGAGGTTTTTGTGTGGCAGTGGGGGGTGGGGGTGTGGTTGTGGGCTGAGCAAAATAGCCTCCAAAAAGGGTGATGAATTTGGGTTGGCGACTAAAAGGCCCGAGATCAAAATATTCTCCAAAAATGGTGTTCAATTTGGGTTGGCGACTCAAACTCCCAACATCAAAATAGCCTCCAAGAATGTGTTGGATTTGGGTTTGCCACTAATCCTCAAGATTTGTTGATGGCTGACTCCTAAGTAGTGTAAGATCATCAAGGTTAGGAAGGTCAGTGACATTCATTCCTCCAACACAACCAATGGAAACCATGCAAAAAGAGAAGTTGATGAAGTTACAAAAGTTAAAAGATGCCGTTTGGGGTTTATAGCATCTTAAAATCTCAAAACATCAAGTTTAACAAGGCAAATCCAAGATTATCAAAAAGAAGATTGTAGTTGTTGTAAACAGACACTATGAATTTTTGCTTTCTTTTTTCGGGGATAAAGAGTTTTAGTCTAAGGTTATTTCTTTAGCTTTGAATATTTGTTTTGTATAATATTTGGTTTACCAACAAGTGAGCGAGCCAAGGAGTTAATAAAGTTTGATGTGAAAACTTAAGAATCATCAAAATGGGTTTAAATTTGGCGTATTTAACTTTTGAGTTAATTTTAAATGAGTTTTAATCAAACTGATCAAGAATAAGTTAATTTGTTTTAATGCATATAAGCTTATCGAACGTTGTTCGAGGTAAGTTTAGCAAATTAATAAGTTTTAAAATGTATTCAAATTTAACTTACTTAATAAATCTATCTTGAACAAGCTGAACAAAAATAAACTTACTTAAAATAGTTTGGTTGATTTTACAGTCTTACTCACAATTCACAACCCATTCTTATATTATATATATATTTGTTTACATATATATTTTATATGATTCTATATAACACTGTTGGAGTTACTGAAATAAACAACGCAGAAATACTTCACAGTTTTCCTTTGTAACCAAGCTTTCGAAAAAAATTTACAGACCTCTCCTCTGTTCTCTCTCCTCTTCTGTGAAGGAATAATCAAATGAATCTAAATCCTGATAAGTGCTTCAATACTCATTTAGATAAAAATCAACTAAATTTGAGTCAACTCAAACCAGTCAAAAGTATATAATTACGAATAGGTTACATATCCCTATACGTACACGAATACGTAGGTGACAAATCCTATTGTCACTCTGTTTGGTTAAAGTCCTTTACGAATCCATAATGAAGTGGACTTTCAAGACAAAATTAGGAGATTTCTAATATTAAAGCAATAAATCCTTTGTGGGAACTGATTGTTACCGATCATAAGCAAGCAAATTTCAAGAAATTCATATGAAACCCAAATTGAAAAGGAAAAGATTTATCCATACAAACCCGAAATTCATATATATATATATACTTTCCAATTCTTCTTTCTTTCTTTATATGTTACACCCAATCCTCAAAAGTTTTCTATCTGCTTCATCAATGGAAAGAAAATTCTCTTGTGCCAGCACTCAAGCTTCTGTAGCCAAACCTCAAGCGACGAATGGTGAGCCAGTGGCTACAAACATGAACGAAGGTGCCAGCCCTTCTTTATCACTGCGGCTTGATGCCAATGGTGGGGCTGAAATTTCTGTTACAGAAAATACATTGAGCTACAATTCTAAAAGAGAAGATGGTTTTCATGGTTCCTTGGGTGCCAAGAAAAGGAGCAAGGAAGAATTGGAAAGAAAAAGAAAAATTACAGACAAAATCAGAAGTTTCCGGTCTTACAGTCCTGAGGATGAAAAGGAAGAAAGGCGTTTGGGCGTGTCAACAAAGCTGAAACTCTTCGAGGATCCTTGGACAATCAAGAAAATCCTAACAAAGAGTGATGTAAACGATTTATGCCGGCTCATGTTGCCTACAAGGACTGTCGAAAATCATATAATGGCCCTGTTTGGCACAGATCGTAAAGCAAAGGTTTATTATGAAGATGGTGCAATGGTCACTGTTTGGGATTATGACACTGGCTCTGCGCATGAATTGGCATTCAAAAGATGGCAGACAAGTAAGAGCTTCGTCTTCACTAACAACTGGATGACCAAGTTCGTGAAGAGGAGGAGCTTGAAAGAAGGAGACGAAATTGGAATTTTCTGGGATAGTAGCAGTTCAAGATTTGGTTTTCGAGTTCTTGCTCGGGCTCCTCCTCATGTTGATGAATGAACAATCTCTCTCTAAGATCAACCAGAAGTAGCAAAACTCGACCAAACCATGTTTTTACTTATTTGGTGTATAAACAGTTATAAGTTTTCTATCTTAGAACTGATGTTGTGATGATGATGGATTTGGATTATCTTAATTAATAGTTCTACGTATCTTAGTGCTCCCTTCTTTTTTACTGATACTGCTAAATGGCTCTTTAAATTTATCTATTTCTGTTTCTGAGCAACAAAAAATTATTGCAAGTAATGGTTAGCATTTAATCTGATTACCCATACGGATTTTTTTTTCTTCCTATATCTACAGTCTTGCTGTCTATGTGTTGGTTATATAATTCCTATTTAATTACTATGTGTATAATTAGTGATCACAAATAATAAATAACACGAATTATCTAATTCTCAACTAGAAGTAATTTTAATTAGAAGACAATCAGAATCTGAATAAGAACAAATTAAAACGTAACGACTTACCCGGTTGTCGTTCACAAAAATAGAAAATGTAGAAGTCGAAAGATAGATCGAGTCGAGTGTTTCACACTCTCTCCTTAAAGATAGATTCAACCCCCACAGTTGGTGCTCACGGGATATTGGGCGTCTGACTCCCAGAATAAAACGATCTCAGCAGTCTTTAGGCAGCACTTCAATAAAAACTGCTCGGTGGCTTCACCAGATGATCTGAACTCTCTTAGGAAATACGGAAGGAAGAAGAAGAATTCGTTGTATGCAATAATTCGGAATTTTTCGATTGAATTTGATGTTATGAATGCTAGAATGTTGCTCTATTTGTAGAGCCCAGGTGCGTGTTCGAAACACTGGTTTGAACAGGTATCAGCAGCCAAACAGTTCCTTACCGAAGGGACGTACTTGTTCGGTCAACCAAACAGCCCCTTACCGGAGGGACGCACTTGTTCGATCAACAGTCACATCTGTTCGGTCAAATCGTCAGAAATTAATTAATTAATTAATAAAACAATTAATTAATTTAATTCCGACCCTAACCCAAAAAGATAAAATTTAAACTGAATCTACGACCCACCCCCACGTCCATGTCCCGACCCGACCCGAACCGGACGGGTTGGCGGCGGCAGCGGCGCTCGCGCGTGTGGAGTATTGGGTCAACATATGGGTTTCATAGGTCCTCCCCCTTCCACAAAAGTGGGGTGCCCCTTGGGGCCCAAATCTTACTTCAAACTTGGGTTATATATGGACAACTTATTTCCCATAAGAAATCAATGTGGGATTACCCACTTTCAACTACATAACCCATGTTCAAGGGGGTGACTTTGGAGGCCAATAAGTCATTCAATCCTACACGGATTTGAGCAAGTAAATAGTCTAGATTCATCTCTTCTCGGAGGTGAATCCAACACACCAATGACCCGACACAAAGGATGCATGGGTCCCACATTTATATTGGCTCAAAGATCAACAAAATAATGGGTTTACACCCAATTATTCTAACAATCCCCCACATGAATGAGATTGGCTGGAAATGAAAAATGCAAATGAGAATACCGACTTGACAGAGAGAGAGAGAGACAGGTAGAAAGTTGCTGCATCGGAAAATGTGGCTTTTGGCTTTGAACCTTCCCTAGTGAAATACTATCGGATTTATTTGGCTAACCAGTGAACATGATGTCTTGAACTGTTCAGCCGTTTATATAAACCAAGACAATAGTACTCACACGGTTCCTTTCAAATCATCTAGTGATCCATTCGATTATGTTCATTTTGGCCCTGAACAATGCCTGGTAGATTCATGAGTACTCTAGAGTAATTAGCCTTAAGAATTTCTCATAGAAGCGGCCCCTTCATAATCATATAGGTGATCTCTTATTAAGAGTATCCTGCTATACTCCACTTGGAATTCCAAGGTATAAGAATCATTAAGAGCTAAACTCATCCTAAACACTATTTACAGGTTATCACTATTTCATCATAGAAATGGGCAGCGGAACGAGTTTCTCAGTGATTTGTCCTAACTCACGCACAATTTTGTTGTCCCGTTGAACCTAGATCTTGGGATCTCTAATCAGCTAAGTTGGGTTGCCATCATGGCGACTTTTTAAGTCATAGGCTTAAGGCCCATTCCCCTCGATGAATTCTCTACTTGATCTTTTGTCAAGCCTTTTGTAAGTGGATCCGCAATGTTGCTCTTAAACTTGATGTAATCAATGGATATAATTCCATTAGAAAACATTTGCCTTACAGTATTGTGTCATCAACGTATATATCGTGACTTCCCATTATACATGTGATTTTGTGCTCTTGCTATTGCAGATTGACTATCACAATGTATGCAAATAGCAGAGACAGGTTTAGGCCACACGGGAATATCCTCCAGAAAGTTACGAAGCCACTCTGCTTCCTTTCTTGCTTTATCTAACGCGATAAACTCAGATTCCATGGTGGATCTGGCTATGCAAGTTTGTTTTGAGGATTTCCAAGATATTGTTGCACCTCCTAGAGTAAACATATATCCACTTGTGGATTTAGCGTCTTTAGTGTCAGATATCCAATTTGCGTCTGTGTAACCTTCTACAACAGCTGGATATCTCGTATAGTGCAGCCCATAATTCAAGGTGAATCTCAGATACCTGAGAATCCTAACTATGGCCTTCCAGTGGTTTGACCCTAGGTTACTCGTATATCTGCTCAATCTGTTTACCGTATAAGCAATATCCAGACGTGTGCAATTCATGAGATACATTAAACTGTCAATTATCCGTGAGTATTCTAATTGAGATATGCCCTCATCATCGTTCTTGTATAAATGTAGAGAACAATTTATGAGTGTGTTTGCTAGACCGTTATCAGACTTACTAAACTTATCAAGTATCTTCTCGACATAATGAGTCTGTGATAACGCATATCCCTCAGATGTTTTAGTAATCTTAATACCAAGTATAACATCTGCAATCCCTAGATCCTTCATGTCAAACTTACTGTTCACCAATTTCTTAGTAGCTTTAATAACATCAGTATTGCTACCAATGATAATCATATCATCTACATAAAGACAAACAAGGACATAACCATGAGCAGTGTTCTTCACATAAACACATTTGTCGCATTCATTTATCTTGAAGCTGTTTGACAGCATAGCATTATCAAACTTCTCATGCCATTGTTTCTGGGCTTGTTTTAGTCCATATAAAGACTTAACAAGTTTGCACACCTTTTTCTCTTTGCCAGGAACAATGACTCCTTCAGGTTGCTTCATATAAATCTCCTCATTCAAATCTCCATTTAAGAATGTCGTTTTAACATCCATTTGATGAATCTCAAGATTATGTAAAGCCGCAAAGGCCATCAAGAAACGTATGGACGTTATTCTGGTTACAGGAGAATATGTATCAAAATAATCCACTCTCTCAGTCTGCTTGTAGCCTTTAACTACAAGTCTGGCCTTGTACTTGTCAATTGAGTCATCTGCTTTCATCCTTCTCTTGAATATTCACTTATATCCAAGGGGTTTATTACCAGGTGGTAAATCCACTAGTTCCCAAGTATGATTTTGCAGAATTGACTCAACTTCGCTATGGATAGCCTCTTTCTACAAAAGTGCTTCCGGAGAGGACATTGCTTCTTTATAACTCTGAGGTTCATTTTCTACCAAATATGTTAGAAAATCAGGACCGAATGACTTTGCAACCTTTGTCCTTTTACCTCTTCTAGGTTCAGCGTCGTTTCCTTTATCCACTGACCCGTAGTCTTTATCTATAATGGTATCATGAGTCCGTTTAAGTAAATTTGATCCATGTGTAGACTTATACGGAAACTCCTCCTTAAAGAAGGATACATTTCTAAACTTCATTATTGTATTCACATGAATATCTGATATTTCAGACTTGTGAACCAAAAATCGATATGCACTGCTATGTTCGGCATAGCCAATAAATATACAATCAACTGTTTGTGGTCCTAATTTTACCTTCTTGGGTAAAGGAACCGCTACCTTAGCTAAACAACCCCATACTCTCAAGTATTTATAAGAAGGTTTTTGACCTTTTCACATCTCATAATGGGTCTTGCCAAGTTTCTTGTGGGGTATCTTGTTAAGAACATAGTTGGTGGATAGCAATGCTTCCCCTCACAAATTCTGGGGTGCCCCAGAACTTGTCAACATAGCATTCATCATCTCTTTTAGAGTGCGATTCTTTCGCTCAACAACTCCATTTTGCTGAGGTGAATAAGGTGCAGTGGTTTGATGTATGATACCATGTTCAACACATAGTTGTGCAAATGGTGATTCATACTCACCACCTCTATCACTTCTTAACACCTTAATCTTTTTGCTAAGTTGATTCTCAACTTCACTCTTGTATTGTATAAACATGTCTATTGCTTCATCTTTACTTCTCATTAAGTAAACGTGACAATAGCGAGTGCAATCATCAATGAAAGTTATGAAGTATTTTTTCCCATCTCGAGTTTGAATATATTTCAAGTCACAAACGTCACTATGAATTAGTTCAAGTGGTTCCGTACTTCTTTCAATTGATTTGAACTGAGTTCTAGTCAACTTTGCCTCAACGCAAGTTGCACATTTATTATTAGGATTAAAATCAAGTTTAGGCAAAGACTCTAATTTAACTAATCTACGCATGGTATCAAAGTTAACATGACCTAGTCTACCATGCCATACATTTGAAGACTGAAGCAAGTAAATAGAAGATGTAGTATTATTACTAGAAGGCTTAGGAGCCACAGTCATTACATTTAGTTTGAAAAGCCCATTGCTCAGATATCTCTTTCCCACAAACATTCCTCCCTTAGTAAGTACAAACTTATCACTCTCAAACACCAACTTAAAACCCTTCTTACTCAACAATGAACCAAAGACTAAATTCTTACGAATGTCTGGCACATGGAACGCCTCATTCAGAGTAAGTTCTTTGCCGGAAGTCATTTTCAGAACGATCTTTCCCTGACCTTCAACATTTGAGGTTGCCGAATTGCCCCTGTAGAGTTGTTCACCGTTCACTGAGTGGTAAGATGTGAACATCCACTTGTTGGCACAGATGTGATGAGTGGCCCCAGTGTCCACCCACCATTCTTTAGTATTACCAACCAAGTTTACCTCAGAAACTACGGCAGAAAGATTCAGGTCTTCCACATTGGCACAAAGATCCTTGGTCACATTGGCTTGAGCAGATTTCTTCTTGTGGTTCTCTTGATCCTTCTTCTCAAGATCCTTACGCTTGCGACAATCCTTGGCCGTATGACCAGTCCTGCCACAAACGTAACATTTTCCTTTGAACCTTTTTAAATTGCCACCTTTAGAACCTTGGTAGGACCCTTGACCATCATGCTTTCGCTTTTTGTCGTTGGATTTGGCTTGCTCCACCACATTTGCCTTTGACACCATATGGGTGTTGACAAATTTTTTCTCGAAAGCCTGGTTGTTTTCCTCAATTCTTAGCCTGACGATAAGTTTCTCAAGTCTCATCTCCTTGCGCTTATGCTTCAGATAGTTCTTGAATTCTTTACAGGACGGCGACAATTTTTCAATTATCGCAGCCACTTGGAAAGACTCACTCAGAACCATGCCTTCGGCATGGATGTCATGAAGTATAACTTGGAGATCCTGGACCTGGCTAATAACTGTTTTAGAATCAAACATTTTGTAATCAAGGAACTTACTAACCACAAATTTCTTTGAGTCGGCGTCTTCCGTCTTGTACTTCTTGTCTAAAGATTCCCACAGTTCTTTTGCCGTCTGCACGGCACAATACACGTTGTAGAGTGTATTATCCAGTCCATTGAGGATATAATTCTTACATAGGAAGTCAGCATGTTTCCATGCTTCCACCACCACAACTACTTGCTGGTCGGACTCATTCTCGTTCAGAGTAGGAACATCTTCACGAAGAAATTTTGCCAAGTTTAGAGTCGTCAGGTAGAACAACATTTTCTGTTGCCACCTTTTGAAATCAATTCCATTGAACTTCTCTGGCTTTTCTTCGTGATTCATCGGTACATTTGGTGTATGCACTTGCTTCACCGGCACAGTCATTGTCGGTACCGGTGTCCCAATCACAGTAGGAGTTGAAGTAAGAGTAGGAATAGGAGTATCATCAGCCATTTCTGGATTAAACAATTTTACACAAAATTTGAGTACTAATCCAGAAACACGACACTAATTAACACAATTAAAAAAAATAGGAATTGAATCTGTCTTTAAGATTGTTGGTTATATAATCCCTATTTAATTACTATGTGTATAATTAGTGATCACAAATAATAAATAACACGAATTATCTAATTCTCAACTAGAAGCAATTTTAACTAGAAGACAATCAGAATCTGAATAAGAACAAATTAAAACGTAACGACTTACCCGGTTGTCGTTCACAAAAATAGAAAATGTAGAAGTCGAAAGATAGATCGAGTCGAGTGTTTCACACTCTCTCCTTAAAGACAGATTCACCCCCCACAGTTGGTGCTCACGGGATGTTGGGCGTCTGACTCCTAGGATAAAACGATCTCAGCAGTCTTTAGGCAGCACTTCAATAAAAACTGCTCGGTGGCTTCACCAAATGATCTGAACTCTCTCAGGAAATACAGAAGGAAGAAGAAGAATTCGTTGTATGCAACAATTCGAAATTTTTCGATTGAATTTGATGTTATGAATGCTAGAATGCTGCTCTATTTATAGAGCCCAAGTGTCTGTTCGAAACACTGGTTCGAACAGGTATCAGCAGCCAAACAGTCCCTTCGCACCTGTTCGGTCAACCAAACAACCCCTTACCGGAGGGGCGCACTTGTTCGGTCAACAGTCACATCTGTTTGGTCAAACCGTCAGAAATTAATTAATTAATTTAATTCCGGTCCTAACCCAAAAAGATAAGACTTGAACCGAACCCACGACCCACGTCTCGTTCTGGATTGGACAGGCGGGCGGCAGCGCGCGCGTGTGGAGTATTGGGTCAACATATGGGTTCCATAGGTCCTCCCCCTTCCACAAAAGTGGGGTGCCCTTTGGGGCCCAAACCTTACTCCAAACTTGAGTTATATATGAACAATTTATTTCCCATAAGAAATCAATGTGGAATTACCCACTTTCAACTATATAACCCATGTTCAAGGGGGTGACTTTGGAGGCCAATAACTCATTCAATCCTACACGGATTTGAGCAAGTAAATAGTCTAGATTCATCTCCTCTCGGAGGTGAATTCAACGCACCAATGACCCGACACAAAGGATGCATAGGTTTCATATTTATATTGACTCAAAAATCAACAAAATAATAAGTTTACACCCAATTATTCTAACACTATGTTCATTAAATGATGGAGGGAAGTAAAAAGAATGAATTCAAATTTTATAAGTTATCGCTTTAGCTGGTTCTTTGCTTATAGAGATCCTGGTTCCAGGCGATGGGATAAGTGTGGCCTGTCATGGTTACCAAATAATTAACTATAGAATATATATATATATATATATATTTTTGTTGGATCAAATAGTTATAGAATCTAGTGTGCGAAGAACTCCGCTCATGAAAGTATATATATACAAGAAATTGCATGACATGGGGTTCTACACTTTTTCTTTTAACTAACGTTTTACCAGAGCACAACTCCTGAAACAAAGCAAACATATATATATATATATATAACGAGAGAGAGAGAGAGAGTCATTACATTTAATGGAACCAAAATCTACCACAATTGAAAAATACATACACTAATTAAACTAGTTTCCCATAAACAACTCGGAGAGGACTTGAACCTGGGCTTGCCGGAGCTGCGGACCTCTAGTATGTCAGACTAGTGTGATAACCAACTACACCACCCACACGTTGATTGATTTAGGGATTGGAATATTACATATCACTAAACAATGTATATATCAATATATGTACATATATATATTTGTTCTATTCCTCCTTGGAATCAGGTATAAATGTTTGAGTTACCCAGAAATCTTGAATCTCTTGCAGCAGGATATATGTTGGTACCTAGAACTTCCCCAATTGCCATCTCCTAAATTTGGGTCTGGACGATCTTACATTAATCCATCTGGAACCTAGCAAACCATGAGGATGTACTTGCCAAAACAATCAAACAGCTAACCAAAAAAACAAAAAACAAACTTTGGCATCCCCTCATATGCAGTCCAAACAATCAAACCAAGCATACAATTTAGGATCTCGGGTAAATGGTTCTAATATTTTCACAGGCCATAAGAATGCCCATTCTTTAACTGCTTCCAAACTCAACTTCAATGTATGAAGATGGACACATTAGTGATTCTCATCCTAGGGAAATTACACTGCTATGGTCAGTGGATATATTACAAAATGAAGTTTACAAAAATTACCTGTTCCAGTACAAGAATTTCCACTAATGGAAGCCTGTGGATATGCTAAAGGCAATGGTTCTGCCACCCAAGTCAACTTCTAATTTACTGCCATTGTCTCCTGGGTCTGATTGAAGAGGAGCTGCCAACACTTGTTTTCTTAGAACCTAAGGGGAAGGGAAAAAATAAATATTATGCATGGTTAAAACACCAATAATTAATTCATCTTATAGTAAGACTATTACTGGTGCTAGTTGACAAATAAGAAACTGTTCCTTGAATAAAGACTAACATTTTCTGTAAAACAAGGCGTAGAGACCAAGGAAGCTACTAATTGTTTGTGCAGACTACAGGTTTTGCATTTCACAAGAGACAGAAAATAATTAATGGGTTTTGAAATGACATGTTGATGAAGCGCTTTTAGAAATCATTTTCAAGAAGAATAAATAAACAGAAGGGGCTTAAATTGAGGATCGCAGAGAAATGTAGGTGAGCATTTCATATATCAAATTCCACAGAACAGAAAAAATATAACAAAAAAGGCATTTAAGTTGAAAGAAACAAAGCATAAAAACAAAGAGATACTTGGCTTGGGTGAGGAGATATTATTTAAAGAAAAGATAGTTTTCATACTTGAGGAAATACTTGACGAAAATTTTGAGGAGCCCCTGTTCGACGATAACTGAGAAGATCCTTTTTGCACCTGCTTTTGTGGAGGTCTAGGGACTTTAGCTGGCACACGGGGCCTGCAATCAATCAATGATAGACACAGAATTAGACATGTCTAATCATGGCATTTTACTATGATGTAAGTTAGGTTTCTGATGTTTCCAGTTGCAAACAAACACAAAAATGCAGAGAAAAACACAATAAATATGTAACATGTCAGCAATCTTAAATTGAGAAACCTTCACCACAACACCAAATAATACAGGAAGCTGTATTAAGGACATTAAAGAAAGGAGTTATGCTGGTTTTTGCATTGTGGATTACAAGAGAGATGATATCAATCTCAAATCTGTCCCCTAAACATAACGAAATGACAAAGAAATGGCAAACAAGAACCATACTGCAGAGCAAAAGTCCAGTAGACATTTCGAAACGTTGATGGTACAGAAAGTTCCAGAGGATCTCCCAGATATGCCAACCTACTACTAAAGCAGGGATGCTGATTGCTGTAGAAAACCTATTCTAAAGAATTGTTAGTGTGAGGGTGTGCATTTGCAAATACTCGAATAATATAATTAGAAGGAGAGGAAGGCAACATATTAAGATTTAGGAAATCTTTTTGAGAAGTCAGAGACCCAGGGATCAGAGATAAAGCAAATGAGCATTCTCTGAATGAACTGCTAATCCAACACCGCCAATATATATCATCGTTAATCAACCCTCGGTCTAATCAAATAATAAGGCACACCAAAAAAGTAAAATCAATTCAAATAATAGAGTAAGATAAACAGGAAGACTCATTCTTTATTCATAGTACTGTCAGTTTCTTTGCAACTATTCAGTACTCTATCCATGTCAAAAATTTATGATTGTTGGAAAGATGATCCTTCTGACAGAAAACAACATGCATGCAACAGACAACATTCTAAAGAACTAAAAATTAAAAGGCAGAGGA
This sequence comes from Euryodendron excelsum, assembly GCA_033060915.1. Lineage (NCBI taxonomy): Eukaryota > Viridiplantae > Streptophyta > Magnoliopsida > Ericales > Pentaphylacaceae > Euryodendron > Euryodendron excelsum. The sequence continues at coordinate 19,491,905 of CM065378.1, read as the reverse complement.
AAGCATGTCAGAGTCCAGAATATTGAAGTACTTCTATTTGCTATATTTTCTACCCACAAAAAATTTCAGCAGCACTAAACACCTAAGGGATGAAAAACACTCACTTTTGTGTGCTATCTGCTCGTGGTTTAACAGTTTCAGGGAAAAGTGTGAACTCCACAATACTATTCATAGAAGCATCAGTTTCTGTTCCCATTGAAAGTCCACTATCAGATATGTCGCTTAATCTCTCCTCAAGATCTGCATCCCCAAATCCCAGAAGGTCAATGTCTTCCGTAATATTTTGGCTTCGATCTACTAACGCAAGCCTTGATACAATGTTTGCGGTGACATTTTGAGGTTCATCTGCTATGGCAAGCCTTGATTGTCGAAAAAATTCCTTATGGTGTCTAAAGTCATCCATTGACTGTTGAGAACCGGCCTCAGAATGCTTATCACTATACTCTGAGCTATTGTCCAAATCACAAACTGCTTTATCAGCAAGTCGGGAGCTTGTCCCCCCTGACAGTGTCCGGTTTTGCCGTGGAGCCCCTACAGAATGTCTTCTTGGAGATGAAGACCCATACCTTGGTGAGCTCATACTACATCTCTCACCATTTGTACTTGTTTTATGCAGACGCAATCTTCCAATCTCGTCATCTTTCTTTGCAATTGTGTCCTTTAGGGAACCCACCTGTAAGATCACCAGAAGAGTAAACTGAAATCAGGTTTCAGAAAAAATAAAATTGGCCCTCAAGATATTTTAGCATGTATTCTTGAGTTTGTAATCAGATATAGCCATAATGTCATTTTAGATATAAACAAGAGAATGCAAGCTAGCCTCAAACAGTAGACCACAAGGCTGCATAAAATGCCATATCGGTGGTTACCAAGGCCCAATAATTGTTATGAGGACAATGCAAATGTTAATTCCACATATTCATTTCTCTGTCAGGATTACATAGCCTTCATACAATTCCTGTCCTTTTGCATCTTTACAGTCATCCGCCAGCATTATAAAAGGAGAAACACAAGAAGTTACACCTCACTAATAGTGGACTTAAAATCTCTACAAGTGTCATGTTTCACAAGCCATCCCCAAAAAAAATTCTGGTATGTCAAAATACATGCACCAAGATCTGTTGTTTTAAGTTTCTGCTAATTGTTACATACAACTGACAAGGCAGATGAGACAGAGGACTGGGAAAAGGCTGGTTTTGGGATCCCTAAAAAAGTTATAAATAGAGTGAAACATTGATGCAGAGGAAAGGAGAAAAGAACCATGCCCAACTGCATGGATGTAGGTTCTGTTAAGGCTTCTGAAACCCACATTCATATTATTCAGTGCTCTGGACATTGATGTCAACAATGATAACCGCTTCTCAAATCATTTTACAATGTACCAACCCACATTCATAATCTTGATGACTGCGCACTTGCTACAGACATTATCCTTCTACAAAGCCAACAGTTAAAAACCACACATGGTCTCTTTCCAGTCGATTCTTTTTTTTTAGCTTGGACATATCAATCTGATGCACTTTTTACACTTCATAACTTTTTCCTTTATTGGGTTACTTGATATGATATATGTGGATCTGAAATGTAAAGTGGGAGAGCTTTTTATAGAATCTAATTTCTTTCTTAAGTTGTTAAACGTCTCCCCCATCAATCAATTAACCCCTTGTCCTACTCTGTATTTGCAATAAATAGGAGTCTTGATTCAAGTTTTTAGATGATTACAAACTTATAGAAACTTCTTATGAAAGCAACAATCCAAGACCATTTACTTTACACAATTAGTTTTTTTTTGGTAATAACAAAAAGTTGATATGGCTTCAAAAGAGGGGGAAAACCAAAGTGGTATTCTCCCTTTATAGGTTAATATATTGAAATGAACTGACATGCTCCTCCTCCGCGTTAGATAGTCCGGTAGAGGGCCAAGCTGCAAGAAGATGAAAGATATAAATCATGCACCAAAAAAGCATGGCGGTGAGCACCCTTCGAGTGTAAAAGGCAGACTCCCCATTATCTTATAAAGCACTTGAGACACTTCATACAAGAACGGCAAAGTTCTAATTAGTCTTATGTCCAATGGATTATAGATAAATATGGAACTCTGAGATTCTTAATACTTATTTCTAGTTCACCTATTCAATGAAAATGCTTACACCACCAAATAGTTGGCTGGATAGAAGTTTCTTCCTCAACTTTGTAAGTTGAAAAGGTATTATGTTGTCATTGCCAAATTCATGTCTGTTCTCTTATGAGAAGGGTTTTCTGTGATACTGGCTCATCAATTGATTTGAAGAAGCAACAGTTGAAGCCTCAGTGCCTTGCTACAAAATTATAGCTTTAACATTCCTATACCAGCAAATTTCAGGAACGCAAATAATATTATTTTTGATGACATTTCTTAATGCATGAAACACTGACCCTGGTGGTCAACAGTTCCATAGCATAGTTTAACTAACTTGGCTTGGTTTTTATTGCCACTGGTACAAACAATGGATAAATAGAAATGCCTCACATTTGCCTCATTTATTAACTGTTATCAGCCAACAGTAGTGATTTTATATCAGTATATAAAATATAATAGCACGAAAGAATAAATAATATTAAGTAATGTAAAAATATGTGTGATGTTCATGACATAATAACCGAAGTAGTAAAGAAACACTAAAACAGTAAAACAGAAAAAAAAAAAAAAAAAGCAGAGGCCCTATATGAAAATTATGATTCATGACAGACAACAATACAGACCTGTTCCATAAGCTCTCTGACACCTCTTCCCTCCTTGTTGCTCCGTGCAGCACCTAACTCAATACCAGAGACCCTCTCAGCAAACTTTAAGGTACTGATAGTTTCAGAGTAGGACTCAACATCAGGATTGAGCTGTACAAACATGAGGGTCTTTGCTTGACCACCTATATTGTATACCCACCACAGACAAGAAGATGAATAAGGATTAAGCAAATCCATAAAAGTAAATGCTAAAAAAAAAATTATCTTAAGCTTAAAATGCCAAAGCACACCATGAAGCAGTTAGTATTTAAATAGGAAAAATGGTAGATATACCCAAAGAACTTTGAAGAACTTGAGTTAGTTTGCTATTTCTGTATGGAACATGAGGGCTCTTTTGTGATAGAGCAAAGATCACATCTCCTAGAGCTGACAGTGATTTGTTTATATGTTGAGCTTCCCGTAGCCTGTCCCCCGTTGCTTCAGAGCGATCTACTCTTTCACTGCCAGCCAGATCTACCAAATGTAGACTACCACGCAAAACAACTTCACTCTCCAAATCCGTGCCACGAACATGAACAGTGAGTATACTGAAACATATGATTTCAATGAAATTATACCCAGCTACAAAGCAGTATATAGACTAAGAAAATAAACAAAATAATTTTATTTTCACAGTCAGTTGGAAATAGATAAAATAATATCAACAAAAAACCTGTGGGATCTGCTGCTTCTTTCATTTAAGGCAGTAGCACCTACAGCCCTATTCATTAACCCAATACTCATCAACTCTAAGACATCTGCAGTTGAGTTAACAGGATGGATGCTAGCATCGGGGACAGCTAACCCATTCGGTTGGGTAGTATTCCATATCCCAAGTGTGTGCAAGTTAAGAAACGCAAGATTTTTAATACCAAAGAGCGCAAGAAATATATGACATTAAACCAAATGAATAGATGACAGGAACAATATAAAACCACAAAAAGAGCCAAAATAATTCATGAAAATACCAATATTTTAGGAGATAACAAAAAGAAAGCAAAGAGAAAAGAATGAAAGGAAGTACCCAAAATTTTCAACAATAAAATATATAACTGTTGCTGAAAAGTGGAATTTAGTGAAGTCATAAAGCTAAAATCCTAAATATGCAGGGAGGATATCTTTTCTGAGAAGTGCCACAAGAGAGTAAATCACGCACTTGCTCATTATATATTTCCACCATTTGAACACAAACTTCATATGAAATGGAGTTTTTCCTGCTTTGAGAGAGATGAAAAAGATCATTCAAAGCTCGGTAGTTGACTCCCCAATCCACTCTAGATGATATATTAGGGCCAGTCTGGGAGAAACATAATTAAGACCATAAGATATAATTATCAATCAACTATATATTTGTAACTATAAATCATAGGTAATGGCTCATACCATTGTATAAGTTTTTCCAGAACCAGTTTGTCCATAGGCAAAGATGCAGACATTATACCCATCAAGGACAGATCGAATTAACGGTTGAGTGTCTAAAAATACCTCCTCTACCAACACATGGGTAAAACGAGAGCAGTGAGTTAAAATTGTATTCCAAAAGGATAGGAAATAAAGATAAAGAAATCATACCAAACTACACATATTAAAGGTGAAAATAAAAACCTTGAGTAGCTGCTGGACCAAACACCTTGTTAAATTTGAACAGTCGATGACTGTCTTTCCCTTGTTTCACCAGATTTGCAACAACCAATTCCCCATTGTCACCAATATATTCTATGGTTGTCTGTTTTTGACTTTGTCCAGGAAGGAATGGCCTTATTCGACAATAAACTCTAATGTTTCCTAATGAAGAAAAATAAATAAATAAGCTAAAATAAATGCCAAACTAAACAACCAAGCAATGGTATGCTCGGGATTGTACCTTTCAAATCCTGAACCTCATTGTACAACTTTCGATTTTCTGCAAGGACTGTATGGTAATTCTTGGCAGCATCTATAAGTCCTTTAAGCTTCATGTCTGTACATGGTGAAACGTTTACATCATGAGGAAATGCCATGCTCATCATAAATCCACATGCTTTAGTATCAGACAACCTATTTTAGATTGTCACTCTACCTAAGTGATAAAATTCTTCTGAGTAGACCTTTTGTGTCTTCAAAACTTCCCGCTTTATGGATTCAGAAGCCACCCTTAATTCCTAAGCAATTTAATAACATCAATGTCAGAAATATATGAAGAAGCAGTATGAAGTTACAACAGTAACAACTGATGCAAACCTGAAGCGATCCAGACTGAGAATCTAGAAAGGTCTTGTAGATGAGTTCTTTCTTTTTCCATCTTAGTGATTTAGACTCCGAAAATGCCTCGTGTTCTTTGACCTTATTCCTTGAATCTGCCAGAAGGTATTCAAGTCCCATTAACTTCTTCTCTAACTCCATTTTAGTTTCTTTAGACTGCATTTCAAGTTGCAAGCAGTGCTTTTCATATGTCTTCTTGGCCAATTCCATTTCTTGTTTGAGTGCTGAAATCTGAATATCACTGCGATCTTTCTCTTGCATTAACCTCATTACATCTTGCTCCTCAAGCTTTTTCTTCTCCTCAGTTTCACTCTTCTCAATCTGCAACGAGCAAGTAAACAAATATTAGCTGCAATGCAAGGAGCATCTCACAAGCAAGTTAAGCAACAGACAGAAACAAACAGAATATAGAAACCCACAGCCACTAACAGACATCCCACGGCCACTAACAGACATTTTTTCTCATTTTTCCCTTATATTGTGGCCATATCAATGTACAACTTCAATGTAAATGTACATTTCATCTTTTTTTGGTAAGCAAGCTTTTATTACCAAAAAATAGGATGTGAAACCTAAAATAAGGCTTACATACTTAAGTCAACAGAACAATGCATATTGGAGAAACATGGAGGGCCAGCATAGTTCTGAATCAATAAGTATGACTAGTTAATTTTATCATATCCCTCCAAAACACATAAAAAATATCAATCTATATTGAAGGTAGGATCTGACTGTGAAGATGTAATATATTTTAATGAAAAGTCTTTTTACTTTAAGGATCTTCAGAGGGTAGAGGGGTCACAAGTTCCTTTGATGATATTGTGGATATCCTTTGATTTTAACATTGGGGTCCATTCCCTCATGTTTGAGAATACCAGTCATTTTTGGGGCTTTTGACCCTTTGTTTGTTCTGAACCCAAAACAATAAAAACCCAGCATTAACAGCTCCCTCAGAGGAAAATATGACAAAAATAGATATTTATCACTTGCTAAGAAGCACGGATACGGACACGGGTACGGATACGGACACAGATACGGACACGGGACACAGCATTTTCAAAAAGTGAGGACACGGATACGGCAGGGACACGGCAAAAAAAATATTTTTATACATTTTTTGTTTGTTATGTATGTGAACATAAAATTCATAAATCACCAAAAATAAGATGAAAATAACTAAATAAGTTCACAATTATAATACAATTACTAACAAGTTAAGGATTTGAAGAATTGGATTTGAGCATTTTATGTTTTGGTGTTTCAAAGTTTTGAGATTTATAAATTAGACTCTATTTAATACTTTTAACAATAACATTTTAACTCCAGCGTGTCCCAAAATGTGTCCAATAGTTGGACACGCATGTCCCCGATGTGTCCGATAAGTGTCCACTTGAAAAACTATTAATAAAAATATTGGACAAGCCAATTGGCGTGTCCGACACGTGTCCCGGTGTGTCCGAAGAGTATGTGGGTCCGACATGTGTCCGACACGGATACGGCACCCTAAACGGAGTGTCCGTGCTTCCTAGATCACTTGACGCCAAGCATAAGACATAATTCAAGAGAAATTCAAGTAGGTCAATAAACCTTTATAAGTGTAAACATCTTTAATTCGATAGATTGTCTAGACCCGATGGTCTCAACCATTTCAAGACACATCCATAATGGAAAAAGAGTCACTAAACAAAAACAGCGATCTTCTCTACAAGCCAAATAAATTTATCAGGAGCTCTGATTTTGAAATGGATAGAATCAACTTATTTAAAGTACTAGCTATGAAAGATAAGGGGTTTTTGAAAATAGCAAAAGTTTGCGTTACTACAAAACAGACCAAGAAATGATCCAAATTAATGATCAACAAGAAGCAACAAGCTTCATTACTTATCAATAAAGTATTGGGCTTAAAGACAAAAATTGCACCTTCATCTGCTGAAGCTGATTCATAACAACCTACAAAAACAATGCCAATTATTCAAAATTAAATTGATAAATAAAACACAACAGCAAAAGCTAAGGTGAATATCCACACATATTTATCAGACTACCTCATTTTCCTCAGAGGTTCCACTTGCAAGGGTTTCAAGTACTCTCATTCTTGATTGATACCTCTCTTCAAGAATCTTGTAAAGATTGTTTTGCTGCAGGCATTTTGCATTAACCATTCAGAAGCAGTAAATAAAATCATACTCCCAAGGAAAACGATTTCATAATTTCTTTTACCTTTTTGAAACTTTCTGCTTGTGTTGAAACCCGCTGCTCAATCTCTTGCACAACTTTTTTCAAGAGAAATCCCATGCACTGAGAAAAGTAATCAACCATTAGTTAAGAATTCAATATATACACTTGGTCCAATAAAGAAAGAAAATAAATACTAATGAGTGTTGCATCTATGCACCCGCCAATTGCCATACATGAGGAATGTCTCCATTCTTTCTTTCAATGCTGTCATCCAGAACCTTATTCAAAACACTGAAAAGTGATTTAGTTGAAGAATTCTGCACATAGAAATTGCTAAAAAAACATCAGACTAGCATTTGCTAAAAAGCTTTCGAACAGCATCAGATTAAAGGGGTCATACATATCAGATGAAATCCACTTAATAAGAAAAAAGTGCAAGAAGTTGCCTGTAAGTTGTTCAATTTCATCAGTTCTGAAATCTTAGCTGCGGGAAGATCAGCATAACATCCTTGCTTCAATGGGGACACTTCATGGAACTTATTTTCTGTTTCTCCAGCAATATCACCATTATGAGCTTCACTTTGACTGTTGGGTCCCCCATTTTCACTTGCATATCCTTCTAGATATGGATTCATGGCAAGAACTTGGTAGATACTTGGTTTCACAAATCAATTACGGACTACGGTGCTACAAAAAAATAATTCCAACAAAAATCACCAGTCAAATAATGGAATCCTCAAAGGAAAATAAACAAAACTGTAGTTGAAGAAAATATTGACTATAAAAGCAGATATGTAGAAAACAATAGATGTTTCACAAATAAAGCTCAGTGCTTCCAATTTACAAGCCTCTCCTCTATGCAAATAAAGAAGTTCAGTTTGAAAAGAAAATTCATGCCAAAACCTAAACCACTAACCAACAACCTTCATTTAAACCACCCTATGTAGGCAATAAATGAACACGAATAATGATTCCACTGTGACAGGAGTAGAAAGAAACAACCCCTCAATACAGAAACAAAATTCAGCAACCCAAAACAGCATAAGCAATTCAGCTAGAAAATGGAAGCACATTGCTATGAAAAACTCAAAAACGAGCACCAATACACTGAAAATCATGGCACATTTGCAATTTCAGGGATGCGAAAACCAAAATTCAGGTGACATTATCTGTTCTCTTGCTTCCAAGCCAATGTCGAAGCAAAACAATAGGGGTTTAAACACCCCTAAGTCTTGTAATTCGTAATTCCAACAAACAAATGTGTCCAGATAAATGGAAATCGAGCAGATCCAAAAGAAAACCCTAGATTTTTCGACATTCGTACAAACGAAATGTGGGCTAAATTACGAAACCTGTCGTGCAGTGTTGCGAGATTTGAGATCCTGAGACTCCAAAGCTTTGCTTTTCGAAGCTTTCAGATCGAGAGAGAATGGGGGGGTTTGAGTTCCAGATCGATCCACCTAACATGAAACGCTTTTCTTGGAAGTGTTTTCTCCACGTCCGAGTTCTTTTAGATGAGGGAAGCGGCGATGAGAGGCCATTTTCAGGGTGGATTGAGGTTTGGGGAAAGGGGAATGGCAATGGAAATGGAAATGGAAATGGAAATGAACGTACGATTTGGTGTGTGTGTGTGTGTGTTTTTTTTTTTTTTTTTTGTGTTTTGGTAAATTTTAATTTTCTCCACACACTACCAAGAATTTTGGAATTGTATTCCCGCCTTGGACTGCTTTGTCGGTTTTGAGGTTTTGAGTGCGAGTAAAGGGACTCCATGGGGCATTCTGAGCTACTGCACGTGCATATCATGCGCTATCATTTTCATTTGTTTCTTTTTGTTTTTTTTTTTCGGTTAGAAATAAATGAAATGAGAGAGAAATTGTAGATAAACTAAAAGAGTTATTTCCCTCCACTTGAAATAACTTTTTTTAGTATGAAATACAAAAATATATTAATAATAATAGATTAATACTATTAAAAAGGAAATATTGAAGGAAATAAAAGAAAAACGTGAAGAAAAATAACATTTTCTTCCGTCCACCACACATAAAAAAGGAAGAAAATTTGTTATTTTCTCTTCCTTTCTCAAGTTCTAAAGAGTCTATCTAATTCTTACTATGACTTCTTTTTCTAATTGGTTTAAAAATACATTTTTTTATTTTATGATTATTTGATACCATGAGATAATAAATCCTATAGATAAGAAAAATAAGAGAGATAGAAGAAACAAACAGAGGATAGAATCTTTTACGTTACATTGTGTTATAAAAATAATAAACTATAGAAAAGAGAAAACTAAATATATATGGAAACTAATTAATATTTATAGTTTATGTCAATGTTTTACTCTCATTAACATGATTTAAAGACAGTTAATAAAAAATCAAACAGTTACTATCTAATAATATCATATTAGGTGAAAGATAAATTATTAGATTTTGACCATACATTTCGATTTAACCTGATTGATTTTTTTATTTTACAATCTTACAAGGTGTCCAGCTTTCGTTATCATTCACACATCATATAATATTCATACATTGTATGAATAATAGTTGGTTACAAGAGAGCATGAGGACGAATCCAATTAAAATTGCATATTTAGTCTGAAGTCCAATTGGCCATTGAATCACCCATTGAGGCTTAAGAATTGGATTTTGATTTAATCATATAGTGCTTAATTTGGTGAGTTCATTGTTTCAAATTCAATCAGAAGAGCTCATAATTTTCTTGATGGAATCATTTTCTTTCCTTGTTCTTTAGTTTTTCTTCTTCTGTCAAAAGAATCTAACATTCTCAATTACACGCACCAGACAGAAATAAAAAGACAAAGACCGACCAAAAAAAAGTTGTGATGCCCTACCACCCAACACTTTGAATCTTAACCTATTACAACGATCTTAACTACTAAATTCATTATAAATTCAAATTTATACGGTTATGACATAACTCTTGTAATCTTCATCCTAAATAGTATATTTACATACATATATGTCCAAAAGAATGAGTTTTATTTTTATATGCTCATATTTACTTTACTATTTCCATTTAGTTTTTAACCTTTTGATTTCCTGTGAAATTTATAGGGAAATTGCGATATACAAGGGCACTAAATTAATTAATTTGTTCATCTTAATGATTTTATTTCAATTTTGATTACAACAATTATAAAACTACCAATACATTAACTTTTTTCTTAACATATGCCCAAGAACACTAGTTAACATTTGCTTATTTGACATTTTTCTTTTGTGCTTGGTCAGCCTATATTATTCTTATTCGCATTTCAATGAAGTTCATATAATTTTTTTCTTATCTTGTTTTGTCTTGTTAAAAATGAAAAAAAAAACATGATAATGTGTAATCTAAGTTTGAGGGTGTGTTTGACAATTTGACTGGAAAAATTATTCAAATAGTGAACTAGGACTTACTAAGCAATACTGCATCAAGTATTAGGAAGTGCTAGTTCACTATTTGAATAATATTCCTAGTCAAATTGTCAAACACACCCTCAAACTTAGATTACACATAATCGTGTCTTTGAGGGTGCGTTTGTCATTGTGTTCCTTGTTTTTTTTAAGAAAATAAAGTGAGAGAATAATAAAAACAGATAATCTGTATAAAATCTCACTTTCTCCCCTCTTCACTTCTAGGATTGCATTGCTTTTAAGCTCCTTGTAATGGTGGAAGGTTGTTAATCAGCCGGTTGTGTTGGATTTGCCCCGATCTACTCCGATTTGTCTCGATCTGCTCCGATATCTTATGATCGGCCCTAATCTACTCCGATCTACATGCAAGCTAGCTCTTGAGCAAGATTTGATGATCTACTCCGATCTACATTCAAGCAAGCTCTTGAACAAGATTTGACTTTTGATCCGGATCAAAACTATCAATATAATAGATATCTTCTCCTGGCAACCATGATTTTCACCGGCAAGCACAATTCATAAGATGATCAGGTGTACTTTAGAACATCGACTACCTCAACCATACTCTATTGGTGCAATCCTAGGTGGATTTTGAATTTTTGCTTTGTACTGACCCCACCGCCACTTTGTGGTAAAAGTCTGTGGGTAAAGTTCAATGCCATAATCTAATCCTCTGCGTTCAGCATATTTATGGATATGTTTCCTGGTTGGAAATGTTCATTGCCATAATATAGCCTTCTGCGGAATCTTGTATGAATCAAATGGCAAACAACACAAAAGTTTTCACGCTGTTTGTGGATAATCTTCCGTATAATATATACAATATGTGGTTGAGAAATATTTTCTCAAAGTGTGGCAAAGTTTCAAACTGTTTTATTTATAGAAAAACAAGGACAACATTGACAAAATTTGATTTTGTACGATTCTTAACCATAATTGAAGCAGATAAACGGTTAAATGTATAATGGGATCTGGCTATTGAAGCCGCGGCTGAAGGTATCATACACCAGGTATGGACTGGAGAATAACAAATGTAGTAATCAAACCAGAAATAGGTCATTTCAAAGTCAACTAGAAAGGGAACATAAGAAGAGTAATCACAACCCAGTGATGCAAATGATTAGATATGAGGCAAGGAGGGATAAAAGATCCTACAAAGAAGTAGTCAAAGGTACTATTAAGGAAAAAGAGATTGAAAAACAAGAAGTACAGGTAGAAGATAGTATTAAAACAGAAAGTCACAACGAAACAGAAAGGATTGACGATCAATGGCTGAAAAGCTATGCAGTAGCTTATGTAAAAGATTTTAGCCTCATTCATGCAATGGAAGAAGCAATGAGAAGTGATGGTGTGGGGTGTATTCGAGTTAAACCACTTAATGGGTTAAAAGTATTATTATAATTTAAAGATGAATGAGAAAAGATAGTATTTCTGGAAAGGGCAAGAAACTGGCTTGATCAGTGGTTTTTGGTTTTTCATAATTGGTCATTCTGAGAATTCAACCTAGAAAGGGAAGTGTGGGTATCAAAAAGGGGTGTACCACTACACACCTGGAAGGAGGAAACTTTTAGGGACATTGCAAGCTCGTGGGGTAATGTTATTACAGTCGATCATAGAACCTCATCGAGAGAGATCTTGGACAAAGGTAGAGTATTAATCCTGTCAGAATCTTCGGAGATTATTCAGAAAATGAGTAAATTGAAAGTTGGAAAGTGGATGTACGACATTAGAATAATGGAGGATTATCAGGAGGTCAATAATAATTAGTTCAATCATTATGCATTCAGGAAAGTTTCAACAATTGAAAGAAATTATTCGGATGACAAAGACTCAGAAACTAGTTACAGAAGGAATGGCTCAAAAGAGAATGATGATGTGCTGGAATCTGACTTGGCCTTAACTAGCCAGGTGGAGGAATCATCTGATACTCAGGTGGAATCCCATACTCATGCAAAGTTAAAGGAAGGTGCTTGGGAATTAAACGATCATCAATTTTATGTGTGGGAGATAAGCGTGATCAAGGGACAAGCGAAAGTTAGATATAGATAAAAGGATGTCAATTATTACACTGCTCATTGGGAATATTGAAGATAATGAAGAAGGTAATCAGATTAGCGAAAATGTGAATTTGAATTCATCACCAGAAAAGCAAAGAAGGATGACGAAGGAAGTAGATCAATGGATTAGGTCGATAAATAACGAAATGGGCCAAACAAATGGGGTATTTAAAGAGAATGTAGGAAAGATTAAGGAAGCAGCTCACTGGATAGGGCCGATCACTAAGGAAATGGGCTAGTTGAATGAAGAGGTGGTTAAAATATCCACTAAGATGGTCAATGAGGCTCATGAGAACCACCAGATAACGATCAGGGAGAAGATAGAGGAGACAGTTAAAGATAAGAAGACAAAACTGAATGAAAGAATGGCAAGTACAGAGAGGAAGTTCAAGGCAAAGAAAAAACTGAAGTCAGTAGCTTAACAAAAGATCAGTTGTGTATCAACGAAGGACAAGTCTGGTGTTGAAGTTTTAAAGGTGTCAAATTCGATAAATCTGTCATCAATAGCTTCATCCTTACCATCACAGAACATAATGAACATAAATATGATAATTTTGAAGCAAATGGACAATCAGTGTTTGGAAGAAGCAAAGAAGACCATTAAAGTAGGAAAAAAAACTAGGAATTTAGTTCTATAACATTGAGGATATTTGCAAAGAAAGATTAATGAAACTAGAGTGGACTGATATGGAAAAAGAGAGAATAAAGGGAGTCGGAGCTGAAAAGAGAAGGTAGCAAAAGGGTATTGCAGAGAAGGTGTTTGAATTATTATATCAATAAAGATACTAATTTGGAATGTCAGAGGTCTTGTGGGGAGAGTCAAGAGAAACATGGTAAAGAAAACAATGAATGGAAAGGGTGTGGATACAATCATGCTTCAAGAAACAAAACAGGAATAATGTAATTGGTGGAAGGTCAAATCTATATAGGGTAATGATAATATTAAGTGGGAAGTAGCAGACTCTACAGGTTTTTCAGGAGGTTTGATCACAGTATGGGATAAGAATTTCTTTGAAGTAGTTGATAAAATTATTGATAAGAACTTCATCTTTCTAGTTGGAAGATTAAAAGGAGGATTCTCATGTGTATGGTCTAGCTGGTGATGAAGAGCAGAGTCAATTGTGGGATAAACTGAAAAATCAGATAGAGTATTTCAATTTACTTATTTGTGTTGGTGGTGATTTCAATCAAATTCTTAGAACATCAGAAAGATCTACATGTTCAAGATTTTCAACAAGAATGAGAAGATTCAAAGCATTTGTGGATAAGATGGATCTAATTAACCTCCCTATACAAGGTAAGAATTCACTTGGTCAAATCTACAATTCAATGAGATGTTGACTAAATTAGACAGGTTCTTATTTTGTTATGGTTGGAATTTGAGGCTTAAAGGTTCTGAGTGGGGTTTGAATAGGCTATGTTCAGATTATTGTGCAATTCTACTTACAGATGAAGAAAAAGATTGGGGTCCAAGACCTTTTAAGATTTATGAATCTTGGTACCAATTAAAATATTTTTACTTTATTATGGATAGCCATTGGAAGGAGTCTAGATTGCAAAGATGGGCGGTTTTGTAGTGATGAAAAACTTCAAGGCTTGAAAGCAAAACTAAAGGAATGGAAGGCAACAGGGTGTGCAAATTGGAATGATAAGATACATAAAATGAAAAAAGACATTCAAAGTCTAGAGGTTCAAAGGAAAGAGGTGGTTAGCCTAATCAGTACCAAATGCTGAGGAATCTAAAAAGTAAGCTAAGCATGTTGTATCTAAAGAATGAGAATGATTAAAGACAAAGATCAAGACAGTTATGGCTCTAGAAGGGGGATAGTAATTTTGGCTTCTTTCATGCAGCTGTTAAAGTAAGGCAGAGCATGAACTTTATTGGTCAGTTAAACATAAATAGAGAAGTAATGTGTGATCCAAGTCTGATGAAAGAAAAAATTTACCAATTTGGAACCTATGAAAGTCAAACCTGTTTTTTTATTTATATAGTAATGTGGAAATGCAGCTATCTAGTTTGGAAAGGGAATGTCTTAAGAAGGAGTTTGATGTCTTGCGATGGTAATAAGGCCTCAGGGCTAGATGGTTTCAAACTAAGCTTTATAAGAAAATTTTGAAAGTTGTTAAAAAGGGATATCTCAAAATTTATGAAGGATTTTCATGCAAATGCTAAACTGGTAATTGGTTTAAATTCATCTTTCATTGTTTTAATACTAAAAGAGGATCTCCCAGAGAGTTTACTAAGTTACAGAATTATTAGTCTAGTATCTTCAATGTATAAAATGCTTTCTAAAACTCTGGCAAATAGGCTGAAGAAGGTGATGAAGACTGTCATAAGTGACAATCAAACAACATTTATAAGTGAAAGACAGATTTTTGATGGGGTGTTGATAGTAAATGAAATTACATATGATTGGAAGAGGAGGAAAAGGAAAGGTATTATTTTAAAGATTGATTTTTAGAAAGCTTATGATGGGGTTTGGGCAGTAGTGGGTGAAATGAATTAAGGAATGTTTATTATTTCAAAAGGTCTTAGCCTTGGTAAATGAATTAGCTACAAAGGAGTTCTCAATGCAAAGAGGTGTCAGACAAGGTGATCCTCTTTCACCTTTTTTTTATTTCTCATTATAGCTGAAGGTCTTAATATGTAATCAAAAGGGCTATTGAGTTAAATATGTTAAATGGAACTTAAATTGGAAATGGAGGTCCTAGGGTAACTTATCTACAGTTTGTGGATGATACAATATTTTTTTGTGATATGGATATGAATGAATTATGCAACCTAAAAATGATTCTCAGATGCTTTGAACTGATCTAAGGACTGAGCCTGAATTTCTTAAAAAGTGTTGTATGTGGGGTAGAGGTGGATGAGATTACTCTTACGGAGGTATCACAAATTTTCAAGTGTAAGCTTCAGAAGCTTCCCATGAGTTATTTGAAATTAAAAGTGGGGGCAAACCCAAGGCATGTTAAATCATGGGAGGCAGTATTGGATAAGATGAAAAGAAAATTATCTTCTTGGAAGAGGAATTATCTATCTATTGGTGCCAGAATAACCTTAATTAAATCAACATTGTCAAGCTTGTCTTTCTATTATCTATCATTATTCAGTGCACCAGAGGAAGTCAGTAAAGGGATTGAGAAAATTCAAAGAAGGTTTTTGTGGGGGGATCAGATGGGAAAAAAGAAAATTCATTGTGTAAAATGGGGCTTGATAACTAGATGTAAGAGCAAATGGAGTTTAAGGGTAACCCATATTACTGTGATGAATATGGCTCTATTAGCAAAATGGTGGTGGAGGTTTGGAAAGGAAAAAAGGCACTTTGGAGGAAAGTAATTTGTCATAAATACAAGTATGATGAAGAAGCATGGTTTCCTGGAGAAATTCAGAAAATAAATGTTTCAGCCATTTGGAAGGAAATTTTAATATTGGAGGGGATCATCAGAAATTCAAAGAAATCTTGTTAGATAACTTCAAAATTCAGGTTAGGGATGGCAAGAAGATAAAGTTATGGGAAGAGAGATGGTTTGATGTAAAGACATTACGGAAAGCATTTCCTAGATTGTTTTTACTGTCAAATCAGAAAGATGCAAGCATTGCAGACATGAAAAATTATACAAATGAATGGTCCTTTAATTTTAGAAGAAATCTTTTTGAATGAGAATTAGAGGAGTTCAACAAACTAACTTCTCTAATCGAGCCTTATTGTTTGGATGTTATAGTGATAGATTCAGATAAATGGGGCTTGGACACGGTGGTTTATTTGCAGTTAGCTCTTTTCGTAGGACAGCAAGCAATTTGTGTAGTCAAATAGATCCAGTTCTAGTAAAGATGGTATAGGTGAATGCTACTTTGAAAACAGTTGTGTTTTGTTGAATAACAATCAAAATCTATGCTTGCAAGAAGGAATTGTTTGCCATAGGGTAGTTCAACAGTATGTAGTTTGTGTCAGGAGGGTAAGGAGGACTCAAATCACTTATTACTAAGTTGTGTCTTTGCTTGGAGGGTATGGTGTGCAATAGTATATTGGTGGGGTTTAGTTTGGATAAGTCCAAATGATCTAAGACATCATGCACTATTGTGGTGGTAGAGTTTGAAGTTCAAAAAGTTGGAGAAGATTTTTTGGAACTATCTATTCATATATGTTTTGTGGAATATATGGTTGGCGAGGAATAATTCCATTTTCAACAACATTGAGGCAGATTGGGAGAAGGTAACATAGGAGGTCAAACTTCAAGCTACATTATGGCTAAAAGTAAGGAATCCTGGAATTCCTTTTTTAATTGTTGATGTTTTTTACTGATTAGAAGGTGTTAGAGATATCAACTAGAAAAGTAGGGGTTAAGGCAAAAAAGCGCCCCGGGGGGGGGGGGGGGGGGTTGTTTGGAATCCTATCCGATGCAAGGGTAAGGGCATTTAGTGTCTAAGGTGCGTTTCTCTGCTGGTATCTCATCAACATTATTTTCCTTTGTTTGCTTTGAGGTTTCTGTCTTGGTGAGGATCTAGTCTCTAAGGTATTGTCCTTAGTTTTTGTTCCTATCCCTTGATGTAATCTATTATGATATCAATGAAGTTTTTGCTGTTTAAAAAAAAAAATATATTGCTTAGTTACTTTTTAACTAGTTTTAGTGTTGATTTAATTCAAATTTCCTAAAGTGTTGCCAAGTATAATTTGTGGTTGTTTGGAACTTGCGGATGGGAAGGGAAGGGACTACGGAGGGAGAGATAAATAATAAGAAAAGTATTTTCTCTTTCTTTGTTTGATTTTGTAAAGAAAACAAAAACAAGTGAAAGAAAAATCTATTTACTGATTTGAAATTCAAAAGAGTCAAACAAGTGAATGTAAAAAAATAAATATTTTTCCTTACTTTTCCTTCCCTCCACAAGTTTCAAATAAGCTTTTAAATTCCTTAACGAGAAGCCTCACTTTAAGTCTATATAGTGGGATAGTAAGTAATTCGAAAAGAATTATGATCAAATATTAGTCCACGAGATAACTGGGGAAGTTTTAGACACAAGGAAAGAGAAAACAGAGAAGCATATGATATTAATTAAATGACTTCATTCAGTCTCAAATCTTAAATCATTAAGAAAGAGAACAGCCTCAACAAATTTTAGATAAGAGATTGATTTAGTTTCTTATTTTTATTTTGGGTGCTCCGTTATAAATATACTAGAGAATAGGTACACTCGATGGGTATTCAATATTTAATTATTGTTAGAGATAAGTGACGTTTTACCAGAAATAATGATTTTATCAATGTCCAACAAGTGAATATGGTGAATATTTTGTTTTTCTCTCTAAAAACATAACGCTTAAAGAAAAATAAAAGGAAAAAAATATTTAAATTGACGAAGCTTTCATTTTTGTTGTTTTAATGAAACATGAAGGTAAACTTTTTTGAATAGTAAATAATTAAATTAGTTTGGATAATTTGAAAAAGAAGTCATCCAACACATAATTAATTGAGATTCTACCTTTATAAACTTTACATATCTAAGACAATTACTAGCTAGTAAAATCACAAAACTCAAAAGCTGATGATTTTACTAAAGTATATATGAAAAAAAGCTAATATATATGTATATATTGATCAATATATAGTAATACACAAACTCATCATCAATCAGCTGCTATCTGGTAGCGACAGAGTGGGCACGAACTGCCCTTCCCCAGCCATTGAAAGACGCAATCTCTGTGATACACATGCGAGCAAGGCATGCGAGTAGCCTCTGACCCAATCGAAAACTCTTCCAAACAGATCGAACACGGGTCGATGCAACCCGATTCACGACCCATTTTCAGCGTCTCAAATCCTTGAACGGATTTTACAGTCGCGGACAACATCTCCGACGATCCAAACCTGCCACTTTCGTCGTCTTCTTAGCCGTCCGGCGATGCGTCCGCCAAAGTTATGTTTACGATCAATTCGCGCCGTGTAATTGGCACAGAAAAAAAGCGGTTCATGACGGTATCTATCAGGTACTGCTCGTCAAGGGAAGCCGAAGCGATGTAGGTGCGAGAAAGCAGTTCGGAGAGAAGCCATGGCGATGATATTAGAAGGTCGCGGCTCAAACGGAACGACGTGACCTTTGCTTCCGCCGGTGCGCCAGCGTATGCCTCGTTGAATGAAAGGATTAATTCGTCGGACTGCAACGATTCGAGGTCGGGTATCGTATCAATTTGCTGCCATGCTTGGTGTTGAAGATCCTGATTAGCCATCTTGAAGATGAAGAAGAATTGTGACTGTTTGGTGGAGCTAAAGAGCTGAATGTTGATATTTATATTGTGAAAAGAGTATAACCCTAATACGGCTAGTAACCCTAATACTTCCCTAACAAGAAAAGGATTCAAATACTTTCCAAATATTTCTAGACAGGGTAATACTGTAAGATTCATATATAATTTATATACAGAATAAAATATCTAAATAAAAGCCTTTCATTTTTTAACAAAATATTTATTATAATAACATTTAATTACAAAATTGTCACTGCTATATCATTTTGGTGTAAGATTCTGTACAAAAATTTTTAAGAATAATAATTTTCTTTTAAATTCTGTAATCACAAAGGTAGCTATACAAATAAAAAATTCGTACAAAATTTATCACAGAATGATGTGTTTGAATGAGAGTCACTAAATCCAATGGGTTGATCTGGTGGTCAAGGCTTGGGACTTGAAGTTTGGAGTTTGTACCCTCCAACATCTCAAATTTAAAATCTCTTAGGTGCTATTAACTCATTGAGACCACCCTAGAATCTTTGGCAATGTAATTACTTGATTTGTATAAAACCAGGGAATTGCACAGGCCTCTGGATTAGTCAAACTATACATAAACTGGTCAGGACATCGGATTAGCTAAAAAAGAAAAAGAAAAAAAGAATGAGAGCCATTAATTTAAAAATAAAACTCACATCAGGATGGCATGGTGACAGGCCGACTTAAAATAATTTGAGGCTGATAATTTTAAATAACACATTTCTTGATAAAAAAATTATATCATATCCAATTGTGTACATAGTTATTCTCCAATCAAAATTTATCAAATCAACAACCTAAAAAAATTGGAAACCAACAGAATAAAAATTTTATTTTTTTGGATTTCACCATAGTGACTACCCACAAATAACAAAAATAAAATAAAATTATACGTCGTTTAATTTAAAATATCAAGCAACAAAATAAAATTTTATTTTAGTATATAAAATGATATTTCATAAATAGCAGATAACCTACAAAATCAAATAGAGATTGAATAAATTTTGATAAAAAGAGAACTAGACAAGGATATATCTATAAAGGAATAGAAAAAATTACCTCAACAAGCGGTTTGATGATGCTTTGGTAAGATTTATTAGCTTCTTTTTCAATTTGAAAATTTGTGTTTATTAGAAAAAGAATGATTATTGTGAGGATTTTAACTTCTGAACATTTATACGTTAGAGAGAAAGTCATATAGATTAGACTTTTGACATTCTTTATATTGATAAAACTATATATAGTTAAATTATTACTATTTTTTTTTCAAGTTAACTACTGTAGTAGATATGGGTATTTTTTTCCCTTTTATTTTGGACATTTTTTCTTATTTAGACTAAGACCTTTCCTTTTATTTTCTTATTATTCTTACTTCTCATTTGGACTGGTGCATGTATTTCTTTTTTTCTTTTCTTGTGAGCTTTTTTGACACTTGAATTGAGGTCTTTTTTTAAAAAAAAAATATATGTTCTAGTTCTACAGAGTCTTAACTATAATATATAGGAATTTCAAAAATTAGAAGCATTTAAAAATTAAAGGCCTAAAGCAAGTGCTTTGCTTGCTTGATGTTTGAGCCACCCTTGCATAATAGTTTTTACTTACAAAAATATCATCGCCACACGTTTGGTTAGAGATTTTCGGTATAATTTTTCTGATAGAAGGACAATTTCCATTGACAAAACGTGGACGTTAATCCTTATGATTCCCTTTAGTCAGAGATTATTCTGTTTGTGAGTACGGTTGGGGGACAATGCAATTAGGTTGATGGATTTGCTTGTAATCACAATATTTCAAGGCCTAAGAAGCGCACGCATGATCAGAAGGGCTGCCTGTGAGCATTAGCCCAATGATGGAAGCCCATATAAAAGGCAACCACTTCTTGAACCCAAAAAAAAAAGTCTCATCTACTTGGTTAGAAAGATCCAAAAAAAAAAATCTACTTGATTAGATCAGTTTGAACGCTCATTCCTATTATTATTAAATTGATTAGATTCAGATAAAAAAAAAAAAAATTCTACTAGATCAGGTCCAACGGTCATCCTTATTAGTGGCATTTAGTGTTTTATTATATTAGTGAGATTAATTTATATTTTAAGGAAATAGCTGACACATGACATAATTTAACAAAACAAAAATGGGTTGCTGGCATTAGGTCAATTTGAACTAAATCACTAGGAGACAAGAAAATAAAACTTCAAAAAAGGAATAAGTTAAGCCCCTTTTAGAAATAATCCAGTTTTGTTCCCCTCAAGAATCAAGATAACATTCATTAGTGCAAATAAAGAGGCATAAAACAAGGTACAATCATTAACAAATTCACAACACAACAAAAAGCCCAAGGACAAGTAGTCTAATTACCCCTTATACAACACTACATGAGAGAGAGAGAGAGAGAGAGAGAGAGAGAGAGAGAGAGAGACCATTACTATATACTCAAGCTGCAAATGTACCTAAATCACATGCCACCAGAGCATGCACTTCAGAAATCAATAGAAAATCTGCAGGAAAACCACTACTTGTATAAAGTATAAACCATAGTTGGCTATATTACTTGTATAATTGCATAAAGTATAAAA
Source organism: Euryodendron excelsum (assembly GCA_033060915.1). Classification (NCBI taxonomy): domain Eukaryota; kingdom Viridiplantae; phylum Streptophyta; class Magnoliopsida; order Ericales; family Pentaphylacaceae; genus Euryodendron; species Euryodendron excelsum. The sequence goes on along the minus strand of CM065378.1, from coordinate 19,470,405 downwards.
AAAATGTTGGCTCATTACTTGTCCAATGCCATCCATTGGATATTTCTCAACGAACCAACTGCATTTAATCAATGCATAAATCAATTACGCCATCGTGATTAACAATGTGTTCAACTAACCAAGCATCATTTAACAAGTAAATCCTCGGTAATGGCCTTCTAGGTCAATGCCTTCAAAAACACTTCATGGGTGCGGAACAAGGCTGCAAAATTGGACTACTCATTTCGGGTCCGGCCTTGTTCTGCACTCGATTGCCAAAAAAAACAGACGGATAGAATTGACCTTACAGAATTATCCTATGGAGGATATAAATTCTGGAATTTCTTATCCCCTTTATCTCCTCCCGTGGGAGACTATATGAATAAGAAAAGGACCTGTGCTACAGAGGAAATTTGTATTATTAACTTTTAATTTTTCTTATTTCAAATGCAGCAAAACCATGGGCCTGCTTGCGATGGGTTTTGAAGGGCAATCACCCAAATTTTGGGTTTATTAGGTGTTTGGATATTGGAGATCCATTTATGCAAATGACTCGTAAATCTAAAATGTTAAGCTCTAGTTGGAATTGGAATTGTAATTGAAAGCTAAAAGTAGTTTAAACTTTCAACTCAGATAGCTTCTAGTTTTTAATTAATCAAGATTTATATTTCATATTGCCCAACGCAACATAATATAATTGGAATAAATATGCCTAATTGGCCGTCTCCAACTTTACAAAAATATGGGGGAATTAATTTAATTTTGTTTTATTTTAAAAAAAAATTAAATTTACAATTATTCTGACTACAATAACATCCCTTACAATTAAGTTATGAATGTAGTAATTTTATTATTATTTTAATTCTAGTACGTTTGCTAAATTATGGTTAGTGGAAGTCTAAAGGCCAAGACAACGATTTCCCAGCAAGTGTTAGTGGTCACGTGACATTCATTTTAAAAAAATTTGTCGTCACATGCGAATCGAATTCTCTGTGGTCTTTGTCACGCTTACGCTAAGCAATCAAAACTGCTGACGTAATCTATTTATTAAAAGTAATTGAACGAAAACACAAAAAATTTAAAAATTAGTAAAATGGAGTGGGTACTAGGAATTGTAAGTACCAAGTAGTAGGAATACAATTCCGAAGACCATGCAACCTAAATGATATCTGATAAACTGCATGGTCTGTCCTCATTTCTGAATTTCACATATAATTATATATATATATATATATTTTGTTCTTTGTATAATGTCAAAAATAATGTAGAAAACATATTTTATATAGAGAAACATGTAGCAAAAAAAGTCAAAAAGGGTGTCGGTGGAGCTTTTGTCAAGAGAGTTGTTGATCACCAATTTCTAAAAGGAACACATGCAATGGAAGTGAACATTTTTTAATCTTAAAAAGTCGTAGAAAAAATTTCATTGGTATTGATGTTTTACATATTTTAATGCCAATTTCACGTTGATATTATTATTTTTTATTTCTAGATAATCATAAAGATCTCTACGATCTAACAGGTTGTGTCGATGGAGTTGTTAGTAAATAATTTTTGGAAGAAGTAACTTTTTAACTAATTAAGGCTAGTTTAGTTAGTTAGAATCTCTTATTTGATTTTCTTTTTAGCTTAGAATTTTTTAAATGTAATTCCTTTCGATGTATCAAAAGAAAGAAACAAATTTTTACTTAGCAAATTGATATTGTTCGTCTTATATTTTTATTTCCAACTTCATAATTATGTCCCCATCACATGATTTTGTTAAATGAGATAAAGTAATTACGCCCTAATTAAGTTCGTATGGCGTGGATGCCTTTGTTTCATTTTCGCCATCTGAGTTTTGCTAATCCAACCAATGAAATTTGTGGTTGTCCTCAGATCACCGTTGACTCCTCCCAATGGACTAGATATTTTGAAAATTGCAGAGTAACAAAACAAATGCGTGAGTCCTACAAATTACGCGTATACATAAAAACGAAATGGTACAGAATTGAAGGTAAATGGCCTATACTCCTCCATTTGAACGCTGCTAAAAAAGTACTCATTTTTTGAATTCAGATGAAGAGAAAGCATGAAGGAGTAGACATTGCATGATGCCTGCAGTATATGAGGCATCTCTCTCCTCAATTATGGGGGTGTTTGAGTATTTGGCTTATAAACTATAAATTATAAGTTATAAGCTCTAAGGTACTTTTAAAAAGTTATTTTTAAAAATAATTTTTTTCTATAAACGTGATTAGACATAAGCTGCTTTTTTAAGTCACTCACACAAATACATTTTAAAAAAATTATGAGCATAAGCCATAAGTTACTAAATAAGTTATATCTAAATACTCTTTATATATACATATACATATACATATACATATGTGTAGGACTTAAGAATATTGTTGATTAATTATTTGCTTCCTCTTGGCTATTTGGATTCCTCTTCGAAAGCATGAATTATTGAAGGGAACAAATACACAAATAGAAACCAAACACAGTACAAATTGAGAGAATATATACTTGACATGAGACTTGAATTTAGAACTTTCTAAAATCAAACCTATAGATAAATAGAGGCTTAAATCTCAAAATTTACTTGTAACCGGAGATGTATTACCAAGTTAGATCACTAACTGTCCCAAAAACAAAAGTTATTACAAAATGGTACCATGCAACAATATGAATAAAGCTAACAAAGCTAATAACAAATGTAAAATTATTTCATTAATCCATTTTAAGCTTCTTACCTAATTGCAATGTTTGCACTTAAATGTCGTTTCCAGCCACGTCACTAAATTCAGACAATTTTTTTAAAACCTAAATCATCCCAATAAACATTATAATATTCTTAATCAATCCCTTTGCATTCCTTTGACCCCACATAGTTTGCACCTCTTCTACATTCTCTCATCTACTGCTTATAAGTTAATTATTTATCCAATGTCATAAGAATATTATCAGGTAGATTTAATACAAAAAAATAATCATCATTTTATATGCAAAGCCCATAAATAATAGAGCCCGAGTCAGTTTTTAAAACATTCGGCAGTTAGATGGTTTTGCTTTTGAAAATTATTTTCTATTTTAAATATAAAAATGAAAAAAGTACCAACAAAATTCATTCGGCCGGGTACTTTATGTGTATAACTATTATTCATAATAAACCTATTGCCCTACTTAACCCATGCACTAATTTAAAAGGTTGTCATTATTTCAATAATTAATGTGATCATCATCTAACTAGAGTATTAAACTAATGGTCCTTGATGCCAGCCTTGTAATTTAGGTCAATGCCTTAAAAGAATACTCCATGTGGTCCGGCGCTTTAATAATTGTTTGCTTAATTAATGAAATATATATATATATATATATTTATATGATCAATGATATGATTGCTTATAATGAGCTTCGAGCTGTAAACTGTGACTTAAATGGATAATCCCCTTCTCAACGAATTCCTTACCTCTTGTATGTACATATCCATCAAATGAGATGAGAAAATTGTAAAATCTTCTTTTTCTTTTTTCTCGGTTTCAAAGTAACAAGGAGAAATTGATTCTCAAATTTTTTTAAAAAATTATCTTTGAATTTTCTTTGATGGTGGTTGTGTTTATAAATAAGTTACAATAATTTAGAAATGATTACTCGGAACCATAAACAATATCACACTTAACTAGAGAAAACAAAAAACAGAGATCTGGACCACATTTCATGAGTGTTGGATGGAAACTTTTGTTTCATTACAGGTAAAGTGAAGAGAAAGAAAGGAAAAAAAAAATACTAGAGAGGAGACGCAATAGAGAAAGGAAGGGAATATGTAATTTGTTTCATGAGTTTAATTATGTAGAGAAAAAAATAAAATTTACAATAAAATCACTTAAAGAATATTCTCGAAGCCCCCGAAGTTTCTCTTCATTTAGTGAAATGCTAATGGGTCACTAACTTTTTCTTCTTTTATCTTCCCAAGTAAATATAGAAATTAAAATTTTCTCTTGCTTTCTCTACTCTTTCTCTCCAACCAAACAGAGAACTCATAAATTAAAAACAAAAAGAAAAGGTGGCAACTTAGGATGGAACTCTGAAGGCAGTTGAAAATGATTTGTCAACAATGGTCACGTCACATTTCTGAATAAAGGTGAGGACTACGAATTATTTCTTAGTTGAATGCTCATTCATAAATGTAGGTCAGTAAACTGTGTCCGAAATTATTAAATTCATAATTCATAACCGTGAAGGAGGAAGAATAATCCCATGGACTCTTAATACATGTCTGACCTATTACTGTAGTTGTAAATGAGTTGAGTTGAGTAGTATATTATTTAAATTTGGTTTGAAAACTTTAAAGACGTTGAAAATGTATTTAAGTTTGATTTGTTTAACTTTTGAGTGGTTTTTAAACGAGTTTTAAGATCCGTTTGATACCAGCTTTTCAGTTAGTATTTTTAAACTTATAAACAAAAAAGTAAAAAAAATTGAACTTTTTTGCTTTTTTGTTTTTGTTTTTTTACTTATCTTTAACTAAAATAAAGTAAAAAAAGTTAAAAAAAAACTTGACATTTTTACTTGTAAGCTTAAAAAAAATTTGACAAAAAAATGTACCAAACGGGCTCTTAATCGAGCCGATCACGAGTTGAGCTTGAGTAACTTATAATTTTTTTTATATAGAAACTTATCGAGTCGAATTCAAGTAAAATTTAAAAATTAACGAGTTTTAAAATGTACTCAAACTTAACTTACTTACATAAAAAATTCAACTTTAAACGAGTTTTTAACTAGCTAGAACTGTTAAGAAACAGGTATATCAAATAATTGCGGGTTTATTGTCTATAATCGTTGGCTAGCTCGGCTCAACCTGACCTCCGAACTGTCACATTTCGAATTAAAAAGTGTAGAAACAAAAAAAAAAAAAAACAAAACAAAAAGGCTTGAGGCCTAACCTTACCAATCCCCCGCTTGGGGCCACTGGTTGTGCCTGGCTTGGCTTCCAGTAACCCAACCTGGCCTGAGATTTGGAGAGCCTTTCTACTGTACGCAAACTGCAAAGGGACGTTTCTATTTCTTTCCGATGGAACAAAAAAAATAAAAATAAATAAAGGAATGTTTCCATGTTTTGAATGTGTAATATCAAAATCATGAAAAATTTGGGAAACTTGTTTTTTTCTTCCCCTTAAAAATACATAGTAATAAATAATTTTTTGATGGATCCCATTTATTAAATTGGTGTCACTTTTTTTTTTTTTTCTACAACAATTTAGGTATGATCCGCAAAAGGATCCAATATTCATGAATATATTAGGACCGTTAAATACTTACAAATACACCTCATTGATATTCTGATGTGAGACGCCACAAACTTACCTTCCAATCTTGGACAGTTAAGTTCCAACTACTCTACGGGCAGTCATATAAACTTTAATTGAACTGACATAAGTCTTGTCTTAGACCCGAAAACTAACATTTAGTTCTTTTTTTTTTTTTTTACAGTAATTCGAATATAATTTACAAAAAAATTTAACTTTTATAAAATCGTTAATCATTCACACGCATGTCATAAAATCTCGATGTGCAAGGCAAAATAGAGAATTCTTCCTAATCACCTACTATATTTGACCATCAATGTCTCACTGTTTCACGTCCCTACAGAACCCTTCAATAATATCAAGGAAAAGCACTGTCAAAATGGTACAATTCCGACAAGTGGCAATTAACGTGCCTTAATTAACTGTCAATTTTGCAATCTCATTCTCAAATCAAGGGTGGCCCCCACTCGATCTTGATCTTCAAAGTGCCCTCTTTATCTTGTAATAATTGCATAAATCGGATCCTCCACTGACCTTCAAGATTTGACTCCTGGCTCTGTTTTTATGTGGTTCACTCGTAGGATAAAATTCTCGTGTCCTGACATCTTTTAATAAATTTAGTTATAAATTAATTGAGTGTAAAAAAATTATAGTTTTAGAATTAAAATTTTTTTTCATTTCATTTTCGCAAAAAAAATGATAAAATAAATGTGAAACATATTGAATAACCTTTGTATCAATATAATAAAAGAAGAAAGCATTAACGAAGTACGTAATTAGCAATAGCTTTTACTAATACATGGATCATTATTATATATGGGTTTCCAAAATTTTAGATATTATCATTATTGCATATATTTTAGATAATAATACAGTCATACAATAGATTTTGCTTAAGAATTGCGATATAAATGGTGGTAGATTCTTTTTCGCTAGTTAAAATATAAGCGAAATATATTATGAGGGTTAGGCTGCAATCTCCAATAAAGAGACTCAAGTTCGAAATGTTGAACTAGGAGCTAAATATATTTCTTTTTCTTTAATGGCTCAATGCATAATATATGTTTTGTTTTATCGTCTTATAGCATTAATTGAAGTACTAATAATTCGTCCACACGATTACAATAGCATGCAATTTAATCTAATGAGGGTATAAATTAAGTAGTACTTTTCCAATTTTGTTCCTTCTCCAAGGAGAAAAAAGAGGGCACATCGATCCTTGATTGTAGGGTCAATCATACTTGAGCCATAAGATTACTATCAAAATGATTAAATATGTTTACTAGTGCATTCAATGTCATGCTTCTTACCTAATTCCAATATTGTTTGCAATTCTATATAGTTTGCACCAATGTCACTATATTCGCACCATGTCTTCAAACCCTACATTGTTTAGATCTGATCACTTTCTCTCTCTCTCTCTATATATATATGTATATATCCATATATTGTACATGATATATGCTTTTATAAATTAGAAGGTTTTCGGGAACTGTAAGACCATAACTTGTCATAAAATTGGTTATGAATTCGTTAATCGCCAGCCTTATATAAAGGTAAAATAAATTTTAAAATTGAACATGTGAATAACAGAAGTAATCTTTTGAATTTTTTTTATTTAAAAAAAACTCATTTCAAACAGTAACCATGCAATGCTTTAGCCTAAAGTTCACGTATTTCTAGACGCATGGAGAAGTAAAATATATAAAGTTTTGCTAACATGTGGTATAATGGTACATGCTAAGTTTGCCTTCTTATATTACACAAAATGTCAAAAATTGTGAAAAAAATATGAGCTCTAGACTTTATGTGCCCAAACAATGCTTGCTTCATTTTAAGCATTTGTGGAATTTTAATTCATACAAATTTCTCTTATAGGCGGTTTGGAACTTGGGAGGAGAGAGGAGGGAATAGAAGGAAAATTTAAAAAAAAAAATTTCATCCTTTTTTTATTCTACTTAGGAGATAAAGGAAAGGGAAAAGAAAGGAAATGGTAGAAAAGAGGAGAGAACAAAAATATACACTCTTTATTTCTCTCTTTTTTTTTCTTCTATTATTCTTTTATTTTCTTTACAAAATCAACTATGAAAGAGAGAGTACCATTTTTTTTCCCTTTCTCTTTCCCTTTCATTCTTCCAAATTCCAAACAGGCTATTAATTACAAGCATGACAAGACATCGTGACTCCCGCACCATCAATGCAGAGGATCAAATCCTCTACACAATATATATATATATATAGCTAGGAAAAAGTTCTAACCCTTTGCATGCAATGGAGAGACACCACCCCAAATGATGGATACGTAATTAATGGGCTCTTCATTATTGCGGATGCATGTGGAGCCCCCTTTTAAATATGAACTCCTTACGACCATGCATGTACTATCAGCTCATGGAGGAAAGATAAGGTTGGTTCACTATGCTGTCATGCATAAACACCTCTCTCTCTCTCTCTCTCTCTCTCTCTCTCTCTCTCTCTCTCTCTCTCTCTCTCTCTCTCTCGCCCATGAACATACACATATTGAGCAGAAAAAAACCTAGACAAGCATGCAGTGATGAGGTGATAAATGTTGTATGGCTTAGGTTGGTCTTTACAATAAGTGAAGGAACTGTAACACGAAAGAATAATACAAGCTGCAATGCTGTGTTGACTCAAGGGGTTGGTAGGGGCCAAACTTTCTTAAATGCTCAAAACTCAACTAGCTAACCTATAGCAGCAAATAATAATAAAACACTAATGATGTGTTTAGAACACAAATTTATGAAGAGAAAAAAAAAGTGAAGAAAAAGAAAATAAAAAGACCATCACCAAATCTTTTATTTAAACACAGCGTAAAAAAATTTCAAAAAATAGGTAAATACCAAAATTCATTTAGGAGATCTGGTGCAAACTTCTAATCCCATTATGATTGTACGTGTCAAAAGACAATTCAAGCTGCGAGATTTTTTTCCTCCATACATTTAGGGCCCGTAAAGCCAATTTCCTCGCGAGTGTTGAAGAAGATATTGTTAGTTTGTTATTAGAAATTGTCGATGTATATGTTCTTTGTTCTATAATTAAGACTAACTTTGTCTTGCAGGCATCAAAATAGGAATATGGAAAACATATATCGTTGAGAATATGCTCTGTATGTAGTTGAGTTGCTTCCTTGCTAGGGGAAGAAACTAGCTAGGAGCAGGTGAGCTGATCATTTAACCTGTTATTTAGAAGAGGTGAAGAAGCAAAAGACATTCTCTTTACTTAGTATCAACGCATGTAATGTTAAAAGTGACCTTTGCCCGTTTGGTGTAGTTTTTATTTAGCTTTTTTAATTTTTTTTTTTGAATTATAAGTCAAAAAAAAAAAATTTTTTTTATTTTTTATAAGTTAAAGATAAACACAAAAAAATATAAAAAAATTTTTTTTTTGACTTTTTAACTTAAAACTAAAAAAAATTAAGTAAAAAAATCTTACCAAACGAATCCAGTCTCTGTTTTAACTTCTAATATAAGGAATAATAAAATTAAATAACATGAGAGGAGTCCCTCATAATTTTAGATATTTCAAGTTCAGTAAATGAGAGAGAGAGAGAGAAAATTGTACTTAGTATTTAATGTAGGTGGAAACATTGGTTGAGAAAGTTAAAATTAATGTTCAAGTTGACGCCAACATGAACGCTAACGTACTACTTTCAAACCTACCTCCTGTCCAAAGAAAATAAAGAGCGACGCAACAAAAATTACATACATTATATAGTTTCTTCCCACTAATTAAAGATTACTCTAGAAATCATATCTGAATCTTCTGAATTTCGTACTGAAAATGGAAAGCTCCAATCCAATCAATCTCAGCCACATCTCATAACTACAAAAATAGAAAATTGTCACATCCTTAAAACTTTAAACGAAACCACAAATAATAATCATGCTTTTACAATTGTTATCGGGACGCTTTTAATTAAATGGGTAATTTGAAAGAGTATCTTCTTATTTTAAAAAATGGTAATTTGAAAGTGTGGTTATAAAACACAATTTGATGACTTCATTGACTTATTAGTGTGATCATAAACTATTTTAATTAAATAGTCCTCATTTAATTGGATTAAATTATCTCTCTCTCCCCTGTAGGAAAGGATCCAAATCTCCCCCAGACCCAGGATCCTATTGGCGAGCCCACCCGGCAACAGCAAGTCGCCATCGGACACCTGGATTGAATGTGGGTTTGACTGGTCGGTAGCAACAAATAAATAATATACCAAAACTATTGTCCTCGAATTAAATAAATACAGATTATATGTATCATATTTATTATTGTGGTCCAACAATTTCTTTTAAATATTCACACAACCTCTCCCGGCTAACTAAAGTATATGGCAGCTTCCAATTACCTGACAACTTTTGTAAAAATAAATATAGTAATAATAAGAATAATATGAAAAAGAGTTTTGTTAACATGTGCCGCAAGCCTCATGTTAAACACGTATTATTAAATTATACAAAATATGATATTTATATATTTTTTATATTTTTTCATACAATAAAAAGTTAAAGTAATGCTATACAAACAGAAAAAATTTATATAGAATGTATCACTAGAATGATGTGGTTAGATAAGAACCATTCACTTAAAAACAAAATATTCATCACGATGACTTTTAGTTATAATAATACTACTGTCTCATCATTTTGCCAAAATTTTTTGTATAAATTTTTTTGAAAAAATAGCCTTTTCCATTATGTTGTTTATGTATACTTTATATCTTGCTTTAGAGCCCTATTTTGATTTTTTAGCTTATAAGCTAGGCTAACATAAAAACAAAAAACCTTAAAATAAACCCTACCAAAGACCTTTGAGGGCACATGCTAAGATTTGCTACAACAAAATACCACAAGTACCCTCCTCGATTGCTCAAAACTTCCAGCCTGTTTGGAATGTGGAAAGGAATCCAAAATTTGAGAAAACAAACAAAAAAACAAGACTAAAACTGTAACCAAATGGGGAGTTTCCTTCACACTTTTCATTTATTTTCTTTCCTCTTTCGTTTTTTTAATAGTTAATCTATTATTTCTATTCCCTTCTCTTTGTATTTGAAATGGTGAAATGTTTTTCTCATTGCACTTTCTTTTTATTTCTTTACAAAACCAAATACTATAATTTCTCTCTCACTTGGTTTTCCTTTCATGAGTTTTAAACAACACATTCGTGTATTGCTCGAAACAAGAAAGCTAACCATAGGTTGGAAATTTTTTAACCTAAGTTGCAACACTAATGTTATGTTTGGATGAAAAATTTGGTGATAAAAAATAAAACAAAAAAAACAAAGAGAGAAAAAAAATAACAAAAATTCTCTTTCATTTTGTTAACTTTTTTTTAAATAAATTTATATTCCAAACACAACATTAAAAAAAATACAGTTATTTTACTATCTCCTCTCCTCCCAAGTTTTGTTAAGTTAGAAGTTGTGGGAAAGATAACCCATGTGAGCAAAACTCATTTACTAGTCTCCATGCATATAGAAAATTTTGCTTTTGTTATCACATTGTGAAATTTACCTGTGTGAAAGGAATGATGTGTGTACTTTACGTACACTTCACCCAAACCTTGTGAGAGTAAATGTTAGGAGTAAATACACTTCACTCGTTGTATTTTGAGTAAAAACTAAATGATTTTCGTGTAGTCTTTTATAGTTTGAACTTATTTATAAAATAGATGGAATCAAGACAGATTTGATGAAATGATAAAAATATTCTTACAGAGGATAATATTTTATTTTGACATAAAAAGATAAAATTATCTTTTTAATATTTTACTTTAAAGAAATGAAATAATAAAAATATCTTTGTTATAGAATGATCGTTAATTCTAATGATTTTTTTTATCTATTTTACAATTAAGTCTAAATCACAAGTTCAAACCAAAAAAAGGGTAAAATCTAGTTGCCTGTACAGGTTATGTATATATATATATAGAGAGAGAGAGTACATATGAACATATATTTTTATATATATATATATATAGAGAGAGAGAGAGAGAGAGAGAGAGTGTACATATGAATTATGAACATCTATTGTTATTATTTCTAGAAGAATCCTATTTGCAGGACTCGAACTGCTTTTCTTTATATTAATTTAGATAAGGTTGAAATCCAACATGTATAAGACTTTCATGCGTTGGAATCCAAAGAAGGCAACAGCAAGAAGTCTCAAACTTGAGCCAAAAGATTTGAAAGATGGTCCGGAGACTGCTCCTCCGATCATCCCTGGCTAGGATTTAACATTGACTCTTCCTTGTAGTTTCTGCTATTCTTCTATCTATTTTTCCTTTCTTGTAAAAGTAAAATGACATCTTAAGGGGGTGCTTTACTATTCTTTTAGTAACAAGGGAAAATTCAAATAACTTGAAATTCTGCAACTTTTCCAAGAAAACTGGCATTGTGTCCCAAGAACTGCTCCAAAACTTCAGAAACAGACTCAACATTTTCAGCGTTTGCACTCACGTGCAACCTAACGTATCAGACTATGTATCTGCTTAACTCTCTCTCTCTCTCTCTCTCTCTCTCTCTCTCTCTCTCTCTCTCTCTCTCTCTCTCTCTCTCCTCTAACAGCTTTCAAACATGACTCAATTATTCAACGGTCATGAATGCGTTTGTTCCAAAGTCCATTACTCGATCCGAAAGCGACTCCTTTTGGAGTTACTCCATCAAAGCTGAATAACGTGTTTTACACAGCACTTTTAAGTAAACTAAACATTAGATATATCATATACATATATATAAACGCATTAGAATATGTCATACCCAAAACATGATTCAGCTTTGAAGGAAACGAAGACGCTTGTATGTAGCGTGAACGTATCAAACACTTGGAAATAAATGGTGTGCTGACCTAGTGGTGAAATGATAATTATAGAAAAATTCAAATAATGAACATTGCGTGCTTAATATTTCAACACTAATGATTCTACAGATTGAAAATTTGAATCTTACAGGAAAATTATATAAGAAAAAAAATCTGTATACAAATTCTCTTTGTATAACATTACTCGTCAATGGTCCCTGGTGAATATTTGGGGTGATGAAGCAAGACGAGTTAGTTTAGTTCAATTGGGTGGTTTTCCAGTAAACCGCATTGAATTTTCGTTGTGGTAGAGGGTATCATAGGAACCAAACCAGCATGAAATGGATACATTTCAACATTTTGGTGCAGCAAGAATATTAGATAACCTTTCATTTTGGCTAAATGCAAAGGCTCTACCAATGACCTAGTCATGAAAATTTGTTCATATGAAAGGGATTGAAATGCCATAGAACTATATATGGAGCAGACTCCAGGGATCGAATCCTACCCGACTATGAAAAAATAAATTAAAATGAAATCCCATAAGAAAATCTTCAGACAATATCTTCCTCAATTAGCAATGGACCACTTTTTTGGTTCCACACCTTCAGGATGAAGTTGAAACCTTCAGAATCACTAGTTGCAACCTAAATAAAAATGATCACTGTATGCATACATACATGTGTGTGTATATATATGTGTGTGTGTTGTAGAGGGACAAATACAGATTGGGAGTACGTTTGATTGCAGTACTCTCTCTCTCTATTTTTTTTTTTTTTTTGGCCATATTCTGACCCATAAAATAACATATGGACTCCACTAAAGCAGTGGTCGAAATTGTGACAGAGCAAACACGTGATATTGCATTGCTTGAGATGTTCCTAATTAGGAAGTTTGATGAATTTTTCATCAACCTTTTTTAAATTTTTTTTCCAGCTACTTGAATTCTTTATCATCCAAAAAAAAAAAAAATATTTTTCTGCCTTTTTTTCTTGGTAGGTAAATGGAATGGAATGCTGAGAGTTTTCCATTTCAGAATGTGAGAATTTTCCATTCCCAAAATTAAGCCTGTGCTTGTCAAAGAAATTATGTTTGCCCTAAACGGCCATGCAAATTACAATAGCTCTACGGAAAGGAAATCGAAAAATGCTATTAATTCATTTTTTTTCTTAAGTATTTAATAAACATTTATACCGTTTATTTCCATAATATTTTTACTTGCATTGCATCATATCATTGTAGTGTAAAACCTTGAAGATGAACAACACCAGCAAGACACGCGAACCAATCAAACTTATACGCGTATACAAAAATTATTTTTGTAGCTTGAGAAATTTCATTTTACAATGAAGCCAAGCTAGACTCCAACATTAGCTGAGCCTAGAAGTTCACCATTGATGCACGTTGGAATGACGGTGACCGTAGCAGATTCGAGAGTCAAGAGTTCAGCTTTGCTATTAATGTTCCATTGAATGTATTAAATAAGAAAATTATTATTTTTACAAAAAATTTATACAAAATAATGTTACAGTGACTGTTTTGTAATTAAAAATTAAAGTGACTGTTTTGTAATTAAAAATTATTATAATGGTTGTTTATTTTAAAGTAAAAGGCTCTCATTAAGACACATCATTTTCTGTAGAGATTTTGTATAAATTTTTTGTTTTTATTACATTACCCATTAAATAATTACAAAACATATGCATGAAAAAATTTCTCTGCCTTGTTCCATATTAGGACTTCATTTACAAAATTTTACTTTATTAGTTTTTTGTGCAGATTTTTTGCAAAAATATTCTCGAAATTGTGGAAAACAATGGATAGAGTGAAAATGTGTTTAGTTTGTTGTTCTTGAAAATTATTTTTGAGAAATTAAATGAGGCTAGTCTTTTAAAAACACCCAATAATACATTTTGCTCTCTACTTTGTGTTTCCTAAGTCTTTTTTTTTTTTTTTTTTGGGATAAATTGTAATTGTAACTCTAGCTCCCTAAATCCCCAATAGCATCTTTTGATTCCCAAATTACTTCAACTATATTCCCCATAATCCCTAATTCTAGATTTTGAGTATGAGAACAGTCACTTTATGCCAAAAATGAAAATAGTCAAATTTAAGATGATGCCACATCATTTTGTTGATATTATTACAAATTAATCAAATCATGCCACATGCATGTATTTTTTCAATCACTTAAAATTAAGAAGAAATTTTGTCCAACTAACCCATTAACTAATGATGTGTCATGGTGATTGAGATTTCAACATGTTCATTTGATATAATTTAATTGATTTATGATACCATATCAGTAAAATAAAGTGACATCACCATTATATCAAATATTTTTCATCGAGGTCAGTTTTAACCCTCATAACAATTTGGATTATTGAAAATAAACTTTGGTTAATGTTCACAGAAATCAACACTGGATATTGTCATTTTAAGTACAATAATTTAATTTTCTAATCAATGGTTTTGACAATAATTAATATTGGTTTAACCAATATGGAGCCAGCCTAATAATTACTCTTGGTTTTTTCCTTATTATTTCTACTACAAGCCAAATCTCCACCGTAAAGCGCCTCCGACGACCGTGGGCCGAGCCACAGCTTAAACATTCACGTGACAACTCTCTCTCTCTCTCTCTCTGTCTGTCTCTCTTATATCTTGTCTTTCTCTTTGGACTTTGGATCAAAAACAACTCTCAATAATCTGTATTTTTTTGGTCTTGTTTTTAATTCCGTTGTACCAAAAAAAAACAACTCTCAATAGGGGAGAGAGAATCTTTCATGTATATGGTTCTTCTCGTTAGCTCAAAAACCATGAACAAAATGTCAGCAAAGGAGAGCAAGCCCCACCCGCAAAAATTCTCAACAATCATCATCGTCTTTACAAAGTGTCAACCTCTTTTCTCTTAAAGACACTTTATTATTCTTATCTGTTTCCCATTGAAGGATTGATTTTATTGTTTTCAGTTTAATTAGCTGTTTTCTGGATTTTTTGTTTTCTATTTTTGTTTTTTTGTTTTTTTTTTCTGGTGCAAATATAAACATTCCCACTTCTCACTAGAAAAGTGATCTCTGTGGTTTTGATTGTAGGCCCTAGTGCTTCAGATTTCTGGGCCAAAAAAGCCAGGGCTTTTGACGGGTTTTTTTTTTATAAATTTTTTCGCCAAAGAAAACGGCATGGCTTAGGCTTTTGGTCTCAAGGGCTCCAAAATAAAAGAAAATACAAAGTTTTCATTCATGCTGTTTTGAAGTGAATGTTCTAGCTGATTCAGTGGTGGTGGCCAATGGGTGTTTGCTTAGGAGCATCAGTTACTTGTCTTTCCCCTTCTCTTGCTCTTTTCTGTTTTTTTTGTTTCTAGCTCCAGCTAGTTGACCAGAAACACCTACTTGAAATTTGGTCCCTGTAGCTTTAGCATTCTGAACTCCCAAGGCAAGACCCAACTGTTCTTGAGCAATGTTTGCTTGGTTCGGAAAACCAAGAAAAGTTCAGTAAATCAGGAAAACTGATCTAAGAATCAAGAAAGATTCCAGTTCAGTCAAACAAACACACGCTTTTCATGATACCTTCTTCCTTGTATTTCCGAACACATAGGTGTCCCTTGGTTCTGGGATCTGATTAAGTGGTGGGATTTCTTACATGATTCTAGAGAGAGAGAGAGAGAGAGAGAGAGAGAGAGAGGTGAAAACTGAAGTGGTATAGTATGGCTTCTGGGCACCAAAACCAGGAGGGAGTGCCAGAAAACCTCAGAAAACAGCTTGCGGTTGCTGTTAGAAGCATTCAATGGAGCTATGCAATATTCTGGTCCATTTCATCAGGACAGCCAGGGTATTGAACATTCTTACTCTTTGTAATTTCTTTCTTGTTTCTCTTCATTTTTTCCTTCAGAAGTAATGTTTATTTTTTTCAGATGCCTTTTTCTTCACTTTCCCTTTCCCTTTCCCTTTCCCTTTCCCTTTCTTTTTCATTTCTTTTTCTTGGGGGAGGATTCTAAGTTTCTAGATTATCTGCAGCTAGTCTGGTCTTTGTGGGAAAGTTAATAAAATGGGTGATTTGAAAACGTTTGGTGGATTGAAGAAAAACTCCACTTTGAAATGGAACGTTTCTCTACACTTTCTTGTAAATATTGAAGAAAAACTTCCCCCCTGCTTATAAAATCTTGTATAATGTGGTGACTGCAGAGTTAAAACTGATGATAGTTACATCAGACTTTTGATGTATTGTCCATTTAATCTGCTGAGAGAGAATGCAATTGAATTCATGGGACTTTTCATATTTGCATTATTCTCTACTTTAGCTAGCTTGATTAAATTCATTAATTTTGCAGTCAAAATTCTGATGGTGTTTGTAGGGTATTAGAATGGGGTGATGGGTACTACAATGGAGATATTAAGACAAGGAAAACAGTTCAAGCCGTAGAATTCAATGCCGACCAACTGGAGTTGAAGAGGAGTGAACAACTGAGAGAGCTTTACGAGTCTCTCTCTGCAGGCGAAAGCAGCCCACAAGCTAGAAGGCCTTCAGCTGCCTTATCCCCCGAAGACCTCACAGATACAGAGTGGTATTACTTGGTTTGCATGTCCTTCATATTCAATATTGGCCACGGGTAATTTCTCTCTTCGCCATTGCTCTGAATTTGGTCCTCCTTACCTATTTTTGAAATGTTCAAGATGGTCCATAACTCCTCTAACAATTGGTTTTGCCGAAAATATTGCTTACAGGAAGAAAATTTTCCTTTGCCTTTGGAACTATTCTGTTTGTTATCTATTGTTTGCCTGTGGTCATAAATTTCCTTACAATCCATGCTGGGACCACTGAAATCCCTTATTTTTCTGGTGGTTGTCTTCTATATACCACATGTGGAATGAAGTTAAATTAGTTTAGAAGAAAAGCCATTGTTCTTATGCACCAGCCATGTTAATCTCCAGGCTGCCGGGAAGAACATTAGCAAAGGACCAACCCATCTGGCTATGTAATGCTCATTATGCAGATAGCAAAGTATTCAGTCGATCTCTGCTGGCAAAGGTGATTTCCTGTTCCTTGGCAAAGATCTAACTTGATGTGATCAAAATTCCATTTTCATGGAATACCTTCTATACTCAAACTAACCACATAAACTGATCTTCTTTTTCTTTTCTTTTCTTTTCTTTTCTTTTCTTTTCTTTTTTTTTTTTTCTGTTTGTTTTCTTTTCAACTGCTGAGTTTACGCCTACTATCCTATCCAGAGTGCATCTATTCAGGTACCTTTTCTTCTTTTCTTCTCTAAATTTAATCTTTGGCCCAAACCCATATGTTTCTATGAATATCCCAAGAAGAGACTCTGCATTAACAAATGTTTGAATGTGTACACATGAAACCATTATGGAATAACCAATTGAACACGGGTTTACCAAAACTAAACTTCCATTTTTTCATGTGGAATTTTGCTCTTATAACTATGTTATTCACAAGATAGCCTGTTCTTGGCTTGCAGACTGTTGTATGCTTCCCATTCTTGGGAGGTGTCATTGAGCTGGGTGTAACTGAGCGGGTAAGTTAGTGTCAGATTCATCCTACACAAGGTTTATTTTGCAAGCCATGTTCTCCTCTGATTTGTTAATTTGTTTTTCTGAAGATTCGTGAAGATCCCAGCCTCGTTCAGCACATTAAAACTTCCTTCTTGGAGATTCCATACCCAATTGTTTCCAAGATATCTAGATCGGTCTCAGGAAATGCAAGAAATGACAAAGACCTTATGCCTGCTGAGCTTGACCCCAATTTTAATGCTACTATTGGATTTGAAGAAGTAAAAATGTGTTCTCCCAATAACAGCTCAAATGGGTTTGGGGTTAATCAACCGGTAGAGGAATCATTTATGGTTGAAGGCCTAAATGAGGGAGCTTCTCAAATACAAAGCTGGCAACTCATGGATGAAGAAGTCAGCAACTGTGTCCATAATTCCACGAGTTCCAGTGACTGTATATCTCAAACCTTGGTTAACCCCGAAAAGATCAGCCCTGATCCAAAGAGAGCAAAGGAAAATCACAGCTGTCTGCTAGACCTACAAGAACCCAATCAGATGAAACTGACTTCAATGGGCCTTCTAGCCGATGATATCCATTATCAGACTGTTATTTCAACTCTTCTGAAGACCTCCCACCAACTGATTCTAGGACCACATTTTCGAAAATCTAATCAAGAATCCAGCTTTATTAGCTGGAAGAAAGATGGTTTTTTGGGTATTCAGATGCCTCGAAGTGGAACTTCACAAAGATTATTGAAGAAAGTACTCTCTGAAGTTGCTCGAATGCATGGTGATTGTTTGCTTGACTCCAGAGAAGATAATGGAAAAAGAGATGGGCTATGGAGACCACAGGTTGATGACATTGATTCAAACCATGCATTGGAAGAGAGAAGACGGAGGGAAAAAATAAATGAAAGATTTTCGGTTCTTGGATCAATGGTCCCTTCTAATAGCAAGGTACTTCAATCTAGTCTCAATATCTATTTCATTGAAGTCTTGAAGAGATCCCATCACTAGAGATTTTGGCTTTTGTTCATGCAGGTTGATAAAGTGTCTATACTTGACCATACAATAGAATACCTAAAAAAGCTCAAGAGAAGGGCTGAAGAGTTGGATTCTTGCATGGAGGTTGCAGAGCTAGAAGCAAGAACAAGAAGGAAAAAGCCCCTAGATACTGCAGAGAGGACGTCCGATAACTACAGGGACAACAGTATTGGTAGTAGCAAGAAGCCATTGATAAACAAGAGGAAAGCAAGCATCATTGATGAGATGGAGGAGCCTGAGATCAGCCGCGTGCTACTGAAAGACAGTTTAGCTGATAATATAACTGTCAGTATGGTTGAGAAGGATGTTTTGATTGAGATTAGATGTCTCTGGAGGGAGTGCTTGCTTCTAGAAATTATGGATGCAATTAGCCATCTTCATTTAGATTCTCACTCATTTCAATCAACCAACATTGATGGGATTCTCTCCTTGACTATTAAATCTAAGGTTTGAACTACCCCAAAAATAATGACTCTTTTATCTGATTTTATCTACTTTTCTCAATGCTATACTATGGAGTTTCCATATGGAATACATAGAATAAGATTCACCTATTTGCTTTCTGATTTATACGTTTCAATATCTCATTCCAGTATCTCATTCCAGATGGATTTTCTCTATAAGATTGTTATTGCTTTTGATGTTCAAGAACCGTTGAAGTTCTGGATTTCAGCACTGTTTTTGTTGATTACTATGATTTCCTAGCAGCTCTTTTTAACTACAACTCGTGTTTAAATTGCAGTTGAAGGGATCCGCAGTTGCATCAGCAGGAATTATCAGACAAGCACTTCAGAGAGTGGTTCAGAAGTGTTGAAGATCATTCTCCCACTGACAAGTTATGGACTGTTTTGAGTTCTTCAATTATTGTAAAATTGTGTATTGTGTAACTGTTACATTAGACCTCTAACTGTCAACAGTAAGTTCTTGTGGCTTTTCTTTCCAAGGAGAGTAGAGCAGGCCAATAAAGTGAAGTATTATTCTAGGTTTGTAATTTTCCCAGGATTATTATGTCCTCTTACATCAGAGAGCTTGACCACTGACTGAGTTCTTATGGGTAGAGCATCATGTTCACTAGAGTGCATGTCAAAGCACTTCTTTCAGGAAGAATCACCCATAAATTTCTGTGAAAGTAACTTATTTCTTACTAAGAAATTTCTATATGACATTATATAGAAATTTATACTGAAGTAGACATAATGAGGAGAAAGATTTGAATCAGTTGTGTATCCCATGCATGGCTATTCTGCAAGAGAAGATTGTATACATCATGATTATATTATTTTTTTTAGGGTAAATACATTTTACACCTGACTCTATGTGATTTAAAAGTGAACACATAACTCTTTTACGTGTTGGATTCAACTGCAAAATAAATGAAAAATTGTTAAAATCAATAGTAGTTGTATGAGGGGGTATTTTTGTTATTAATCTCAACCTTCAAAAAAACTATTTTATCCTTTTATATCAAAATAAAGTACTGACCTTGGCAAGAAAATTATTGTCACGTTTCACCTAATCCGTCGCGGTCCATCTATTTTGCTTGACGGAGGGCTGCCGTGCCTCGTTTCTGAGCTTTAATTTATGGTCATTTGAGAGGGCAGAAGTGCCATCTCCATCAAGTTGAATATAAAATTTATCAAAGAACAAACCAACAATAATGAAGCTTGAGTTTACATACCAAACAATGAAAACCAATAAATTGTTGGGTATTACTTTTCCCACACTATCTTGAAGTTTTCATGGCCAATAACTGCCTAGTTTTAGTATGAAAAAGATGAAATTGGTGACATGGGATACCATTTTTTCTTTCTTTAGAAGTAAAGATTTTTCACTTTAGACAAAGGAAAGGTAAGTTTACTTAAATTAAATCATCACATGTTAATCAGCCAAAAAAAAAAAAAAAATCATCACATGCCTGATCAAGAAGGGAAAAGCCAGTTGTTGCCTACCGCATCCCCATGTTTACGCCCGGTCATGGGTCCAAAGGGCTCTGTTGGTGGGGTCGGTTCCTGGGTCATAAAAATAATGAAGTAAATCTTTGTAAATAACAAGAAAAAAGCTAGACAAATTATCAGACGTTAGCATTGATTGATTCAAACTTTATTTTTGACTGAAGCGTTTGTGAAGACAGAATGGACAATATGACACTGATTGAACTTGAAAAAAGCTAGATAAATTATTTTTTTAATGCGGATTATTTAAATAAAGCCTCCTTGTTTTTCTTGTAAACCAAGTTACTGTCATATATTTTTTTTTTTCTTTCAAGGATCTGTCGGTTCATATAACTCTAAATGAGTCGGGCTGGTTACTGCCAAATGGTGTTCTAGAGTGACTCTTTGAATTTGAATTGAATTTGCCATTCTTCCTTTTTTTACTTTGAAATGGATGCACTGGTTCATGTTTTTCCCAATGTTCAATCAAAAGTCTCATTTTCTGGGGAAAAAAATTTTTTTTATCAGACAAGATACCATTCAAAACAAACCAGAGACATTCTGGCCAATAAAATCTCCGAGGTGGGACCCCAATTAAAAGCCTTTCTTGCCAAGACTAAGAATATTAGTCCTTTAAAACATTATATAGTATTTCATTCAGTTATTCAACTGTTTCATATAGTCTCTATTCGGCTGCTCTGAAGGAAAAAGACAACATAATATCTCGAATCAGACAGCCATTCCAACACCATACATATAGTCGGATCCAACAAATATATTACCAGGAGTGAAATTTTCAATGCTGATCATCCATTTGAGGCTCTAATCCTGCACAATCTTTCACATTATAACCAACTTCTCAAACTTCATTATTCTCTCTCAACTTCAAATAATGCAATAAAAAAAATGGCTCTTAGATCCCTGAGACAACTTCATATGGTGCCAAAATCATCTTGATAAACTATGATTACAAAACTCGTATCATTCATTCCAAGTCCTTCAACCTCTTCATCATGGACAGTCTCTGGTGGGGAGTAATTAACCATCCTCAACAAAGAAAATGCAAACATATAATAGAAGAAATAAATGAAAGAAACATCAAGCTAAAACTAACAGAGCTTGAAGAATTAAATAGCATACCTGAATACAGGACTGATGATCAAAAAATAGATCAGCGGAACTATCAGATGCAAGATATTTCCCGTCCTCGGGCCTTCAAATAAAGAAACTATAAAATGGGAAGTGTAGGTTAGGGAGGTGAGGGGCCTAGCTTAAGCTTGAAATCCAGGTAAGCATAAAAACCTGCTTTGAGAGTAACAGACTGCTGAGAAGATCCCCAGAGAGTGGTTGATAATGAGGTAAAACCCATACTCTTTGCAGGCTTCAGAAAGAGAAGACAGAAAGGAAGGTTGAATTGGGAGATAAATCTACAATTGGCAGCTGTACAGAAATATGAGATCCAAATATCATTACATACCATTGTGAAAGTGTTTCAGTGCCATTCTCAAACCAAAGGCTGTGTAGACATAGAAAGGTGTTTAGAGCAGGGCCCTATTTCAAGTTACGATTTGAACTCTGACTAGTGATCCTTATTTAGTTCTATCCTGATTAGCAGTGATAAAAGTGTTCAAACACTTCAATTGTTTTTTTCTTTTTTTTCCAATAAACATTAAAATTATAAGCACTTACAAAAGGATGAATATCCTAGCACCACCATTGCTATAGTTAGGTGTGGAGAGAAAGAGCGAGAGAGAGAGAGAGAGTGGCTAACTAAATCAACTTCCCATGATAGACTCACCATAAATTATACCTTAATCAACATCCTGGCAACACTCCACAAGCACCCATCGCCACTACAGCAATTACTTCTAAGAACAGTCAGTTAGTAACAAAGCTACTATAAAATGTTATCAATATTATTGGTGATATTACTATTAGTATTGTTTATTACGGGTTGCACCTTTTCCATCCAAAGGGCAAGAATACAAAGGTCTGCAAAGTCCAGAACTGCAATTGATTAATCTGTTCAACAAGTTATCTATAAAGTGTCAGCATTACTCAGTACTCTCCAACATAATTTCACCATTTTAATTACACCAGAAATGAATATCAAACAAAAATGTATTTATTACTTCTGAATATTGCACTAGAAACTGTAAAAGGTGCAAATAAGAAGAGCATGAAAAGAAAATTTGTACCAACATTACATTGATGAAGCAATCTGTGTGCAGAAAGTAAATCACATGTTCTTCAATATAATTTTATAAATAGTTCAAAGCATTGTCATACAAAGAATTATTACCTAGCCAGAGCTAAGTATATTGGATGTTTCGAGAGCAGACCCCCAAAATTTTTTTAATTCCCATGACTCATTTCATTTCTTGCCAACCTCACCAAATTGAAGTATTGGGAAGACAACCTATAAACTCATCCAAATCCTTACACATTTTCCAGCAAGCCAAAGGCATCCAGCACTGTATCACTCCCACTCAATGGTTGAAGGAGGCTTTGATGTAATGTCTTGAACAACACGGTTCACACCCCGAACACTATTGCAAATCTTTCTGGCCACATCATCAAGAAACTTGTGTTCAAAATTGTACCTGAAATTTTCAAATTTCCAAAGACAAGTGAAAAAGACATGAGAGCAGTTACAATTGCCTAGACAAAGAAACTCTACAAAGGTGAATCAATGTTAAGCTTTTGAACATAGTTAGGCGCGTGATAATCAAGCAATTAAGTTAACAGCTTCTCCTTGGAAAGAGCAGGAAGGCAAGTCAATGAAATGACTTTTTGATTTCCTTACGTATCTAGTAAGGTAACCGGTACAGTAACCATTACAGCAACCTATTTTCTCCTATAATAAACCCTCTTTTGCAAGTTCAACGTTTGACCAATGCATCAATCGTGCCAAACAGTTTCCTAACCAACTACTATATGCTTTCAACTAATACAATGAACAAGGAAAAGCAATAATGAGTTTTTCATTTTCAAATCTTGGATAACAAAAATATAGTGTATGCTCAAAACTTTTGCATGCGCACAGACATCTTTTCAACATGATATGCCCAGATTCAAACATCCAGATCTCTTTGCAAGAAGTAAACAATAAATGAACGGCAAAAAAATATAAAAATACATAAAATATTCAATCTCACCAGTCTGCAGTCATCCCATCTTGACTTGTAACAGCTCTAAGGGCAACGACATGAGAATGTGTCCTTTGATCTCCTTGAACTCCAACTGATCTTATTGGCAAAAACACAGCAAAAGCTTGCCATATAGAATCATAAATGCCAGCATCCTTGATTGACTGAATGAAGATCTCATCCACCTGGAAAATATTCAGAAGCCATTAAAAATAAATGCGATAGGTTGAACCTAGAGAGCCAAGAGTCATATCTTGTGTACCTGTCGGAGGATCTCCAAGGCATTTCCTTCAGTGACATCCCCCAAAACTCGTACTGCAAGGCCCGGCCCAGGGAATGGGTGGCGTTTAAGAAATGCCCCAGGAACCTCCAAGATCCTCCCCAATGCACGGACCTTTGAATAAAAAAGCACAATCAACACAATAGTGCATCACATGTAAAGTATGTGCAAAGTTGTAAGAAAGTATAAGCAAAAACCTCATCCTTAAATAAAAGTTTAAGTGGTTCAATGAGCTTCAATTTCATGTCTTTGGGAAGCCCTCCAACATTATGATGGCTCTTGATTGTGTGGGAGTGGGTTCTTCCACTTCCAGGGGGCGGGCAAGATTCAATCACATCCGGGTATAAAGTTCCTTGGACCAAGTAAGCAGGTCTCTTTCCAAATTTATGCTCCAAATCTTGAGCAAAAGCATCAAAGATGCAGATGAACTCCTTTCCAATGATTTTCCTCTTTATCTCAGGATCAACCACTCCTTTCAGCTTGCTAAGAAATTGCTCTGTTGCATCAACACAAATAACAGGTAAATGAAGGTCCTGCTCAAAAGTTTCCATTACACGCTCTCTCTCCTTGTACCTACAGGAAATAAAGACTACAATAAAAATTCAAATGACAGAAACACAATCATGTTGAGGAAGTGTTAAACATGTGTTAAAGTATTTGAGAAAGCATTATTTTTTTCCAATTGACTTACATTTCCAAACATTTATCAAACAATCTACCTGACTCTTACCTCAATAAACCATTGTCAACAAAAACACAATGAAGCCTGTCTCCAATCGCCTTATGAACAAGGGTGGCTGCAACTGTGGAATCCACACCCCCAGATAATGCACAAATCACATGATCTTCGGGCCCCACCATGCCATTGATAACTTTTATTTCTTCATCAAGTATATCTTCCATCTTCCAGCCTGCGGTTACTCCACAAACATCAAAGAGGAAATACTGCAGCGTTTCCATCCCTTCTGGTGAATGTGTCACCTGAACAAGATGAGACAAACTCATCGGACAAAAATAGTTCTCATTTATACGATCACTTTGCATCATTGACAACTAAGATTGATGCCAAAGTTACTTATCAAAAAAAAGATTGATGCCATAGTCATAGAACTAATGATATTATCAGCTTATGCACATATCAAGCTATTCTTGAAACTGAAGACACAGTAATTCATCCAATTTGGCAAAGGAAATATTATCACGTGCCTTCCGCCCATAAAATCCAATTCCCATGTGTGGGATTAAATCATCTTTACTGAACATCTTTCCTGCTTAACCATATTGCCCTTATTTATATGTTATTTAAGCATCCTAATACTATATTACTCCCATATTAGCTGACTAGAACACAAACATAAATAATAGAAAACAGAACCAACTCATGTATAAACTAAACATTCTTCACCGAGAAAGTGTACAACCTGACACAATCATCCAGTGGCAGAGCAAGAAAATCCTCTTTTTGGGGGGGGGGGGGGGGGGGGGGGGCAACCGTTTCTCACAACAAAAATATATTTTTTTGTAATCAACAATAGGACACTTGATTTCTGTACATATGTATAGTGTATACAAATTTATATACAATAAATGGGTCTTTAAAGCAAAGTAACTATTTAAGGTAGCATTTATAAGGTTTTAGTGGGCAAAAATTGAAAAATATTTCTAAAATTGTTGGTAAAAATAGAATGTTTGAAAATTTGAGGGGGTATTTATAAAATTTCAGAGGGAAAAATAAAAATATTTCTTAAAACTGTAGATAAATAAAATGTTTGGAAATTTGCGGGGGGCGTTTCTAAATTTTTAGGGGCCAAATTGCAAAGAATTTAAAAAACTGTAGGTAAAAGTGCAATTTTTAAAATTTGATAGGGGTGCAGCTGCCCGCTCTGGGCAAATGCTGCCTCCGCCACTGCATCACCAACTATTCTATCTAATTTGAAACAAAATGATGGCGGCAACACATTAATTTGAGTGGTGCCCTTGCCACAACCAAATAATACTAGAACAAAAAGCCCTACAGTAATGGACGCAATTATCATCTCTTTCTATCATTTCAAAACACAATGTCCCAGTGAAAATAAAAAATGGCCTTGCAACATGAAATAGAAATCATACAGAAACTGGCAACACAATAATTTGAGCGGTGCCCTTGCCACCAGCAAATAACAGTGGTACAAAAGCCCTATACTAATTGACGCAATTATCATCTCTTTCTATCATTTCAAAACACAAAATGTCAGTTATCGTCCCTGTGAAAATCAAAGACGCCCTTGCAACATCAAATAGAAAGTATACAGAAATCCACTGCTTCATTCAATTATCATTTCTTTCTCTCATTTCAATGAAATATCCTCAATCATCCCATTACGATAAAACCTGCACTTGCCATAACAGCAAGCACGGACTTCCAGCACAGACAATTAGTAAGATTCACAAAAACCAACAAACGAACCAAAATCTCAAAACACAGAAACATGTCACAAACCAAAATGATGGAACCCAATTACCTCCGGGTGATATTGAAGCCCATAAAATCGCCTCACCGGATTCTCCACCGCTGCCACCGACCCCTGCTGGCTCCGTGCCACCACTTCAAACCCGTCAGGCAATTTCACAGCCTCATCGCCGTGACTCATCCACACAACCTGCCTATCTCCAACCCTCTTGGACCCAAACAGCCCACAAGCCCTATTGACCTCAATTTCCATCCTCCCATACTCCTGCTTCTCCCCAACCCTCACCTCCCCACCAAGCCTTTGCACAATTAGCTGCAACCCATAGCATATGCCCAGCACGAACACGCCGTTTGACTCAACGTACTCGATAAACCCATCTGGGAAGCACGGAGCGTTGGGCTCGTGGACAGAGTGGGGGCCGCCGGAGAGGATGATGACAGTTGGGTTGAGGTCGGTGATGGCTTTGAGAGGGGAGGTGCCAGAGATGCAGAGAGAGAAGACCGAGAGGCTTCGGATTCGGCGGGTGATGAGGTGGGTGTACTGTGAGCCGAAGTCCAAGATGAGAACAAGGTTTGCTTTCACGGCTTGAGCTTCCATGGCTATGGGGTTGGCACTTGGTGGTGGAGAGAGCGAGAGAGAAAACTAGGGTTTTGGCTTTTGGGGTTTGATTTTAATACGAGAGGGGCAACTAGGGTTTTAGTGGGTTGGCGGGAATATACCAAAATATCTGCCAATACAAAAGAATCTTTGTTCTTGTTTTTCCGTGAAAATTCTCGTTTCACCGTAACTTGCTAAATTGGAATCATTTTCCATTTTGCCACCGAATCGAATTCCCACTACTGTTGATCTTTATATGAAAGGGAAATGCAGTGAATATGTTACCATTCTATCCTTTTTCTTATACTTTTTGTTGTTTTCCTTTTTTTTTTTGTCTTTTCTTTTGGGTTATATTTTTGCTGCAATTTTTCAGTTCCTTATTGGTTCATCTCTTTGAGATTGAAAAATGTTGAAAGTAATGAAAGGGAAGGGAATGAAATGGAAGCTAAGCAAAGAAAAGTAAAAGAGAAATGGTAGGAAAATATATATTTTTAATTTAATTTTTGTAAAAAAAGGAAAGAAAATGTAAAAAAATCCTATCGAAATTCAAAGAAAAAGTAAAAGGAAGAAGAGAGAGAGATAATTTTTTCTCTCTTACTTTTTTAAAAAAGAATGACAATTATTATTTTCTCTTTCATTCTCTTTCCTTTCACAAGTTTCAAACAAGCTATTAATTTTAGTTTTAAGTTATTTTCTATGTAATACAGTAGCTATTGCATTGCTAGATTGTTTGAATTGGCTTGGAATAATTTGAGTTGTGATATTTTTGGGCAACAATTACCATAAAACTTTTGAAGCCATTTTAGGGAGTTTGAGTTTGCAAGTGTTGATAATAATTTGACTGCTAATGCTATTGAGTATTGACTATTGAGGTGGCCCCTATAACCAGGGCATCCCGGGCTAATGTCAAGGCATTTTTGGCAATAGGGTTATCCTGTTTTAGGGGTGGAGAAGAAAACCAAAAAAGTGAGAATTGAACTAAGTTAGTTTTTTATGAATTTGTGTAGTTTGAGTCTGTCAAATATTAGATTTGTTATTGGGTGTAAAAAAAGTTAACCCAATTAATTTAGTTCAATTCTCGAGTTTACATTTGATGGATCGAATTAAAACGAGACCCGCCCTTGTATTGTTATAAAAGCTTATATATATTGTATAAATGTTTTTAAATTACAGTTATTTGAAGATTTTCAACTTCAAACATCTAATAAGGTTTTGATATTAATCATATATATATATATATAAAAGTTATGTTTGTCCTTATATTTTGTCTCTCTCCTATGTGGCACTCTAAATGTTCAAATATTTTTAAAATGCCACGTCACTAGAACAATTTATTAGATAACTATTGAATTTATTCTTTTATTAAATTTGATGTATTAGTTTTGTAAGATATATATATATATATAAGATAAGATAAGATAAGATAAGATTAGATTAGTTTTGTTATATAGATAAGATACCTATATATAATATCAGATTATCAGGATTCTTTCTGAACTTAATATATATAAAAAAAGTGATTATAATTAAATAAAATATCATATATATCAATATCTATTTACATTTTAAAGATACGATACGATGTATTAATTTTGTAATATATATATATATATATATATAGATAAGATTAATTTTATAAGATAGATAAGAGATATATATATCTATATATATAATATCATATTATCAAGACTTTTTCTGAACTTAATATTTAAAAATGTTATTGTAATTAAATAAAATATCGTATATATCAATATCTATTTATACTTTAAAGATACGATATGATTGTATAGTTAATTATTGTGAATTTTAAATTAACTATTTATAATTTAAACAACTCTTACTCCGTGCATTGCACGGGTGGACACCTTGTAATAATATAAATTTATACTTAATTACTATTAATTTGTGCTTGAATATTATTTTTTAATATTTTGAAATATTAAAAATAAAAGATTAATCTACTTTTTTAAAATCTTAAATAAATAAAATATGCTTTATACAATAAAAATATATTTGAACTTCGAACCAACCCAATTCGAACTCTAAATATGAAATCGAATCAAGCCAACTCAACTAACTCGAGTTAATTCTGTGTCGTTTCATTGGACGATTGTCCAAAATTTTGAGATTGATCACGATCGGATCGGTTCTACATATGACACGGACCGACTAAACCCGACCCACGCACACCGTACGGCCTTTGTAAACCTCTATCCCCTCGGCGCTAAACCCTCCAATCCCAAGCTTCTCTCTTCAGTCTCCACTGATACTGCCTCTACAATGGCACTCACCTTCCTCTTTGTCCCACCCTTCTCACCATCCCCACTTTCTCTCTCTCTAAAGCCCCCTTTCCCCCAATTCAAAACCTTCCCATTTCTTTCTCTCCCCACCCGAACCCCTCGAAAGCCCACCGCTATCGGCCCGGACGGCAAGTTCTACCCAACCCCATCCGACGATGACCCACCAGAAGCCCCCGAAGACTCCATGCACGGCGTCTCCAAGTTCCAGCAAATTCATCGCCAAGCCGCCCGAGCCCGGAAGCTCGAAGAAGAGCAGTTCAAGAAGGACCAGTCGATCTTCCTCAACGCCATTGCTGATGTCGAAGACGCACCCGATAATGTTAGTTCAGTAAATTCGGACGATTCGGGGGATGATCTGTTTGGGGAAATTGATAAGGCCATAGCTATGAAGCGGAAAGAGTTTGTTAAACAGGGCCTGCTGAAGCCGAACCCGAAGAAAGAGAAGCAGATTCCCGGGGAAATTGCCAAAGGAATAGATGAATTGGAGCCTGAAGAAGTGGTTGACTTGGAGGAAATTAACGAACTTCAAGGGCTTACTGTGATTTCAGAGGATTCAGATGAAGAAGACCCTGAGAAATTCGAGAATGAGGTTGGTGATGATTTGGGTAATCGTGAACAGTCCAATTTGTCATCGTTTGATATTGATTTTGATAGCTTTGGTAAAACTAAGGCTAGAATTGTTGAACCCAAGTTTAAGATGACATTAGCCGAGCTTTTAGATGAGAGTAAAGTTGTGCCCGTATCAGTTTATGGTAATTTAGAGGTTGAGATTACTGGTATTCAACATGATTCGAGACTGGTCGAGGCAGGTGATTTGTTTGTATGTTGTATTGGGAGAAGAACTGATGGGCATTTGTATCTAACTGAGGCTGACAAGAGGGGGGCAGTTGCAGTAGTGGCTAGTAAAGAGATAGATATAGAGGAGACTTTAGGTTGTAAGGCATTGGTCATTGTTGAAGACACTAATTCGGTGCTCCCTGCATTGGCTTCTGCTTTTTATGGTTACCCGTCTACAAATATGGCAGTGATTGGAATTACAGGGACGAATGGGAAGACGACCACTGCATATTTGATAAAAAGCATGTATGAAGCAATGGGATTGAGAACTGGGATGTTGAGCACCGTGGCATACTATGTTCATGGAGATAACAAGTTGGAGTCACCAAATACCACTCCAGATGCTGTTTTGGTTCAGAAATTGATGGCAAAGATGGTACATAATGGCACAGAAGCAGTTGTCATGGAGGCTTCGTCTCATGGTCAAGCACTAGGGAGGTGCAACGAGGTTGATTTTGACATTGCCGTTTTCACAAATTTGACAAGGGACCATTTGGATTTTCATGGGTCTGAGGAGGATTATAGGGAAGCCAAGGCCAAGCTGTTTTCAAGGATGGTCGACCCAGAACGTCACCGGAAAATTGTCAACATTGATGACCCCAATGCAGCTTTCTTTATTGCACAAGGGAACCCAGATGTGCCTGTTGTGACATTTGCAATGGAGAATAAGAATGCTGACGTGCATTCTTTGAAGTTTGAACTCTCTCTTTTTGAGACCCAGGTTTTGGTAAATACACCCCAAGGTATATTGGAGATTTCTTCAGGGTTGCTTGGTAGACATAATATATACAACATTCTTTCAGCTGTTGCTGTTGGAATTGCGGTTGGAGCGCCTTTGGAGGACATTGTTAGAGGGATTGAAGAGGTTGATGCAGTTCCTGGTAGGTGTGAGTTGATAGATGAGGAACAGGCATTCGGGGTGATTGTGGATTATGCTCATACACCTGATGCCCTGTCTAGACTACTTGACTTTGTAAGGGAGCTTGGACCAAGGCGGATTATCACCGGTATGCTTATATGCTTCCCTTTTTCCCCATTTGCTTTTTACATGATGATGAAGCTTTTTTCGAAATACAATCCATGGGTTGTACCATTTTTTTGTTGTCTTTTTTAAGAATTGTGGTTTGTCCCTTTTATAACAATTGGTATTTGCACTTTCCACACAAGTGCTGATGGAAGGTGATGATATCTAGGTTGGGTGTAACTCATAATCTCTTCATTTGGTTTAAAAATGGTTAGTTTTTCTGCATTTGTTGGCAGAAACTCTCCTTCCAGCTTTTAGGTTATTTGATGATTGCATCTGGATTAATTTATTAAAGAAAAAAAAAAGAAAAGAAAAAATTCATGAACCTGTGAGTTTGCATTCCCAAGTTGAGATTTGTCAAGATTGAAACCTCAACTGTTCATTAAAAGTTTCAATATTTCACCAAAGTAGCACATATTATTCATAATATGGAATTTAGGAAGTGGTCAAGTATTGAGATAGTGAGAATTTGAATGATTGATGTTTAGAGCCTTTTACTGAATAAACCTCAATTGTCCTTGGTGTTGACAGATGCTATGTTTACCCTTTTGGCTGAGGAGGAAGGAATAGAACAGCTTATAAACACCATTTGTTGGAAAAGTCAGAGTCTTTATATGTCTGCGTGATTGTCTTGGTTTACTTTGACCAGAAGTCACTAGTTTATTGTTGTAGTAATATCCAAAGTTCATAAAGTATGTTTTTACTTTTCCATGTCTAACCAAATTTTCATGCTTTCGATGAAGTTATTGGTTGTGCCGGTGACAGCGATAGAGGAAAGAGACCCATGATGACAAAGATTGCAACAGATAAAAGTGATGTGACTCTCTTGACATCTGACAATCCAAAGAATGAAGATCCATGTATGTTTTGCAAACTATACTGCATGAAGGAAATATGCCACCACCAAAGTTGAAATATATTCAATTCACAGCATACTTGGTGGTTTTAATTTTTTTTCAAGAACCCATGACAAGGCCTGGTTCTTATTGAATACCTTTACATAATGTGGAAAAAAACTATCTTTCCACTGTTTCTCGGGCTGAATAGAGACAAGTCTACTTGTATGCTGGATAGATTTTCCTCTATTATTCACATATTCTATTTGATACTTCATTGTTCATTTGTGTGAATGTGTGCATGCCGGTGTGTGTGTTTGTCGGAAATAAAATTTATAGGATAATGCAGTTGTACACAAAAGCCCAAAACCATTACTAATTCCTGGTTGTTTCATCTTCACCAGTGGACATCTTGGATGACATGTTGGCTGGTGTAGGATTGACTATGCAGGATTACTTGAAATATGGAGAGAATGATTACTATCCACCTCTTCCTAATGGGCATAGGCTTTTCCTGCATGATATAAGACGGGTAGCTGTACGTGCAGCTGTTGCCATGGGTGAAGAAGGTGATATGGTTGTAAGTCTTCATAACCCCATTCTGCTTCTCTTACCAATTCATAGTTAGTGCCTAAATACTTGGGCGGAAAGTTCTCTTAAAACTAATGGGGCAAGGGGGAACCGCATGGAAACGGTTGATTTGTTTCAATTATGTTCAATGCAATAAAAATGAAAATTTGTATATGTCATCTAAAACAGTTTCCTTACGCAAATGATAAGTCTAAATAGAATTTAGAAATGAGTTTAGGTATTGAAATTTGCTATAGAGATACATATAGAGTTTTATTTTTTAAATAGGACAAGGAACTAAATTGTATTTGGTTTAGCCCCATGTAGCTTTTGGCGACTATTAAAAGTTGGGATGTAAAGGAATGGGGGGACTTTGTTCCCTTCTCTTCCCTTTGTTTGATGGATATTGGTGAACAATGGCTTGCCTATGCTGCACTATTTACCGTTTACTGTGTATTTGACTGGCTATATGCTGCAGGTCGTTGCTGGCAAAGGCCATGAAACATACCAGATAGAAGGTGATAAAAAAGAGTTCTTTGATGATCGGGAGGAGTGTAGAGAAGCACTGCAATATGTTGATGAGCTTCATCAAGCTGGAATTGACACGAGTGAATTCCCATGGCGGTAAGTTTCTCTCTGTTTTTTTTTGATAAATTTGTTTCTTCTTATGTTGCTTACTAAAAGATTCTTGAGTCACAATTATTCAAATATTGGAAGGAACCCCTTTTCCCTTGTGTGTAACTCTATGAAGGTTGTTTCCGAATTTGGTCCACATTTGAATGTTAGGACAAGGTATGTTTGTTTTGATCATGCAAATCTGCAGACCCATGTTTACGATAATCTCTATTTGCTGCAGGTTACTAGAGAGTTAATAATGTAGTGTAAAAACAGAACCCCGTTACTTACCCCCAAAAAAAAAAATGTAGTGTAAAAGAACAGATTTGATGCTTAACATGCTTGGATAGTCATGTCTTCTCTTGCCTATGTTGCTACAGGTTACCAGAAAGTCATTGATATAGTATCAATAGTGTAGAGAAATCTTGAGGCTGGCCAAGGCTGGGAGCTGTTAAAAGAGGATTGATCCCATTGTATTGGGATGAGAAGCAGGTCCCTTAAGATTCATTCAGCAAAGCTGAAATCAGAGACCATGTTGTTTCTCTTGGTTGAAGAATGATATAACCTCGCTCAGAAAAAAGGATGGTATGGATTTTATTTTCTTTATATTTTACAGAAGTAGGGAAATGAGAACTTGATTTCTTTTTCAAGTAAGATCTCACTGGACTAGGAAACTTTAACTACGGAAAACGTGAAATGAAAAAGAATTTAAATACCATGGAAAGAATAATGAAGAGATATAAGAATGTGATGGAAAAAGTTTGTCTCACCGTATGTAAGAGTCCCAATGAGCTCGTTTTGAAACTGAATTTTGTCTCATTGGCTTTTGCCATAGATGACATAATAATGGGGATAGCAAAATCAACCTTGGACAAATCATCTCTCTTGATTAATGCAGTAGTGAAACGATTTTGACTAAAAATATGTTTCCTAACCAATTTGAGTACTATTTATCCATCTTGTGGCCAAGTAGTGACTGCTCTTGACTCTGTGCTCTGAGATGATACGGTCAAGACCTATCCCTTTAAGTGGGAAGGGAATAGGAAAATCATTTTTCTCCTCTTCTATTTTTTTTTTTTTTGAACTGTGAATACAGTTCACAGTTTCTTATAGTTTTTATTCAACCTTTCCCATTCATTCATAACCATTATTAGTGGAAATATATTCCTTATATTTTTTTCCTCTACAGGTTGCTGGGCCTTGCTGCTATATAACACTCGTGTAGTTCAAAGGAAACCAGGAAACCACAACCCGTTGACCATAAAATAGGACTGAAATTACAATTTTGTAAGAACGTGTCTGTAACATGGTATTTTCATGTAAATTGATTCTGTCGAGTGCCCAGTTTGGATCCTTTAATTGTTGTATCTCAGTGATAACATGTCAAACTTTCTAGAGTCATATTATTAAATTGGCATTAATTTGAAGAAAAACACTTGTAAGTTCGAACTTTTTAATCCAAAGTTATGTGATTAAATATGAGGTGATGACCAGATTTCAGCTTAATGAGGAAAGGCAGGAAGGAAAGTAGACTCTGTGATTCTTTTCAAATTACAGCATTCTCTCAGGCATTATTGTACATGTGATGATAATTCACGATGTGCTTTGCTTCGGATATGGGATGAGAAACAAATGCAAGCTTGAATTTGCCTGGTAAAGCTGAATTTTTGAGAAGGCTTGAATGGCGTCAGGACAGACTCAACGTTGCGCATAACCAATTATTCCACTAATAAAGATGATTTTTCAGTTGATGCCAGGGGAACTGTAACAAGGATAAAATCATATGAATTTCGCAAAAGCTTGTGAGACATATATATATTTTCCTGATATGGGTTACACAGCGTTTAACTCTGTCCTAACCCTGATGGGCCTACATTCTATGTGCTAATTACAAGTAAATAGTCAATAAGTAGCTACAAATCTTAAGTATAACTACCCTTATAATTCACATTTGCCATCCTGTCATCGATTAATAGTTGAAAAATTAGAAACCTACGAAAATTTTATCATGCCAAATACTTCACCCAGGTGCCCAGTTAGCTGTCAAGGACTCAAGATTACATCAAATCTTTGCATTAAACATGCTTTAATACACAACATAAAATCCACAGTTGTCCTTGGCACATGGTGATTTTCCAAACACTGGAACAATCAATATGGGTTTAAAGCCACACACAGGTTTTTGAATGCAAAATTCAAATTAGAAAAAAGAACCAGCGAGGGAGAAATAGACACCCAGCAGAGGAGGGTAAGAGGGGAGAGATTCTTGGTGATGATGCAATCTTGCATTTCCTTTCCCAATCCTGAAAAGTTGGGTTTGGTGGATATCTGATCGGTGGGTGGTTTGTGAAAAATACGGTAAGAAAGTTATAAACTTTCTTGAAACAAAATTTTTATTTATTTATTTTCGACAAAATAAAGGGTTATATGCAATAGAATCATTATAAATAGGTTATCGGATATCTACCAGACAAACTCATTGAGAAAAGGGTAATCAACCCATAACTCTCTCATTGGCTCTCTGCCAACACCACACCACCCCACTCAATAACTTACCTCCCACCTCATTTTCAGAAAAAAACACTGCACAGATAGAAACTTTACACAAAACACATAAAAAACCGTATCTTTATCTTCCTTTTAGAGAGAGAAAGCCAGGCATAAAATGCAGAGAGGAAGCTTTCTTCTCCTTCTTAGAGAGGGAGGGACAGAGTTGGGGATGTGGAGAAGAAGCTTTTGATCGATTTCAACTATTTCATCAATTTATGTATGGTAAGCATACTCTACCACCCAAAGAAAAAAAAAATTTGGAAAAAGTGAAAAATAGTGCTTGTTTGGAATTCTATTTTTTATGCGCCCCCTTTTTTCTTTCTTTCTTTTTTTTTTTTTTTCTCTGTTCTTGCGATTGTGTTTGTGAGATTTTTTGTTTTACTATTGTAAAATCATCTTTTGGGGTCTCATATTGTGTTTCTGATCCTTATGCTGTTATTAATTCGTAGTTTTTCTTTTTTATTGATTATGTTTTCGCTGATTAGTCGTTTGAGGGTTTATGATTTGGATAATTGTCTTTGTGGCTCGCATTCTGGGCCTGTTCGTGAATTGGGTTTCTCTGAATTGTTGTGGTACTTCGTTCTTCTGCAGTGAGTGAGATTATTCTCTTGCTTTGCCATCTGGGCTTTTCTTGTTTATTTCTGTACTAATATCAATTATGATTCGAAATGGAAACTTTTTGGAATCCATTTGAGTTTTGATTTTGTTCCTTTTTAGCTTGTGGTTGATTATCTTAAACTATTATGCTTACCTGTTCTCAACTATTTTTGCCAGTCTGATGCTGTGATTCCTGTTAATTTCTATGCGAAAATTGCTTTAATGATTGTTCTATTACTATTTCCTTTGTACTTACCAAAAAAAAAAAAAATTACTATTTCCTTTGCAATTTTCTGATTTTTTTTTTTTGTCTTTGTCTACTAGAAAAGAGGGATAAATGGAGAAAATGAAGATGACAATACTGGAATTCTTTTTATTGTAATCTCAAGTTCAGGAATTCAGTTTGTGAGGAGGAAGGGTCCTGCTGAAATCACTGTTCTGATATTTGAAATGAGTTCAGGTTCTTCTTGGAGTGGGGATCCTTTCATCCAGTGTCTTTCTTGCTTTGGACCACCTGTGAATGCTTTGGCAATTAGTGCATCTAGTTATTTACAGTCAGGGGGTTGAGAATATGTTTAGTTGCTGAGGATATGCTTAGTTGCCGATAAAGTTTTTTTCTCTTCTATAATTCCAAGTTTGTGGAGTGCTCGTTCTGATAACACCCCTTGGCTCTAAAATGAGTCAGGACCAAAAGTTCCAACAACGGTGGGAGTTCAGGAGGAGAGATGATGACCTTGATTCTTCGATCGATGACTCCAAATCAAGTTCTGGTGGTGAGCCAGTTCTCAAGAATCATAAGTTAGTTTCGAATGTGGTTTTGCCTGAAAATGTTGAAACTAGCGATACTCCAATGTCTCAACAGGAGAGTCAATTAGATCCAGATGTGGGCATCCCTTTTGAATTCAGGAAAGCTGACAAAATACAGATTGGACCAAGCAAAAAAAGTCATGCAGTTAAGAACAAGATGAAGAAGGTTTCTATGAAGAAAAGCAATAGAAAGAAGAATAACTGCCACACGCATGAGCCTATTTCACTGGACGATTTTAAGATCTTTGTGAAATCCGTAATTGAGGAGCTTAAAGTTGCTAGAGAAAACATGTTGACACAGATGGGAGAAGAGATGAAAAAGTTGGTGGTTGGTGAGTTAGCTCCAAGGCCAACAAGGAAAGAAGGTAGTTGCATGCAGAAAATTGGCCGAGTGCAGTGTCAGAAAAATGTTGAATTGGACATGAAAACCCAAAATTTCAATGGTGGATCTTTAGAGAGGTCCGTTAAAAGTGATAGGATAGCTGCGTCGAATATCTGCTATGAAGTTCTTGAAGAGCAAATTAACCATGACCAAGCCATTGGAACTATCACATCAAATGAAAAACAAAAAGCAGAAATGTTGAGATTGTCTGTTAAAAAACCAGTATATTCATCTAATCCCTCTGATCAGGTAGTTTCTTCCCCGTATTTGACTTTACCTACTGTCCTGTCTGAGCCACGAGGTGAAAACCACAGCCTTGATTCTTCTTGCAACTATACTCAGCCAGGAGCTGCGGGAAATAAAACTGGAGGGGGTTTAGGAAGACCAAAGTTACCTATTGATGCAAGTACTCATCGAGGATACTTTTTGGGCATCCAGCAAGCAGAACAGTTTGGAAGTTTTTCTCAAATGGGTCCCCAAAATGTGGGTTACTTTGATCAGCACAATACTCAAACTTCAACTACAGGAACCGGGTTCCCAGTTCCACTTCATACCGTGTTGAGCAATGGTTTTAACATTCCAAGCCAAGCTCTGGAGAATTCATCCCGAGGCAACAATATTTTGGGTCTGAGGATGAATGGAGGAGCCATAAGATTCTCTGGGGGAAGTCATGCTTTATCAGAACACTTAGTTTCCAGCAACTTCCGTGGCCAGATGAAGTATAAAACTGATGGTGGACTCCTGCCATTTGGAAACCAAGATCCGAAAGATACTCATCTGTAGCCATACTAGTGTAAGGAATGAAAAATTGAACAACGGAAAGGAATTGAAATTCTGAACTGATCATTAGCTGCAGATTGAGCTCATGGTGCCTTTTCTATTTATCATTCCTTGCAAGAAGGAATGAATTATAAAGCTCCACATGAAAAATGTTCCATTCTATCTTTGTTTGAATACAAAACTGAAGTTTGTCCTTCTTCCACTTTATTTATGATCCAATGTTTTTATCAGTAGAAAGGAATAAGGTTTGTTGTTGTTCATAGATGGACTTTAAATTAGATAGGGTTGTCAAATTTGATTTCTACTTGCAGCTTGTGTCATGAGAGATGCAAAAATGTTCAATCACTTATCCAGGCACCTACACTAGTCAACGATGGGGTATCTGGAAATAATTTCAGTGGTTTTCTCTGTCTATAATCAGGTATGCAAATTCTCACCTCGTATTAGATATACTTAAGGGGAAAAGTTAATAATGCATTAAAGCACACTTAATATTCACAAATGTTTTCACCATTGAGAGCACATTTCTCTCCCAACTCAGAGAGCGAAAAATGCTTCAGATCTGTTGCAGGGATGGAGTTACTGGATTTTCTTTTTTGATCTCTTAATAGCAAGATTTCAGAGTTATTAATCTTTTTCTTTAGTTTATTAATGAGAATGACATAAATCAGAATCAAATTCTTTCCTCACGATCCTTCCATCTGGTTACTGGTTCTTTTCTTACTGGATTTTCCTCTGTGCTTGTGTTTGAATGATCCCATTTGCTGTCATTTATCTGCCTTACAGACACATGGTGAAGACACTCAAAACAGTTGTTGCACAATATCAATATTTTCCCTTTCTTTAGTTAGTTTCATATATTCAGTTCAGATACCCTTAAAAAGAGTATGAATTATGTTTAAAGTTATCTAAAGTTTCAATGTGATTGTGTGGATTTGATGGAGCTCAGCTTTTGCTTGACCATATTTGATTTGCTTCACCACGTATGATGATATGAATGAGATTCATTACAGTTTCAACTGCTCATTTTTGGTTAAGTTTTAAAAGGAAACTCAATGTTGTTATTGCTATATGTAGATGTACACTGACTGCAAGTATATATTGGAAGAGCACATTATATTCTATAGTTACCTTGTTCGGAAACTCGCTTCAAGAATGGAAGAAATTCTCATAAAATTTTAAGGAAAACTTTTAGGACACGTTTTTGAGATGTTTTTGAAACTTTAACATAATTTAAAGAAGCTTGTTAACATATCTTAAAATTTTTGTAGATATTGTGTAGTGTTAATATTTTAGTTGATCATAAAAGGATTTTAATACTTTTATTATTTTTTAAAGATTCTTAATAATCGTTGTGCTGATTGAATGTCAAACATATTAGAGATAGTGGCTAATCTTTGGCTTGAGCCACCTAGTCAAAGGCATCAATCCTTCTGTTTCCTAGATTTGATGCTGATATGATTGTGTGAAAGGAACTTATTCATAGCTTATTGCAGACTCTTACGCCGATCAACGTTTAAAATGGTGCCAACCCCAGACAGATGAGTGCCTTTATCAATAAAGAAAAATTATATTCTTACCTGATAATATTATTTTTAAAATTATGAGTTAATATAGTAATTTTTTAATTTAAAAGAAAATAATTACAAATAATTATATTATTCTATATATAAATTATGTTCGAAACTTTTGTTTATATAGCATTATTAGTAATGGGATGACCCTTAGAAATTGGTTCTCATGGACATGGGATGAAAGGGCACCCTCCCTCCCTACCCGACAAAGCTTCGTGCCTTCTTTTTATCCTGCCAAACATTGCATTAATGTTTTGTCGGACATAATTAAATTCAAAGCTCTTATGCTTTTCTCGTTTTTGGTTTTAATGAGGGCATTTATGTAATTTTGTTTGGATTAGGTCTATGAATCCCGTGTGCCTCGTCTCAACAAAGCCCGGATCGGACGGCTTATTTCAAAGCAAAAATTGTTTAATATGTTGCCTTTTTTGATGATCCTGATGTTTAGTTATATTTTAAAGAGTACTAACACTAACTTATGCATGTCATGTCAACTGTGGCTCCTCATTATTAATGACATCAGCCAATATATGTTCAACAGGCGATGTTAGTATTTTTTTATTTTTAAACGACCTCTTAATTTTGTTTATATTACACATTTAGTCTATAAAGTCACCCCACTAACTATTTGACTCCATGTAGTGATGGACAGAATTGACTCAATGAAACAAAACTTCTCTTACTCATGCGCTCAACTTTATGTCAGAGTCATCTCCCTTTTTAAAAAAGCTACTAGGACTTACTCCTTTGGTATTACACCGTTAACTAGTGAAAATAAAATAGTATTTGACTCTATTCTAGGGCTAAACCCCTATGAGAAGGGATTTTGAGCCCCAATTTGCTTTAATTAATCAATCAATTTATTATCTAAAAATCACTTTATTATCAAGTCAACTTTTACTGAGCAAAAGGAAGACATACCGAGGCGTCGCCGTTTCGTTCTTATTTAAGCCCCCGCCTTAAAACAGCTCAAACGGCGTCGTACCATGTCCACGTCGCATTCGGTAAATGTCACCTCTGCAAGATCGCCCTTCCCCAACTAAACGCACCTCTGCAAAGATCGGCCTTCCCCGACTAAACGCAGTAGATCCATTTAGTTTCATCTACTACTTATTCAATTTGTTTATTCATTCATTTTTTGAGAACAAACCAAAAGCATCTGAATGAAGAACTGTTGTGGATTCTCTCTCTAGAAATCACTCTTTCCTTTCTCTGTCTGTTCATAATTACATATATACATACATATATTTCAGAGGTACTGATGCACTGAAAGGAGACGCATCAAACTTCTGAAGTTTCATGGATTTGAGGAGAGTTTGCTGCGTTTTGTGCCTATATGCAGTGGTTGTACTCATCTTCAATAACCCTTGTTCGGTGACGGCTGGTGACATCGTTCACGACGACGATTTGGCCCCAAAGAAGCCTGGTTGTGAGAACGATTTCGTACTGGTACATCTAATGCTCCTTTTTCTCTACAACCCAGTTCTTTTCTCCTTGATTCTTTAACTGGGTCTTCATTATTTTCTTCAAAACGGTTTTGTCTATGCTTGTGCATCTATGTACCAAAAAGAAAGCAATGATGGTCCTTGTAGGAAAAATTCCTCGAACTGGTTGCTTTGCTTTTTTCTTTTTTTTTTTTCCCAGCTTCAAATTTCGTCTGATATGCAGTTTAAATTTAGTAGTTTTACATTGTTTTATTTCTTTTTTGGAGTGGAAGTGAATTGCATTTATTTTTTCTGCAATTTGTTTTTTGTTCTATTTTTCTACATAAGCACATTTGCAGTGCAATTGTAAGGAATTTTCTGGAAATTAATTTCTGAGGAAGATCAAAAGTAGGGATGTTGCCAGAACTTGCCTAATTTATTTTCCCCCAACATTATTGAAATGGTGTCCCATTTCTTTAACTCGCACGGCTAGCCAAGTGGTAAGGGTTTTGAACTGACCGTAAATTCGGCTGTCTTGGGTTCGACTTTATGTTGGTAAGGGGTGGATGCAGATATCCAGAGTTCACTCTGCTGTGCTGGGTCCCGCGTGACCCTACGTAGGAGATGTTCCTCATTACCGAAAAATTTAATAATAAAATTGTCCCATTTCTTTCATTCTGT
This sequence comes from Euryodendron excelsum, assembly GCA_033060915.1. Lineage (NCBI taxonomy): Eukaryota > Viridiplantae > Streptophyta > Magnoliopsida > Ericales > Pentaphylacaceae > Euryodendron > Euryodendron excelsum. The sequence goes on along the minus strand of CM065378.1, from coordinate 19,428,386 downwards.
ATCTTCTTTTAGTTTTAAGATAAATATGGTATGTGCATACTAAGCTGTAATTGGGAAGGAATATTTCATGCTCGTGGAACTATTATTATGAACTCAACATGGCCGCATTATAGCTGATAAATCCACATAGTTTTCACCAAAGTGAAAAGTTCAAATAAGATAACATTTTGGATATCTTCATAGTTGTTAATTTGTTGGTGCTCCATTGTTTTGTCTCACTACAATTTATTCATCAATCTGTCATAGCTTTTGTCAGGTAAAAGTTCAAACTTGGGTTGATGGCATAGAGAACAGTGAATTTGTTGGTGTCGGTGCTCGATTCGGCACTACCATTGTGTCGAAGGAAAAAAATGCAAACCAAACTCGCCTTATGCTTTCAGACCCTCGTGATTGTTGTAGTCCACTAAAGAATAAGGTTTTTCTTTCCACCTTACATTTACATCTTGAACATTTAAATGTGTTATACACTGGAGACTTACAGTGTGTTTAATTAATACCAACTAATTTATGATTTTGAATTTTTTTAGCTTTCTGGAGATGTCATCATGGTGGACCGAGGTAACTGCAAATTCACAGCCAAGGCAAATGTTGCAGAAGCTGCTGGTGCTTCAGCAGTCCTCATTGTAAACAATCAGAAAGGTAATTGGTAGTTCCTATATAATCTTTTATTTGCTGCTTGTTTCTATTAATAAAAGTAGTTCCAAGAAACTTCAGTAGCAATCACATCTAGCTGTAGAACAATTTGTTAATGAAGTTGCAGGAGAGCCTTTCCTGGAATTTATCAAATTTGAGGATTTTCATTGCCAATCGACGTATTAAATTAGGCTTAGATAAATTGTGGATTGATTTGGGGCAGGGGTGCAATGTTGATGGGTTTAGGCAGGTTCTTGTGAAAACTCAAGCAATAATTTTAGGTTAAAGAGTATGTGAGTGATTGAGGGGTGATAGGTCGAACCAGCGAAGAGAGACTCTTTGGGAAGTTAACTGCGAAAGACCATCGGAGGTGAAGAGGAGCTGAGGCAGTCCTAGGAAGAAAGAGAGTGGCAGTATAGTCCAAGGGATAATGGAGATTCTCTTGTGTTGTTGTGTCTTTCTTGCTGAGGAGAGGTATTCCCTTTATTATAGGCAAGGTGCCCTCGAGGACTGGGCCAACCTGTGAGTACTCAGTTCTGATAGCCAGTAACTAGTTCCCCTAGGGACAACATTCCAAATGTCAACTCTGCGCTGAGATCCCCTCAGAGGTATGCAGGGATTTAGCCAAGTGTCAGTAGTTGACTTTCATTGAATGCCTTTGTTCTTTTCTTCATTAATGTTTTAAGGCGTATATTTGATGGAGATCTCTCTCTCTCTCTTAAGAGTAGTTAAAGGGGCTGAAGCACGGGGGGCCTTCTCGATGAACCCTCACGTCTAGTTTCCAACCCACTTGTCTCCTGATGGTCCCACGCGAGGGTGACCTTGAGGGGGGTCCCTAGGTTCTGCTCCCAACGTAGGTTATGGAGAATTGTAGCCAAGTATGGAGATGTGACTCGAAGGAGAGAGTGATTGGCAGAGAGGTTCCATGACCGAGCCAAGAGGTGCTGAGTGCTAAGCCATAGGTGAGGTGCTATCGGGTGGAGATTCCCTCGGTCCTGTTGAGGGAAGTGCCTTGAGGCCATATGTAAGCGAGAGCTTTTTTGGTGCCTTAGATGAGAGGAGACACTCTTCGCGCTATCCTCAGTTATGTGAGGCTCAACTTCTGAGGCAAGCATAATGGAGATACATCATTGTTCCACGTGCCACCTCAGCGGGCTACCACGTGGGACCAAGTTTATAGAGGAAGAGGAGATGTTGTGGCGCTGACATGCCCTGTCACGTAGGGGAGCTGGACACATGTACCTACAAAGGGTATAAAAGTTTATTGAATTAATATTTAGGATTACTGATGTTGATCGTCACATGCATTTCTTACAATGTCCTCCATAGGCCAAAAATAGGAAAAAAAAATGAGGAGACTCAGATAATTTTGTTTCTTGTCATGCTTGCATTAGATAGGAGATCGTTTGCTTTTTAGGTTACTAACCCTTCGACTTGGCATGCTTGATGGGGTCTCACAGAAGAAAATCAAGTTATTCACACTATAGAGCCATTTTTGTAATTGTAGATTTGTTGGCACCTGTTGTATATAATTCCTCTTTTCTTATTGCTTTTGCTATCCCTTTTAGTTATGTAACGTTTCAATGGTTGCTTCACATTTGTGGAGGATGTTCTTCTTAACTTTCTAATTGTTTGTATTGTTATACCTTTGAATCCCATTTCTGATGGACGTGAATGAAGGACCTGATTTAAGATGTTTTGCATATCAAACTCTGAAACAGCTGGAAACATAGGGATTGATTACAGCGCTCAAGTGGAGGTTCTACCCTACTATTTCTATTTTGTCAAACTTTGTTTCTTTTACCTGCAGAGCTTTACAAGATGGTTTGTGAACCTGATGAAACTGATTTAGATATACACATACCTGCTATCATGCTCCCACAAGATGCTGGTGCAAGTTTGGAGAAAATGCTAATAAATAGTTCATCAGGTAATTTTTCCATATAAATTGTAGTATGAAGCGAAACTTAAAATTCCTTCTGAAAGACTAATTTTATATTTGGCTTCACCCTTTATGGCTTCAATAAGTACTATTGCTTATTTTGCTTCTGTAAACAAATGGAGTTGACTGGCTTTCTGTTACGTGTTTTATGTTGGGTCATGGCTACAAGGATATAAGTGTAATTACTTCCTTTTTTTGGTGTTTGATATGTAGCCAAATGGCTGCCTCAAAGAGCTTAAGGGGAAATAAAGGAGGAAAGAAAAAACGTTTTTATTCAAAGACAATAAAGCATGACATGGGTTGAATGAAATCTAATGTTGTTATAGGTAATGGTGAGTCGTAAATTTCTCTTGGAACAACCAATTAAGTGTACCTAAGTGGCTAAGTGAACAAGATAGTTCTTTGTTTAGAACAGGAGTTACCACTGATGCAACTGGAAAGGGCACATGGAACTGAATATAAGGGGTTTAACCAAGTTATATGATTATTTAGTGATTACTGAAAACTTGATAAAGTGTAAGTGCTCAAGAGAGGGAGGAGTGTCTAAGTGTCATAGTTGCCATTGCATTCCAAGTGAAACATCCGGCTGAAAGGAAATTCACTTTTTTCCCTCCTTTTATGCTGTCTTTTACAGGTTCTAACTCAGGTGGGTTTAAAACTCATAATATAAGCAGTAAAAAGCTGTACTTTTACCAAATTGAGCTATAACTTTTCTGACAAAATTTCTGGTATAATTTTTCTCCCGCAATCACTTCTACAAGATAGCTTTCTAAAGGTTTCATACTTCTCTACAGTGTCTGTGCAACTATACTCTCCACGACGACCACTGGTTGACATAGCCGAAGTTTTTTTATGGCTTATGGCAGTTGGTACCATCTTGTGTGCATCTTATTGGTCTGCATGGAGTGCGAGAGAAGCAGCTATTGAACAGGACAAGCTATTAAAAGTCGTCTTTTCCCTTTTTTAACTAGTTATTACTTTTCTTTGAGGAAGAGTGTCTCTCTTTTCACATTTTTTTGTGTGTTCACTGATGTATCAAGTCATTCTGTTCTTATAGGATGCTTCAGATGAGTTTCACACAACCAAAGGTGTTGGTACTGGGGGTGTGGTGGACATTAACACAGTATCAGCCATCTTGTTTGTTGTTATTGCTTCATGCTTCTTGATTATACTTTACAAATTAATGTCCTCCTGGTTCATTGAACTTTTGGTGGTTCTTTTTGCCATTGGAGGTGCAGAGGTGAGAGTCGTTCCTTTCCATTCCTAATTATCATCCAAATTTGTATTGTTACACAGTAACGTAAAATACAAACATATCCACTTGCATATATATTTATGTGTAGATAAATCGCCTTCATATATTTATCTATTACCTTACTCATCTGTTTCAAAATGTAATAGTTTTGAGGCCATTGCATTTGAAATATGAACATACTGGATGTTTGCTGGTTTGTCTTTTTTACTCTCTCCATTCTATTGTATTGAATACTGATTTCTAGTTTCTTGTACTTGTAGGGCTTGCTAACATGCTTGGTTGCCTTGCTATCAAGGTACAATAATTCCTCTGTACTTCACATTTGCTTTTGATTTAAGCTTGTTGTGCAACAAATTATTATGACTTTTTGCTTTGAATCTGTGCTTTATTGCGACCCCATGCTTATTTTGCAACGTGTGTATGATGCTTTTACAAACTTTAGAAATTGTCGTTACCTGTAAGCTGCATTAAGTGTGCATGATGCTGCAACACCTGTGGGTTAAAATTTGACTGAACTTTAAACCTCCTGAGAGAGAGAGAGAGAGAGATAAAACCTTTGAATGTTTCTTGAGTTCACATAGTGGATCTGCAATGAGAATCAAGCAATAAGGACTGGGTGGTGGTGGAAAGAAATAAAACCTTTGAATGTTTCTTTCTTCTGTCTCAGTTTTCTTGTTCTTCTTGAGCTCTTTTACTATGTGAGCAAGAACCTGAAATCTTATTACGGAATTTAAAGCCTTGAATTATAATATGGACGCAGAGTAAGAGAACCCAAAAATTTTGAGGTCTATAATGTTGATTAAGTGGCAGGTTGGTATGTTTGTTTTGGAAAAGGATTTAATTTAGTGGTGAAAAAATATATTGCGACCAAATTCCAACGCTATTCTCTCGGATAGAGCAACTTTTTCTATTGTGAAATTTTAGGCGGGTTCGGCCAGGAGGGACAAAAGGAAGAGTCAAAGTATAATAGTCTCCATCTCATATGGTGGTGGGCCGCGGCCCCCCACTTTCACTGGTTAAGTGCTGGATGCAGAATGAATCGGTTGGCTATGTCCCTGGACCTCCTGACAGTAGGGAAGATGATGATTGTTGGCAGAGTTAGTGTTTACTGGCAGTTTCGTCCTGTAGTGGCAATTATGGACTGTGGTGGTAGCAGCAGGCAGTACAGAGTGATAGTTACAAGGGAGTTGGTTAGTTTTTTTGCTGGACCCTGATATTGATGATATTTGTAATGGTGGTGACTGGAAGTGATTTGTGAGTTTAAAGGTGGTTGCAGCTATGGGTGGCTAATTGGATGAGGATAGCATGTGATGACGAGTACTATAATGACAGGTGAGGGAAGGTTAATGTAAGGTACTGACGACAAATAAATGTAGAAGACAGTCTTTTTTGGGTCTGTATGCACAAGCACAATGCCCTGTGCTTCTGCACACACAAACAAACGGAAATATTGAGGTGAGCTGCAGTGTCTGTGGCTTCAATCACTATTGCTGGTGGTGTTGTTAATTTTCATTTTTGTTGTGGATTTTCAGTGTGAGATGTGACTTCTTTTTCCGATAAAAGAAATATGAAAAAAAAGGTAAGGGTGTAAGGGTACATATATGCCGGTGGCACTGTCTGGATGGCCAGATTGGAGAGATGAGCTAGTGTTATTTCAGATAAATGAAGATACATTTCTGCATTGGTGTTTTGGTGTGAAACAGGCAGGCAGTATGCATGCTTGAATGATGAGAATGGTAATGAATCACAGTTTAGTCATTTTATTTTTGAACAGTTTTATGGTAAAATAAAATAATTACTTGCAAAGGCCTCAAGTGGTTTTAGTTCTATGTCATGCTTGCAGATATAGGTTCACAGTTTTTGCTTAATTCTATCCATGACAAAGCTTTCTACGCGGATTTCCACTCTATATTATGTATGGTTCAAGCCTCAATTCTGTTATTTTTGCATGGGGCTCTGATGACTCACTGCTAGCACTTGTATTAAAAACTTGCAATATGACGTTGACATGTTTCACTCTCTGTTGAAAATTGAGGACAATAGGTGTGTCTTTGTGTCTGCGAATGTGTCGTTTTATTCTCTAATGAATTTCATATGTGTTGGATGTGCTGATGAATTGGTTTACCTTCCATATAGTTATGGGATTTTAGATTTTCCTTTTGAATTTTTGGGACTAAGTGAACAAATGCCTTTTCAGGTGGTTCAAACATACTGCAGAATCATTCATTAAAGTACCTTTCTTTGGAGCTGTCTCATATCTTACTTTGGCGGTTTCTCCATTCTGCATAGCAATTGCTGTTGTTTGGGCAGTTCGTAGGAATCTCTCCTTTGCCTGGATAGGCCAAGATGTACTTGTAAGGATATATTTTCTTGTGTTTTTGCGTTTGGAAATTATTCTTCCAGCAATCTACTGGATTTTGTTTTGCAATTTTGTTAAAAACCCTTCTTGGCATATGTAAATCCCTGAATGATTTCCTGTGTCTAGTGAAGATAACTTTTGGCCTTTTATATTGGTAAACAATGAGAGAGATTAATCTGTAATGAGATTAAGATGATTGAGATCTGCATTACACAACAATGAAATTGATGAACTTCTCAAGAGCAGGCATGAGCAGCTTCTGCAAACCAAGTATTACGTCCATTCAAACGTGTTTTATGTTGTTACTGTTATATGTTGTGACTGCAACTCTTTTTCACTTGATGATGTCAAACCTCTCTGTCTCACTCTCTCTGTATTTCTGTGTGTGTGTGTGAACCACCAGAACAATAATTACTGTACAAGCTATCTATCATTCTGAGCCCAAGAATTGGGCATTACTCTAAATTTGAGCTTTTTAAAATGATGTGCCCTACCTTTAGCCTTCATATGAGACAATACTTCAATTCTTAGCATTTGTCAGATTTTTGCTGCAAGGTTTTGTATCTGTGCTGAGGTGGCTTTCTTGTCATTTTCTCTGATCTGAGAACACTGTTGAGTGTACTTAACAACAGAAGAAAAAAAAAAAAAAAGAAAAAGAAAAAAAGTATCTCCTAATTGATCTTGTTGTTTATTCATGGTCTAAACTTAACTGATAAGGCAGATATAAAAAAGCTGCAATATACCATTTGCTCTCATGACTATTGTCCATGCTTTTTGATGTTATGTGTCCTACTTATTCTCCATTATCACGTAAAATAAGAGCATATTTTACTCATATAATAGGATAGGCTGTGATTACCTCTCTCTTCATGTTGCTGTACCTATCTGACATATTACCACACTAGTGTCCCCAACTTTAAATAGATGCTATCGGCTTTTTCTAAGTTCTTGCAACGTTCAAACAGTGATATTTTTCTTTTACCTCTTGTATGATCAGGGAATTGCACTGATAATTACAGTTCTTCAGATTGTGCATGTACCTAATCTCAAGGTAATAATTCTAAGTATTTAGATTCATTGGTGGTAAATGACTGTTTTAACCACTCCTGAACCATTTCTTGCATTCTTTGGATTGCCAGTGTGTCAATGATAATATAATTTGTTTTGAATTAGGCTTGTATATAAAGTAGATCATGCAAACTTGAAGAAGTTGGAAATCCCAGATACATGTCATATAACAAAATTCAAATAATTATGCTAATCAGAATGGTTGTGATTCTTGTGACTATCCAAGTCACTGGTTTGCATCTAATTTCATTTTGTATGTCTATTTTCTCTTTGAGTTCCTTTGATGGATTTTATGAGTGGATGAAGTATGTGCAAAGAAAAGCAGAAAGCTAGCATTCTTCAAAGCTGGCATGTGCTTTATGTACCAGCAGTTGTTAGAGTTGCAAGGCTTGGCTCAATGCCATGTGTGTGCATTTGCAACCAATATGAATGGTTGCCCAAATTTCTCATTTTAAGTTATATTTCACTTGGTTAAAGAGTTTTTGGGCACTGGCCTAAGTTTTTGCCCCTTTGAATGGTGCCCTGGATGATTGTTTGTGAAAGCTTGTTAAAATGTGGTACCAAATATGATGAACTCAGATGGTTATACTGGCACTGCATTTCATGGATGTGCTTCTAAATGCTGGCTTCTATATGGCACACGTTACGTGAAGAATGTAGATGCACAAAACAAAATGCAGGGTTGGAGTGGATATAATTATGACTTAGACGTGGCCCTAGAAGAAAATTGTATTAAAAAGAAAAAAAAAACATGAAAGAAGAAGAATGAAAATTAGGTATTGCTAATAATCAAGTTTGGAAGAAAAAATTGTACCAACACTTTAGATGGAACAGTTTTCAAACCAAAAACATCCCTCATTATAAGTATATTTTCTATGACATGATTCTGTGTGATTTTGTGAATCAGGTAGGTACTGTTCTTCTCAGTTGTGCCTTCTTGTACGACATATTTTGGGTGTTTGTTTCTAAGAAGTTGTTCCATGAAAGTGTGATGATTGTGGTAAGTAATCCTCATAACATTTCCACTTTGCTTGAGCACAATTAATTGGTTCAGAATAATTGTTCTTTTGAGTGCTAGAGAGTAATTTGGAACTCATATCTTTATAGGTGGCTCGTGGTGATAAAAGTGGAGAGGATGGTATTCCAATGCTACTGAAGATCCCACGCATGTTTGATCCATGGGGTGGTTACAGCATCATAGGCTTTGGTGACATCCTTTTACCAGGATTGCTAATTGCATTTTCACTTAGGTTTGACTCCTGCAGCCTTGCCTCATTTTAAGAGTTTTATTCATGTTATTATCCATAAGAAAGGGGAAAAAATAAGGATCTTTGTTCCTTATTGATCCTTGAAACTTGTGAAGCATCATAGTTTTGCTCATTTTTATTGATAATTCTTCTAGGAATGTTATGCTTCTTCACAGTTCACTGGTTCCTCTCTCTCTCTCTCTCTCTCTCTCATTTTATTTTGATTTTGATTTCTTTGGCTGGGTATATTTCCCAGGTTTCAGGATTATGAATAGCTTTGAATTGCAAGGTAGATTTCCTTGCAAAAATAATGGAAGGAGTTACGAATGAGAACTACAGAACGCTAATTAGTTTCTTTGAGAATTATCTGATTGAAGTTTCACTAATAGACTTGGATCTTGAAACATGTAAAAACTGGAATTTCTAGACTAGAAAGTGTAACAATTTGGTGCATTCAAGGAGTCCCATTGCTCAATCTACTTGATACAATGGTGTATTTTTATTAAAGATTTTAAAAAAATAAAAATTTTCCTTTCGGGTTAACCTTCCCTAATGCTCCATTTAGTGGCCAAGAAGGTGGAGGACTAGAGAAGAGAACTTACGTGAACACACACATATATGCACGTACTATTACTTATGGTGGGCAGAATTAAACTCTAAAGTTTTATTGAAGGCATCCAATTTCCGAGAATTGCGAGTCCTGATTTTCGTTTCTTTCCCAGTTAAGAATCACACAGTTTGTAACTTTGACAAGTTTCTAAGCTAGAGTAGAGACAATTACTCAGTACTTTTCCTGCTAGAGTACTTAATTAATCCAACTGATGTGCAGGGATGAAGCTGTTCATAGACCCAGGGGGGCCATGGCCCCTCTAATGTTCAAGAAACCCCATTGGACATGGTACAAGTTAAGCCCAAAAATTTTAATATAGTAAAGTGGCCCCCCTAATTTAAAAAAAAAAATTATATTTAGTATCTTGTGCAATTTATATTGTGGCCCATTTTTGTTGCTATTTAGGCTTATTTTTTTATTTATTTGTGATGTGTTTTGTTTGTGGCCCAAGTTTTATGCTTACCCATAACTTATTAATTGAGATTTACGGAAAAATTTAGTAAAAAACACAGGATTCTATTTTTTTATAGATTGGTTGGACTTATTTTTACCCTTTTTGTTTCTACTGCAACTATGGAATGTGCATTTTTGGCTATGAATGTCGTTAAAACTAAATTTCGTTACAAGATGGAAGATGATTTTTTCATAAATATCTTAATTGTATGTATTAGAAAAGAAGTTGCTGAAAAGTTTAGTGAAAATTTAATCATAAATGAATTTCGTGACATGAAGTGCCGTCGATTATCACTTTGATTAATTACGCACTTGATATGTATTAAAAAAGTACTTTTTTTGATATCTTGGTCTCATATCTTAGTTCTGGATTGATGTTATTTTTTATTTTGATAAATTAAATATAGCTTGCATTATTAGTTGTAATTTTTTTATAGAGCTATTCTTGCCCCCCTCACAGGTATGATTGGCTGGCAAAGAAGAGTCTTCGAGCTGGATACTTTTTGTGGGCAATGTTTGCTTATGGATTAGGTAAGAATTAATACAGACATAATGTTTAGCTTGCTACAAAGATATCAATAAGTCTATAATTTATTAACAAAGTGAAAGCAGGTGATCAGGTAGAAAGAACATTACAGTAGCTGCTATTGTTTTTTTGCCTTGTCCTTTGTATATCAAAAATTTCCTATGCCATGACTCTGGAGATTAATCTGAAATACATTGCAGGTCTTCTTATTACCTACGTGGCACTGAACCTGATGGATGGTCATGGCCAACCGGCATTGCTATATATCGTCCCTTCCACACTAGGTAATTTTCATCACTAGGCGAAAGGAGAAACCTGTTGGATGCAAAAAAGGCTTTATATTACGTGATCAAAAAAAAATTTACCGCATCAATGCAGGTACAATTTTGGCACTGGGGAAGAAGAGAGGTGATCTGAAGATTCTGTGGACGATAGGGGAACCCGAAAGGGTTTGCCCTCATATCCAACTCCTACCCACCGAAGAATCTAACCAAGAGAAATGAGACCTATTCTTGTAATTGTACTGGTAAACTGTGTAATGTGTTGTAGATCATCAATGTTTCTGGTAAAGGACCAGCCTATTGCTTTGTAGGGTTAAAGATCAACTAACAGGAACTGCATTTAACATGTATGAGCTTTTCATGATTTGGTCCCATGTAAAATTTTTATCATGTTCTCAGTTTTCTTTGCCCTTTGGTTCCTAGTTTTAAACTTGGAAAAGGAACGTGAGAATGGAATCAGTTAACTGCTATTTTCTGCACAGATCATGGCAAGGGACATATTTTCTCTGCAACCAAACAGCATAGAATGGTACCCTCTTTTATATTCAGATTGTAATCTGCAGCCAAAAGCTTAATTCCATTCTCATTCAGCCAAACAATGCCTAACTACTCATTTGACACCTTTAGTCTACCCTCATGATCAGAATCATATGGCATCAATATTTGAGCTGCTTTTTGTCATGATTAAGTCATCGATAATGTTCAACCATGGAAAAAAAACCAAAAAAAAAAAAAAAAAACCCAGGTCATAATATTCCCTACAAAGATGCTTCTAAATTCATAATTCTTTATCTTTAATCATTGATAATATGTTTGGAACTTCTGAAAGGGAGAGCGAGAATGGGAAATGAAATGAGAAAAATTAGAGGGAAAGTAGTTATTTTTTTCTGTTTGATTTTATTAAAAATTACAAAGGAAAAAGAAAATAGAAAAAAAATAATATCATAAATACTAAAAGGAAAAGAAGAAAGAAAAAAAAGTAAAATGGGAAGAAAAATTCCCTTATTGATTTATTTATTTTTCCCCCCTAACCATCAACTAAACAATTTTTCTTTCTTTTCACTTACTTTCCGAAGGTCCATACATGCTGTAAAATCATATTCTCGTTTTGCAATGCAGTAATATACCCAATAATCAAAGTATATATATATATATATATTGGTTTTTTGGGGGGGAGGGGGGGGGGGGGGTGCTACGTGTCTGCATGGCATAGAATCAGGAAAACGTGCTTCTTGGGTTGTTTTTATGGCAACCTGCCGAAACGGGTCGATTGGTGAGTTGGCTATATTAACACAGCAAACAGTCTAAAAATAAAGGGTTGGGCTTTCCTTCCTCGTACTTTAATATTAAGAATTTTTTATACTCTTTATTTTATTACGTTATGGATTAATTATTTAAATTTAATAAATAATATTATTATTTAATTCAAACCGACTGTTTTTTAATATTAAAAATTTTTTAAATTTTTTATTTTATTAAAATATCACATTAAAAATAAAAATTAATAAAAAATTTAATTTTAAATTATAATATAAATATTTAATATTATATTAACCTATTATAATAATAAAAGATGATTAAATATATTATTTTTGAATTTATTTTAAAAAAAGAGATAAGTAATATTATCTTTTTCATGAAATTACGTATCTTTCATTTTAAAAGATTAGTAGTCCAGAAAAATTACATATTCTCACTTTTTTTTGTTTTTAAACATGAAATTAAATGAAGTGCACGAATAACAAATTCAATATCTTACTCTAATCTGCTAAACAAACATAACCTTAGAGCATCAACGACAGATGAGATCAGTGATCACTACTCCGTTGATTTTCTTATTTCCTTGGCTGGGCACAACGTTATTCATGATTAGGTGAATCGGATGGCCCAGAACAGCTACTCAGGCTCATGCAAATGAAGAAATAAATAATGCGACACTCTGTAGAAGATAAGCACAACAAATAAACCATTGAGAACCTGTCCAGCGTCCTCTGCTCTTTCCAGATCATTCTGTCTCTCTGTTTCTCTCTGGGTACAACCGTACAGGTAATCCTCTCCTTCAGTACAGTGCTTAAAATAAAACTGATTTAAATGATCACTGCAGAGAAATTTTGATGTGTTTGGAATAATCGGGTTTATCAATAAAAAAAAAAATGTGAGTAAAAAACATAAAATAAAAAATTTTAAATGTTGAGTTTTTTTTTGTGTTCTTTTATTTTTTATTTTTTTAATAACTAAAAATACAATATAATTTTTTTATATTTTTTATACTTTTTTACTAAATTTTTAATCTAAATACAGTATTAAAAATACTTATTAAACTAATTTTCTGCATAATGTTTCTGTAAAACCATTTAATTTTCAGCAGAACAGTAACTTCTCACTTATAAAACAACACAAACCCTATCCATTCTCACAACTTTGCAAGCTTGCTTTCTTGTGTTCAGTCTGAGAGAGAGAGAGAGAGAGACCATAGTGAGTGAGTTAGAATGGAGGGTAAGGAAGAGGATGTTAAGCTTGGAGCCAACAAGTTCCCAGAGAGGCAACCTTTGGGCCCAGCTGCTCGGACAGACAAGGACTACAAGGAGCCACCACCGGCCCCTTTGTTTGAGCCTGGGGAATTGATGTCATGGTCCTTTTACAGGGCTGGGATTGCAGAGTTCATGGCCACCTTCCTCTTCTTGCACATCACCATTTTGACTGTCATGGGTGTCTCTAGGTCCCAAAACAAGTGTGCCACTGTGGCTGTCCAAGGCATTGCTTGTGCCTTTGGTGGTATGATCTTGCCCTTGTCTACTGCACTGCTGGTATCTCAGGTTAGCAACTTTGTTTCTCCTTTGTATATCTTCTTTATTTTCCTATAATCAAGATGAATTTACGGGGTTTTATCAGTTTTTGTTTTTCTTCACTCTGATTTGGATCACTGTTTTGGTTTCTTTAATTTTTTTGGGGAAAAATTTTCTCTTCTTGTAACAGGAGGACATATTAGCCCAGCTGTGACCTTTGGTTTATTTCTGGCAAGGAAGCTCTCTCTAACCAGGGCTGTCTTCTACATGGTGATGCAGTGACTTGGTGCCATCTGTGGTACTGGTGTTGTCAAGGGGCTCCAGCCTTCCCCGTATGAAAATTTGGGTGGTGGGGCCAATTGTGTGGCTCTACACCAAGGGTGATGGCCTTGGTGCTGAGATTGTTGGCACCTTTGTCCTTTTCTACATGTCTTCTCTGCCACTGATGCCAAGAGAAGTGCCAGAGACTCACCTGTCCCTGTATGTATTTTTTCCCCTCTTCTCCATCACTTGGACTTAACTTTACTTTCTCTCTCTCTCGCACTAATTTACTTGATCTGGGTTCTTGTCTATTACTTGGGATTCAATTTTAGGGTATCTCTGACTTATATATTTGCTTGATCTGGTTTTATTATGTTCATGCTTTGATTTCTTCTATCTTGTGCTTGGAAAAAATCAGTAAGTTCTTGCAGCATGTGATGGAGGGTTTGGCCTGGCTGGATTGGTATCTTTGGTCTTTTTGCTTTTTGCTTTTCGATGGGATTAGGATGGGTGGCTTTATCTTTTGTTTTTGGAAAATGCTTTTGATGCTTGCATGTGATATGTTCGATTATGTGAGCTGTGGTGTGGCTTTGAGGATTGTGGGATCCACAACAAATACCAAAGCATCTTACCATCTTGGGTAGTGTTATTGTTGAGGCTTCTTGTGTTGCCTACAAAGAAATTCGAGTACTTTGAATAGATTAATGCTATATAGCAAAGAAAAGTTATGCAAATTTTGTTTACAGAATAATTCTACTTTAAAATAAAACACATATCATGATGACTCTTAATTATAAAATTATTAACACCATTCTGGGTGAACTTTCTGTATAAATTTTCTAAAAGAACAGTAATTTCTGTTAGGAATAATTTCTTTGGGAGCATGAAAGATGCTGTTGCAATTACATCTCCCCGGTCCAATCTCATTTTTTCCTCACGAGGAAAAACATATATTTTCAAGTAAATTTTATACTTTCTTAACTTTGCAAACGCAGAGGAGTGGGGTTCACATGTAATTCACCTTCACGTGGATCTCATTGCCCTGTGTTTATAAGTGAAAAAGTATGGTAAAGAAATTTGGTACGTGTAGCATTACTGCATTCAAAGCCAGTTTAAGCCTTAAGTGATCAAGGCGATCGCCTAAGGCCCCTAATTTTTTAGGGCCCCTAAATAGTATATTATAATTTTAATGTAAAATGATTTTTACATATTTTCTTTTGTAAAAGGGCTCTCATCTTAAAAAAAAAAAAAAAAAGCCTAAAATTATTGACATTAATTTATTTTAATAATTTAATTAAATAAAAAATTAAGTAATGATTATCACTTTTTTTTTTCAAGACAAGGTAGGTTAAAAGTCTCGGCCCTAAACAACACTTTCTCTCTCTACAAAATAATAAATTCATAAAAGTTACAAGTCTAAAACTATATAACTCTCTCTCACTCTATACGTAACAAAAACTGAAAAAAATTATCGACAACCATCAATTTCAAATAACACAGCATCTTAGATAATTCATTTTTTCTACTAACATATCCTCCTGTAATACTTTTCCCTTTGGGTTAGTAAAATAGTTCTTTCTTTTATTTGATACTATTAAAAATTAATATTTTATCTTTGGTATTGAATACTTTGTGTTTATTATTACCTTTTCATAACTTATCTTATTTTATTATTTGTTTTGTCATTAGTAGTAAAAATATTACTAATTTAGTTATAATTTTTGAATGTCATGTTATAGAAGTTGTATTAAATTCAATTCTCATCTATATCTATAATCGTATAGTGATGAGTGAGATTTTATTGTTGTATACTTCTAGTATTATATTAATTTTTAAGTTGTAAAAAGTCTCATTAAAACACAAAATAATATAATTTTAAGAGTAATGCTAGAGCAACTAACTTTTTTTACCGAATTATAATCACAGATAAAGATAAGGTGATGGGGTCAATATTATCCAATACATGTGAGATTAAATCACTTGTGTCCATCTGGAATGATAATTCGGTAAACAAAACCAATAGTTGTAACATTTTTGTAATTTTAAATACAAATTTCACAGTACTATGGAATAAAAAAAGCCTCATAAAAAATTAGGCCTCAATTAGTGTTGAGCCAACCCTGATTGCGTTACTTATTTAATTAAGATTGACATAGATGCAGGCTATATTGCTATCTCTTTCAAAGCTTTTGCTACACTAAAGAATGGGTGTTGATTCATCATCGTGCCCCTATTTGTTCCACCCTTGAAAAATAGCTGGTAATTTGTAAGTCATTGTCGTTCATTGTTAGGATCAAGACATGTGTCTTAGAGAAATCATAGTTTTTTTATTTTTTAATGAAATTTAGGACTCGCGCCTTGATCCTATCAGTAGACTACCTTGGTTCATAAATAACCAGATTGCATTTTCCTTCTATTCCTAGTAGTCTTCTCTGGTAAATAATGAGTCGCCTTATATTTTAATTTTACAGGGAATTAATACAATAAAACTATTGAAATACCTTCTGTTGTAACTTGGTTGCTGAGTTGGTAATTCACAATATTAATTCTAGTAAGTTAAGCTAGTTAGATTTGGAAACTTATTTTGAGTGAGAAATAATGTTTTCTTTGCTATTGATTTTGCATGAGAATTCATCTTGATAAATGTGACAATGATATTTTTGAAGTTAAATGACAGTAATGGTCATTTAACATTGGGAGCGACTCTTGTTGTCTTGTTAATTTAAAAATTGCCCTTGTCACATTTGTTGGTTTTTTTTTTTTTTTTTTGTTGGTCCCTCTCTTTGCAAATGTAGTCTGCTGACCAGAAAATTGCTATTCTCCTTAAAAAAATTCTTTCTTCTCACGGCATGAATTTAAGTATATTGTCGTTTTCCTTTTTTAATGAATTCCTTTTTAATGACCAGTTTTTATTTTTATTTTTACTTTTATATAAGAACTTGACTGATGATGGTGCGCTTCTGTTTTTTTTTTCTAATTTTTTAATTTTTTTTACTCGTTTAAAAAACTTGGCACAAAATACAATTGGGTGGGCAATCAAATAAATATAAACTCTCAAATAATCTTCTCCTTGCTTCACTCTTATCTGGTAAGTTACTTTAATTTTCTCATCCTGCAATAATTGCAGATTTTGGCTCCTCTACCCATTGGGTTCGCTGTGTTCTTGGTTCATTTGGCCACCATCCCCATCACAGGAACTGGGACTAATCCGGCCAGAAGGACCATGCATGGGATGACCAAGTACTTACAAAGAAATTTTTTTATTTTTTATTTTTAATGTTATATATGTTATGTTATGCTCCTTGATGGATATCTACTATATAATAAGTATGGTGAGCTCTACTGTTGCAAGTTTCGACTTGCTTTTTTGTTAGTCGATTCTGTCCCTTTTTTATCTGTTTTTGGGGCGATTTTGCCCTTGATTTCTTGCCTGCCAGTGAACCGACACAGTGCTTGGACGTATTTGTCCCGTGAAAACTTCTGTTCTAACTTTTTTGTTGGACGAATATAATAAGTATGGTGAGCGCTACTGTTGCAAGTTTCGACTTGCTTTTTTGTTGGTCGATTCTGTCTCTTTTTTATCTATTTTTGGGGCGATTTTGCTCTTGATTTCTTGCTTGCCAGTGAACCGACACAGTGCTCGGACGTATTTGCCCTGTGAAAGCTTCTGTTTCAACATTTTCGTTGGATGATTTTATTGTTCCCTTTGCCATGTGGAGTTAATATCGAAAATGTGCATTTGTCTCTTTCTTCTCGCGGGGCTCGAAGCTGGTAGACGCACAGAGGGAAGATAGGCTTTAGTTTTCGGCCATTATTCTCTCTCTCTCTCTCTCTCTCTCTCTCTCTCCTAAAAAAAAATATTTGACAACAAAACTTTGTAGATATCTTTTAGATTTTTGATCAGATGCTTATCGTCTTGTTTCTTGTGTTATACGCCCATGGACTTTTGAATATCTCATTCTTACGTCTTATTGGGATCATATCTGCTTTTAGGTGTTGCTTACATTTTCTCTTCATTCTCATGGATTGACTGCTCTATTTCCTTCTCGTGGTATGTATTGCTTGTTCGTGGATGTGGATTTTATTCCTTCTGATTGCTCTGTTTTCTTCTTTATTTATGTTGGATTTTTCACTTTTGATTGAGTATTGTGTGAGTTCATGATCTATTTTGATTTTTTATTTTTTTGGCTTGCAGCTATGATCTTTGAGTTCTCAATTTTCATGGCGTGACTGCTTTGTTTCTTTTCTACGGTAGGTATTATTTGTTCTTTGACGCAGGTTTTGTTTCTTTTAATTGCTCTGTTTTGTTTTGTATTTATGTTGGGTTTTTTCGCTTTTGATGGAGTGTTGTGTGAACTCATGATCTATTTTTATTTTCTGTTTTGTGTCTTCCTGCTATCATCTTCGAGTTCTCTATTGTTATATTGTTGGTCTTCTTTCTGTTTTATGGTTTTATTGGTTGTTTGAATAAATGGCTTGTTTTTGGCATGTTGGCTTTGATCGTCGAGTCTAAGTAAGTTATTTTCTTTGTAGATTTTGTTTTTTTTTAAAAAAAAAACCCCTTTGAATCATCAAGTTCAGATAAGTTGCTATTTTTATAGATTTGTTTTTTTTTTATAAAAAAACAAGTTTAAGTTTTAGCTTTGTGTACAATTTTATTTTTAAGTAGGAATAGATTGCTTAGTTTTATTTTGCCTTTCGCTCTTAACAATAAGGACTAAGATTTTCCTGGTGTTTTTTTAATTCGGTATTGTTTAATTTGTTTTCTGGGCTCGTGAATTTGATGCTTCAATTTACTCTTGCAAGTGGATTGGTTCTCAAATTTTGTATTAGATATTTGGAGTTTTGTGGGTCGATAAGGATTTTGGCTTACGCGTCTGGACAAAAACTTGGTTTGGATTTCTTTTTTTCAATTCCAGCGTTATGGGATTTCAGCTTGTGAAAAACAATCTTAATTTTTTACTTTTAGGTAGTATGACAGAGATTTTAAATGTCATCATCATTCCTTTTAATTTTATGTTTTATTGTTTGTGAACTGACTTTGATATTGCTGGTGAGAGGAAAAAGAGTAATGCGAACAGGATGTTTAGATTTGTTTGTTTGTTTAAAAATTTTTAAATTTCAAAATTAAATATTCTAAAGTATAAGAAAATCTCGAATGTTATTTTTCGTAAATGAGAAAGTGAAAATATATTTTAGTCGAGTATTAAAAATCATTCAATAGTCTATATAAATTACAGTTCATAAAATAGAAACATATTCAATTTCAGTCTCTTCTCAGCTGCCATTTATATTTCTCTTTGTATATGTAATATAGGCAAGCGTGTGCATATATTTATGTGAATGTGGATTCAATGTCAATGTTCCCAAATCATGGCTGGCAGTGCTGTGCTTCTACATTCTTTGGGAACTGACTTTCTTATTTTCTCCTCTTATATATGTTAATAAATGAATGAACTCTTTCCGAAACTAAAAAGGTAGAAATGAAATTGTGACTATGAACTTTTGCCATGGCATCAAGCACCCTTTATTTTACATTTCAGTTAGCTTACTGGTAGTTTAAATTTAGTCTCTTTCATTTTTTTTGGCTCGTTAGTTTTGCTGATATGGTGCTTTCATGTTAGTTTGTTAATTAAATTGAATTAGATGACTCCTCTCACATTCAATCATGAACTATAAGAATATAGTTCTGAGTCCTTTGGTCAATATGATATTTACTTTTTCTTTTATCATCAAATGTTATTTGTAACTTTCTTATAAATTATAATTTTTTGTTATACCAGTACATTGACAAAGGACAAGATGCCTAATATTTATAACGCTCTGGTAGTTAAGGGCTCTGAGATATTCTTGGTCAACCAATTAATGTGACTTGTGAAGCATAACAATTATTAGGAAACAATTGAGTTAGAGCTGCAGCTATGAGTGTTACAGATGGTCTAACGAGAGGAATGGAAGTGATTGACACGGGAGCTCCTGATAAAGTCATGCTTTTTAAAGTTGTATCTCCATAATATGTGCATCACTGTGTTACTGGTAGTTTAAATCTGGTCTTTTTCATTTTTTTAAGCTCGTTAGTTTCGCTGATATGGTGTTTTCATGTTAGTCTGTTAATTAACTTGAGTTAGATGCCTCCCTCTCACATTCAATCATGAACTATTAGACTATAGTTCTGAGTTTTTTAGTCAATATGATATTTACTTTTTTTTATCATCAAATGCTATTTTTAACTTTCTTATAAATTATTATTTTTCGTTATACCAGTGCATTGACAAAGGATAAGGTATAAACGACATGTTAGTTTGTTAATTAAATTGAGTTAGGTGCCTCTCTCTCACATTCAATCATGAACTATAAGACTATAGTTCTGAGTCCTTTAGCTAATATGATATTTACTTTTGTTTTATCATCAAATGTTATTTTTAACTTTCTTATAAATTATAATTTTTTGTTATACCAGTGCATTGACAAAGGACAAAGTATAAACTGCTTGTATTCTTAGGTATGTTTTTCTTATTCATTTCCTCCCTCTCACAGTCATTAATTATGTTATTATTTCTTTGACATGCAAATAAATTTTCTAATTAATGGGACTAATGTTGTTTTACTGATAAAGTCATGCTTTTTAAAGTTGTATCTCAATAATATGTGCATCATTGTATTACTGGTACTTTAAATCTTGTCTCTTTCATTTTTTTTGGCTCGTTAGTTTTGCTGATATGGTGCTTTCATGTTAGTTTGTTAATTAAATTGAGTTAGATGCCTCCCTCTCACATTCAATCATGAACTATAAGACCATAGTTCTGAGTCCTTTAGTCAATATGATATTTACTTTTTTTTTTTATCATCAACTGCTATTTTTAACTTACTTGTAAATTATAATTTTCTGTTATACCAGTGCATTGACAAAGGACAAGGTATAAACTGCTTGTATTCTTCGGTATGTCTTTCTTATTCATTTCCTGCTTTTCACTGACATTAATCATGTTATTATTTCTTTGACATGCAAATAGATTTTCTAATCAATGGGACTAATGTTGTTTTACAGATAAAGTCATGCTTTTTAAAGTTGTATCTCAATAATATGTGCATCACTGTATTACTTGATGAGCATTGACTAACATTGTATTCCATGATTTTAGTTACTGTTTACACTAATTAATGATAATGATAATTTAATTCGATATCGTTCATGTTCTCATGTGAAAATTAAAAGAGTCACAATAATAGAAAAATTATTCGAGAGGTCCAGACTACTGAGTTAATATGATGATGTGGTGTGCTCAGTCAAATAAAAATTAACATATACTCCTATTTTAGATTAATTGACCTAACTTTTAGGTTGATTGACTTAATTTTTAGAATGCTGGAAACAAAACTTGTACTAACATGTTCATAGCAAAAATAGGTTGGTTAGTTTTCTTTGCCTTGCGGCTGGCCATGATTGATATATCAAAATTAAACCTTAAGTTTGACTTTTATTTTGTTGTGTGGTGGAGAGTTATAGAAAATTAATGGATGTCTTTGGTATTGCTGGTGAGATTAAAAGGGTAATGTCAAGAGGATGTCTAGATTTTGTGGAGGGTTTGGTGCCTTTTGATTAAAAACACCCCTTTTTCCTAAGCCGGTTTATATTTGTAAAGATGAAAAAGTGAAAATTCGAAACAACCAGTAATAATGAGGGAACTCCCATAGCTCAGGTGCAAAAGGAGCCAACATTATCAAAAATTGGCCAAAGCCCACTTGTTTAGCAACTTCAATCAATATTTATACTTATAGTTTGAATATTGTATTCCTTTTGTGCGCGCATGAATAAACCATGGTATAAACTGGGTAAATATTATGTGTGCAATGAAGGAAAATAAATAAGATAGATCCCCCGAGGGGGGGGGGGACAGGAATGGAGAGAAGAAATGGATACCTTTGAACTATAATGTCTTAATTATTGCCTGTAGTGTCAATAAGAGTATATTGAGAGTCGTTTTTCTAGCTTGTGAGAATAGAAGGTTACGAATAAATGAAGCTGCACGAGGCCGGCATGATAGATTGTTTGAAGACAAGAAGGAAGAAGCACGAAAGAAAAGGAGAGAGGCATATGCAATGAAGAAGAAAAATGAAGCAATAGGTATATTGCTGATCACTACAGCAATTGTAGAGCTTAATCTATAGTTCTTTAATTTTATTCCAATTATATATATATATATATATATATAGGTAAGTTACAAATGAGTTGTCCAACTATAGAAACCAAAGAAGCTGAGAATGATAAAAGAGAACTTCTTCTCCAATGATATAGTGAATCGTCAGAAGACACACATGCTAAAAAACTTCTACCAACGAAAGTAGCGTACGCTAAAAGTACGGGAATTGAACCATTAGGTATGTGAAAAGTTAATATTGCACCTAATATTTGTGATTTTCTAATAGGTTGCTAATTGCTATAGAAAATTTAAGCTTGTATTTGTTGCATTTGAAATGGGATGTTTCTTGAATGTTTGTATAAAATGGGAGTTATTATTATGTAAAAACATAAAAGAGTTATTATGTGCAGACAAGGGTATATTGCATAATACGTTGAATGATTTCAATAATGATCTATTTAGAAATCATGGTGTGGTGATAAGGGAAGAGGTGTCTCAAGTTGAGCCAGGTATAGTCTAGCCTTAAAGCATGTTACTTCATTTATAAACTACCCCCCAGCCAAGCAGTAAACAATATTACTACATTTGTTTCTGTTGAAGTTGATGAAAACCAAACTAAGCAGCTTGCTGATAGCTATATTGGTAAGTAGTCCCTACAAATAGATAGTACATATATTATTATATCCAACTTTATTACTTTAATATGTCTCTCATTACCATGATCGTGATTATATGTTGTAGACCAGACTAATATGTTGAAGAAAAAGAAAAGGAGCGCTCAAGGTATTGAGTTTTTTTTTCATAGATAACATACAACATAAGCTTATAATGGCCCAAAAAAATGTTAACTGAGCCAAACAAAACAAACCCACAAAACAAACCCCCCCTGTACGTTTTCTTTTAGGTGGCAATGGATCTAAACAAGCTATTTTACAAGACATAATGTATGCGCCAGATATATTACCAATGGTTGAACCATATAGACATTGCAAGGTAAAAAGGTTTTACCTTGAGCTAAATGGTTTTTGCTGCTGTGATGAGGAGGTATTATTGATGACTAATGATGCTCTTGAAGATCTCTGCAATTTATATTGTTCAAATTCAGATGAATCAATAGAATTTTAAAAATATATCTGTGCTTACAATAATACATTTGCGTTCGCATCATTTGGGGTTAAATATGATAAATATTTATGTAGAAGGAACAAAGGAATTTACACCTTCAGAGTCCAAGGACAAGCCTATCATTATATTAATGAATTATTACCACTAGATGACCATCCTTTGTATTTACAGCTATATTTCTATGATACAGAACATGAAATAGATAATAGGATGAATGTTTTAGATAAATTGGATCCTAATCTTTTGCACAAAATTATACACATTTTAAAGATTAATCCATATGTTAAGTTTTTTAGAAGCCTTGCTAATATTCCGAATTTACAAAATTATGAAATAGTGCTAAGATCAAATATTTCTGGCTTGGATCAAAGAATCTACAATATTCCTTTAACTTCTCAGGTAGCTGGAATATGGCTTAAGAGTAGTGGTGGTGTCGAACGTAAAGAGCGAGACATTATTCTCTATAGTCATGCTAGTTTTAGTCATAGAGTGCAATATTATTTTGGATGCTTCGACTCTTTACAATATCCTTTGATATTTCCTTGTGGTGATAGTGGGTAGCATCAAGGAATTCATAAAGTGAAGAGAAGGGTTCGAAAACTATGCGAGGGTTTGCAATTAGTTGATGCATCTCAAATAGTGTTTGCAAATGATTTGATTGAAAAAGAAACAAAAGGTAATCGCTATTTATAGACCACTATGAGCTTATTTTATCATTAATCTCACGTGTCTGACATTGTACTTGACAAATGCCAGTTTTGCAAGTAGGCCGAAGAAATGGATCAATAGTTTCGTGTCGTGAGTACTACTGTTATAAATTGCAAATTCAACCTGGTGATAAATTTGTACTTTTATGTTCTGGTCACTTACTACAACAATTTGTTGTTGATATGTATATCCAAATTGAAACTTCTAGATTGGATTACTTTCGTAGTAAACAATATGAAATTAGAGCTGAGCTTTATCAAGGAATCATGAATAGCGTTGCCATAGATGAAAGCCAAGGTTATAAGGTTGGAAGACGGATTATTCTATCCACATCTTTTATAGGAGGGGCCTAGAGATATGCGTAGGGGATACATAGATGCCATGACCTTAGTTTAAAAGTTTAAAAAACCAGATTTATTTGTCATCATGACTTATAATCCTTCATGGTCTGAGATTAAGAATGAATTACAATATGGTCAAGAGGCACAAAATAGGCCTGATTTAATTGTACGTGTATTTAGAGCAAAACTAGAACAACTAAAGATTGAATTGTTTAAGAGGCAAATATTTGAACCAGTGGCAGTTTATGTATATGTGATTGAATTTCAAAAAAGGGGCTTGCCACATGCACATTTTTTATTGATACTAAAGCCAAATGTTAAACTTATCTCTCATGAATCATATGATAAGATTGTATGTGCAGAGTTACCTAACAAGAATAAAAACTCACATTTATATGCTATGGTTATCAAACATATGATGCATGGTCCTTGTGGAAAATTGAACCCTACTAACGTGTGCATGAAATCTAATGGGTTTTGTAAAAATAGTTATCTCAAAGCATTTTGTTTTGTGACAACAAATACAGATGATTCTTATCCATTGTACAAGCGCCTTGATGATGGCCAAAAAGTCAAGGTAAGAGGCATGTACCTTGATAATCGATGGATTATACCATACAATCCATACTTGTTATCCAAATTTGACTGTCATATTAATGTCGAGGTGTGCTCCACTATTAAAGCAGTTAAATATTTATATAAATATGTGTATAAAGGACATGACCAGGTAGTATTTTTTATGATCTCTGAACACGTAGTGGAGGATGTAGACGAAATCGAGCAGTTTCAATCTGCAAGATGGATATCACCTCCTGAAGCAATGTGGCGAATTTATTCATTTGTTTTAAATGAGATACAACTTGCTGTTATAAGTTTACAATTACATTTAGAAGATAATCAAATTGTAACATTTAGGAATAATGATGATCTTGGTTATGTTGTTTGTAATGATTTTTTTGTGAAATCAATGCTTACTGAATATTTCAACATGAACAAAACTTTATCAGAAGATGCCAAGTTTTTTTATCGACAATTTTCGGAACATTTTGTTTGGGACCGACAAAAAAAAATTTGGACCCCCAGGAAAAAAGGTGAAGCTATTGATAGGATTGTCACTGCAAGTCCTCTTGAAGGTGAGCATTATTATTTACGATTATTGTTAAACCATATTAGAACAGCTTCATCATTTAACGACTTAAATATGTGAAAGGTGTTACAATGCCATCATTTCGTGAGTCTGCTCTCTTGCATGGATTGCTAGAATCTGATAATAGCTTAGAACTTTGTTTACAAGAGGCGTCGTTATATCAAATACCTTATAGTTTACATCGACTTTTTGCAACTATTTTAGTTTATTGTAGCCTTAACAATCCACAAAAATTATGGAAGACTTTTGAATCTGTGATGTCGGAAGACTACATAAATATACAAAATCTTACAAAAGCTCAGGTTAGGATTAAGGTGTTGCGTAGTGTAAATTCAACACTTGAATCTATGGGTAGAAATATCAGTACTTATAATATCACTGAAGATAATATTACTTTGAATGAAGAAGAAACTGCTTCAAAAGAGATAGAACACAAACTAAGTATTGTAGTTTTTGACCAAGATCTTCTAGCTATATCAATGTTAAATACAGAGTAAAAGGCAGCTTACAATATTATAATAGATAGAGCCCTCACAAATAAACCTGGAGCTTATTTTATAGATGGGCCTGGTGGTACTGAGAAAACATTTTTATATCGTGTAATACTAACTGCAATTAGATCTAAGGGTTATGTTGCTCTTGTCATAGCCACATCAGGAGTAGCTGCTTCTATTTTACCTGGTAGGCGAACTGCCCATTCTAGATTTAAAATACCTATTGTACTTGATGATAACTCAAATTATAATGTTAGTAAGCAAAGTGGACTTGCTAAATTATTGCAAGTTGTCAAATTTATTATATGGGATGAAGCATTGATGGTAAGGAGAGAAGCAATAGAGGCTTTTAATAGAATGTTGCAAGATATAAATGGTTCTGAGTTTCTCTTTGGAGGAAAAGTAGTCGTTTTTGAAGGTGACTTTCGACAAGTCCTCCCAGTTGTTCCAAGAGCTACCAAACACCAAATGATTGATGCGAGCCTAATTAGTTTAATTTTATGGCCTACATTAGAAAAAAATACAATTAACATAAAATATGCGCGCGAGATTTGATACTTCTTTTTCTAATTTTTTTACTACGTATTGGTGATGGAACTGAACAGCCTTCTATCGATGATAGAATTCCATTGCCACCAAATATGATAATTCCTTATGAAGACCACTCTAATTCCTTGAATGTTCTAATAAACTTAGTATTTCCTTATTTAGAGACATATGTTAATGATCTAGACGTCATGATAAATAGAGCTATATTGACACCGAAGAATGATTGTGTGGATGAAATAAACAATCTCCTCATTAATAGATTCCCAGGTGAAACAACTATATATAAAAGTTTTGATAAAACTTTTGACCCAACTCAGCAAGGTCAATATGAAGATTTTTTGAATAGTCTTTCTCCAAATGGACTTCCTCCTCATATATTGGTCCTAAAGCCAAATTGTCCAATTATATTGCTTAGAAATATAGACCCTCCTGAAGGTTTGAGCAATGGTACACGTTTAATTTGTAAAAATTTAGAACCTAATACGATTGATGCAGAAATAGCAATTGACCATCATCGAGGAAAAAGATTTTTCTTACCAAGGATTCCCTTGGAGTCTTTTGAAACTGATAAATATTCTGTTGCTTTCCGAAGAAAACAATTTCCAATCAGATTGTGTTTTGCTATGACAATTAATAAGTCACAGGGTCAAACTCTTGAATATGTGGAATTATATTTACGACAACCAATTTTTTCTCATGGCCAGCTATATGTTGCTTTGTCACGAGCAAAAAATGAGAACTCTGTAAAGGTACTTATGAAACCTGTTTCTGCTGATGATGTTAATGTATCTTCTACGAAAAACGTAGTCTACCGGGAACTACTAACATCGACAGGAATGCATTACTAAATGCTCATTCATGTGTAAGTTGCAGATGTAAAAGATATAGTATTGACTGTGTAGGGTTTCTACATGTACTTTTTTTTTTTTTGTGTGTTTTTATAAAAATCAAACCAACTTTGAACTACTTATTTGTCTTTTATCTTTCTATTAATAAAAAATGTGTTGTCATAAAAATGAAATTTATATTATGTCAACATCATTATGACTAGATCTTAGTTGCTTAAATACAGGATATCCAAAATGCCAAAGAATTTAAAAACAATCAATGATATCACTCCTCAATCAAAATTCTGGATTGTCAAAGTTCTTGTGCTGGAGAAGGGATACCTATAGGATCCAATTTCAAGCCCTAAGAAATACCGAAGGTTTATGTTAGTTGACTCAGAGGTAAGTTGTGTATCAAATATCTTCAGCTATTTATTTTCTCTAAAAAAGAGCATTTATATTTTTTAATTCTCATTAAAGATGTTGGACTAACTTCTCCTATCAATCAGAGCATTTATAATTTCTATTTCTATTAAAGATGCTGCTCTAACATATCTGTCATCAAATTTGTTTCTGTGTGTATATATATAGGGTACGCGAGTGCAGGCTACTATATTTGCAAATGACATCTAACTTTTGGAAAATTCGCTGACTATTTTCAAGTACTATGTCTCTAATGCTATTGTAAAGCCAGTTCATTCAAAGCATCGTTCAGTCACCAATGATTATCAGTGGATTATCAATAGCAAAACACTTGTTGAAGAAGTTCATGATGACACTGACACAAGCATCATAGTTAAATATAACTTCACTCTTTTTTCTCAATTCCAAAAATATGTTGACTGCTTGTCAGAAGTTGGTGAGCTATTGCATATTTTTTTTAAACATACACATTGGTTTCTGGCATAAATTATTAATGAATACATATGTATTTATACCTAGATATCATTGCTGTGGTTATAAAACAACTAGCGGTGAGGCAGCTGCAAACAAAGAGTGGATGGTCTACTATTTAGGAACTCCTGCTAATTAATCAGGAGTAATATCCAGAACAGTTTGTCTTGCTTGTATTTTTCACATGATACTTGCACATTTCTTAAATCTTATTTTATGACAGATTCAAATCACTTCTCCTCATAATGTGGGACCATGTTGTTAATAATGAGTCTGCTGCTATAGCAACTGTCGTGAATGAATGGCCTGTTATAATTGCAGTTCGTTTGAAAGTGATCTCTTATAATGGTTAGTTAAACTATTACAATAAAAATTTGCATCTTATGGCTAACCAAATTAATTCCTAATGTATTCACTATAAATATTTTTCAGGTCTATTGTTGTTAACTAAATCATCAAGTTCATTCCTTATAAATCTTGACATTCCAGAGGCAATCAAATTACATTTCTGGTAAATAATATTTCCTCATGGCATTAAATTTACTACTACTTACTTGAAAATATAATATCTTTCTTTCTCTTTATATATAGGGTTAATAACAATGAGACCAAGCTGAAAACTCTTGCATCAGAGCATGCATTATTACGGGCAGGAACAAGATTTGGCCCTCCTAAACCAGAAGACATTATACTCATTGACAAAATTCAACCAGCCTTAATCAATGTATAGTTTCACTACTTTTAATTTTTCACAACTAAGCATTTACTAAGTCAATATTGAAGTTTCAATTAATATTATTTGCATAATTGTAGCAAATGTTTTGGGTTAAGGTTGTTGTGAAAATCACAAATCTTAATCAAAGTTTCTAGTACATGACATGCAATAAGTGCCACAAGGGCATAAGTGCTGAATATAACAGGATCTTCACTTGTATTCACTGTAATTGGGAAGATGCAATAGCCCAGTCAAGGTGTGATTTTATAAATACTTGAAGCTGTATTTTACACTCAACATAATTTGAAAACAACCCTTTGCCTGCTATGCCTTAGTTGTACGCTTAACACTTCACATTTAACAATTCCAACATTTTATCCATTAAAAAATGTTGTCGTTTGAATTACAGTTCTTATATTAAGAACATATAAATACATATACTTGCTTGAAACCATCTTAATATTGAAGATAACTATTATTCTGCAGCCAAGATAAGACCAATCCTTAATTGTCAATATCCAATGTTGACGTATTAAAATCACATTATTTTATTATAGATGCCGTTTTGAAGTAGATCTTGAAGATGGATTCAAAATCATTGCCGCAACTCTATTTAGGAAAAATACTAAAAAAACTCTTTCCTTTTACTGTCACCGAATTTATGGAGAACACAACTGATGTATTATATTCTAAGTGTTCTCAAATTTCATCTTCATATTATCTATTGACAATGAGTATTTTCAAATATTTTAATTTTTCATAGGAGGAATTCATTGATATCTAGATGTTTAAAGATGTTTCAGCCACAACAAAATAGTTTGTTCTTCTGAAGACTTACTAGTTTGAAACTCATGGAGAAATTCAGCAAAGGTTCAATATTGTATATGTTCATGATGAGCTCCCACAGAGCTCAACGGCTGCTTCTTCACAGCTTTTGGACTGACCATCATGACAACTAATTAGAAGTTTGTATATAAGTAACTGAAACCTAGCAAGGTTTCATAAAACATATATCTTTGGCTATTACCGCATCGTATAGATAGTATAATCTGAAACTTCCTCTTGTCACTCTATGATATACATATTAGCAGCCAAACAAAGAGAACATGTTTACTGTATAAAAATATGTTCCTTTTACTAATGTTTGTTGTATAATATGAGAAGCTTTTTTTGGCTTGTTTGAAAAATGTAAATGTTAATGAAAAATATATTTTGTAAACTGCAGACATTAAAAAGCTAGGAGCAAAAATCCATTTTGTACTATATAAATGTTTTAGAAAGACTGGAACACCTTCAGGTTTCAACTTTTAAGCAAGTTCAAATAGTATGTTATACGTTGTTAAATTACTTCTTTTTACCAATATGCTGTTTTTTGACCTATTAACTATATTATCTGTATTATTCAGGTCTTTACATAAATATTTTTCGCTCGTCGTTCTTAATCAAGTTGTATTCATGCTCACTCACATTTAACACTCTAAATTCATATTTATATCATTATGTCGTAGACTTCAAACCCATGTTTAAACATTCCATCCTGGCCATGATGTTGATTGTTGCTATAGCCAAAACATAACAACCAAACCTTCATATACTCATTAGTAAGGTAACTTGGACGGTTAATGGGTTTATCTATTTGATAGCTCTCATAGGCAACCATTGTTGCAACCATGATAAATGTGGATATGTTTCGCTTCTCAAATTTATAGCTAGGCCTACATTGCTATTTTGTGTTACTTTGCCTGACTTATCATATTTTACTTATTCTGTTACATTCTTTACCAAACACTTATCTTAATTTTTGTGCTATTCACTCATTTGGTCCCATCTTGTTTGCCATTTTAGCTTGATGGACTTCTGAATGACATGCTCACCAACCATCACTGCTAGACATTGCTTGTTTTGTAATATTTTTTCATTGTAGCTCTTCACCACTTTGCAACTCCCAATTCTGCACCCAATATGGTATGATGTTTATGTTGTTGGAAACAAAACCTTATAATGCAACTTCTAAATATTTATTGGTGAGGTAACTTGGATGGTCATGGGAGATTTATTTATTTCATCTCTCATAGACAACCACTGTTGCAACTATGATAAATAAATATATGTTTTACACTTCCACCTCATAGCTGAGCCTACCAAGCTACCATCGCAATTTACATCGAACTCTATGAACCTAACCTTTTGTATAATACAACCTATTTTATTACTCTACACACAACCATATATTCACACTTATCATAGTTACCACCACTTTCTATCTGACTCTCTCAACTTTATCTTTACAACTGTTCTAAAGATATTTTATTATTATTATTATTATTATTATTACTACATGTAAATGCTTGCAGGAAATCTTGAATCAAATTCTGAATCCAGGTACTACTCTTTCTTGTTTCATGTATAGAGCAATCATATAAAGCTATAAAAAAAAAAAAAAAAATCTTCTTTCTGACATGCCAATTTTAAAGTCTCTTTATTATTTGTTGTTTTTTGCAGCTCTAAATCTGCTTTCTTCCATCTCCACTTCCAATGACAACAATAACATTTCAATAAAAATTATTGATACCTTCGTTCTATCTGTTTTACTTTTTAGGCTATTATAATTTAAGTTTTATATCATGAAATAACGTTGAACAATTGAAAAACAACTTCAAAATAATGACAACTATAGAAGAAAATGCATTTTGTGACAAGGTATAAAGTGACAAGCTCATTGATAAATAATCATTATTTAACACATTCTTACTAGGCTCATCTCTACTTATCTTACCAAGAAAATTCTACTATGTCATATAAATCCGCACACTTTTAAAACACCCTATAAATGACTTTCCTACAATTGAGACCTGACCAAAACTGAAGGAAAATTCCTATGCTAATATTTTTCTAACCATGTGTACGTAGTTAACAGTCTATAAATCATGGTGACTGCTCTATTTCTTTCCTGCATTATCTATTGGTTGTTCTTTGATGTGGGTCTACTATATAATAAGTATGGTAAAAGCGTCTCTTCTAAGTTTCGACTTGCTTTTTCATTGGACAATTTTATCCCTTTTTAATCTATTTTTGGGGCGATTTTGCCCTTGATTTCTTGCCTGCTAGCGACCCGGCACAGTGCTCGAACGTATTTGCCCCAATATGTGTTAAATTTTCGATCAAATGGTTATCGTCTTGTTTCTTGTATTATGCCACATTGCCTAACATTTTAGCATGCCAGCATAGCTTCAACAAGTTTTATATTTTTGAAATTTCTGATATAACCCTCATGTTCTTTTGTTCCCTTTGCCATGTGGGGTTAATATCGAAAATTTGCATTTGTCTCTTTGTTCTCGCGGGGCCTGATACTGGCAGACAAACAGAGGGAAAAAAGGCTATGGTTAGTCTTCGGCCATTATTCTCTCTCTCTCTCTCTCTCTCTCTCTCTCTCTCTCTCTCCTGAAAAAAAAATGACAATGGAACAGTGTAGATATCTTTTAGATTTTCAGTCAGATGCTTATCATCTTGTTTCTTGTGTTATACCCCCGTTTGCTGCCATGTTGCCTAACATTTCAATTTAATGCACTTCTGAATATCTCATTCTTGCATCTTGTTAGAATCATATCTGCTTTTGTGTGTTGCTTAGATTTTCTCTCCATTCCCATGGATTGACTGCTCTATTTCCTTCTCGCAGTATGTATTGCTTGTTCATGAATGTGGGTTTTATTTCTTCTGATTGCTCTGTTTTGTTCTTTATTTATGATGAATTTTTCACTTTTGATCCAGTGTTGTGTGAGTTCATGCTCTATTTTTATTTTCTATTTTTTTGACTATCAGCTATGATCTTCAAGTTCTCAAATTCCATGGCCTGACTACTCTGTTTCCTTTCTGTAGTATGTATTATTTGTTCTTTGACGTGAGTTTTGTTTCTCCTAATTGCTCTGTTTTGTTCTTTATTTATGTTAAGTTTTTCGCTTTTGATGGAGTGTTGTGTGACTTGATGATCTATTTTTATTTCCTCTTTTTTGCCTCCTAGCTATGATCTTCAAGTTCTCTATTGTTGGGTTGATTTGTTTCTGTTTTCTAGTTTTATTGGATGATTCATCATAATGAAGTGGTACTTGCTGAAATAAGTCATATTTTATGAGCACTCTTATCCTCTAATTACAATTGAGCGTGTTCTAATTGTATTTTGTGAAACTTCCCTTTTTCTGTTCCCTGATTGCTCTGGAAGAGTGATATTTTTTATACGAATGAAATACAAAATTCTATTAAAAAAATGCATTTCTTTGGTGGATCATTATTTTAGTTCCATCATCAGTTATTGGATATTCATTAAAATATTTTGCTCTTAATTTGGAATGTGCATTTTACTTGATATATGAGCAGGTTTTTTGCAACATTTCCAACCATTAGAAAGTAAATTAGCTCTTTGGGTGGTGGTAGTTTTTTGTTACCTCCCCCTTTTCTATATTTTTAGTTGGTTTTTGAAATTAAAGCCTTCCTCCGCAAGAATTGATATAATTCTGCCTTTTAAAATAGAAACAATGGTGACTCTCTTATGATGATCTATTTTTATTTCCTCTTTTTTGCCTCCCAGCTATGATCTTCGAGTTCTCTATTGCTATATTGATCTTCAGGTTCTCTATTGTTACATTGTTTGGCTGGCTTGTTTTGTTTTATGGTTTTATTGACTGTTTCATCTTAATGAAGCGATACCTGCTGAAATAAGTCATATTTTATAAGCACTCTTATCCTGTAAATGCAATTGAAGGCATGTTCTAATCGTATTTTGTGAAGCCTCCCTTTTCCTGTTCCCTGATTGCTCCAGAAGAGTGATATTTTTTATAGGAATGAAATACAAAATTCTATTAAAAATTACATTTCTTTGGTTGACCATTATTTTAGTTCCATCATCAGCTGTTGGGTATTTATTGTAATATTTTGCTCTTAATTTGGAATGTACATTTGACTTCATATCTGATCAGGTTTTTGCAGCATTCCCAACCATTACAAAGTAAATCAACTCTTTGGCTAGTGGTGATTTTTTGTTACCTCCCCATTTTCTATGTTTTTAATTGGTTTTTGAAATTAAAGGCTTCCTCCACAAGAATTGATATAATTCTACCTTTTGAAAAAATATCAATGGTGACTCTCTTATTAATATTGATTGTTGTATTTCTTTTACACATTAACACTATAAATTCATATTTACACCATTGCGTCATAGACTTTGAGCCCATGTTTAAACATCCTATCCTGGCCATGATGTTGATTGTTGACATAAACAAAACATGATAACTAAATCTCCACATACTCATTGGTAGGGTAACTTGGAGGGTCACTGAGTCTATCTATTTGACAGCTCTCATAGGCAACTATTATTGCAACCATGATAAATGTGGATATGTTTTGTTTCTTCAATTTATAGCTGAGCCAACATTCTCATTTTGGGTTACTTTGCCTGACTTCTCATATTGTATCTACTCTGTCACATTCTTTACCAGACACTTATCTTATTTCTTGTGTTATCCACCCATCTGTCACCACCTTGCCTAACATTTTAGCCTGATAGACTTCTCAATGATATTCTCATCATCCATCACTGCTGAACATTGCTTGCCTTGTAATATCTTTTCTTTGTAGCTCTTTGCCAGCTTACATGCCACAAATCTGCACCCAACATAGCTATGATGTTCATGTTATTGGAAACAAAACCTTATAATGAAGCTTCTAAATATTTATTGGTACGGTAACTTAAATGATTATGTGAGATTTATTTATTTTATCTCTCATAGGCAACCATTGTTTCAACCATAACCTACTATATAATAAGTATGGTGAGCGCTACTGTTGCAAGTTCGACTTGCTTTTTCGTTGATCGATTTTGTCCCTTTTTTATCTGTTTTTGGGGCGATTTTGCACTTGATTTCTTGCCTGCCAGTTAACCGGCACAGTGCTCCGACGTATTTGCCCCGTGAAAACTTCTGTTTCAACTTTTTCGTTGGATGATTTTATTGTCACCTTTGCCATGTGGAGTTAATATCGAAAATGTGCATTTGTCTCTTTCTTCTCGCGGAGCTCGAAGGTGGTACCTACTGATATAAGTCATATCTTAGTTCCATCATTAGTTGTTGCATATTCAGTGTAATATTTTGCTTTTAATTTAGAATGTCCATTTGACTTGATATCTGAGCACGTTTTTGCAGCATTTCCAACAATTACAAGGTAAATCAACTCTTTGGGTGGCAATGCTTTTTTGTGCTGTAAAATAAGTTGAAATTCCCACTATGCCCTTAAGTTTTATGGACGAGATACGTCACATTTGTCTCTTTCTTCTCACACGGCTTGATGGTGGCAGAAACACAGAGAGAAGAAAACCTCTTGCTTAGTCTTCGGTTATTATTCTCTCTCTCTTTCCCTCCCCTGAAAAAAAAATTGACAATGGAACTGTGTAGATATCTGTTAGATTTTCGATCAGATGCTTATTATCTTGCTTATTGTGTTATACATCCATTTGTTGCCACGTTGCCTAACATTTCAGTCAGGTGGACTTCTAAATATTTCCTTCGTGCGTCCTGCAGTGATCATATCTGCTTTTATGTGTTGCTTAGATTTTCTCTCCATTCCCATGGGTTGACTGGTCTATTTTCTTCCTAAGTTATATATTGCTTGTTCGTAGACAAGAGTTATATTTCTTTCACACTTAACATTTCAACACTTGACACTTTAAATTCATATTTACATCATTGTGTCATAGACTTCAAGCCCATGTTTAAACATCCTGTCCTGGCCATGATGTTGATTATTGGCATAGACAAAACATGATAACTAAATCTCCACATACTCATTGGTAGGGTAACTTGGAGGGTCAATGAGTCTATCTATTTGATAGCTCTCATAGGCAACCATTGTTGCAACCATGATAAATGTGGATATGTTTTGCTTCTCCAATTTATGGCAGAGCCAACATTCCCATTTTGGGTTATTTTGCCTGACTTCTCATATTGTACCTACTCTGTCACATTCTTTACCAGACACTTATCTTATTTCTTGTGCTATCCACCCATCTGGCACTACCTTGCCTAACATTTTAGCCTGATAGACTTCTCAATGACATTTTCACCATCCATCACTGCTGGCCATTGCTTGCCTTGTAATATTTTTTCTTTGTAACTCTTTGTCAGCTTGCAAGGCACATATCTGCACCCAGCATGGCCATGATAAATTAAGATATGTTTTGCAATCTAGGATTTTAACCTCTCTAAAAACAGGTATGTGTTGAATCAGAAAATTATTTATAATATAAAAACATAAAAGAACTTATGATTATTTACAAGTATTCTAGAAATGTTGAAATATACAGCAAAATATTTGAAACTGAGAATCAAGTAACACAATAAAAACCCGATTAATCATTAGTGCCCATTGAATTCATCGCTCCATGCCTTGCCCGTATGAATAAAAACCATGTTATTTACAATCTAAGATTTTAAGTTCTCTACAAAGGGGTATACGCTTAAACAAAAAATTATTTACAATATAAACACATAAAAGCCCTTATGATTATTTACAAGTATTCTAGAAATTTTGAAATATACATCACAATATTTGACACCAAGAATTAAGTTACTCCATAAAAAAACAAATAATCATTAGTGCCCATTGAGTTAATTGCTCCGTGCCTTGTCACACCATTGACAATTATTTTATACTACAATACAAGATTAAAAATGATAAAATTTTTGTTGATTTGAGTTGCTACCGGTTTTTTTATTCAGCATAAAGCACCAAAATAAACCAAAAAAATCACATAATAGCAAAAACCGGAAGCACCTCAAACCAACAAGTATTCTATCATCATTATTCTTGTAACTATAGAATTAAACAATTTTATAAGTATTCATTTCTTTGTTCACCAATTAATAATATGTTAATTGTGACATATATCATCTACTCTTATATTGTTGAACACATTATTAATTCATCAATTTGACTCTCTCCTATCTCACATCTCATCAATCGCTAACCAATGATGTTCAATCTCTCCATCTTTTCTCAAAACTCCCAAGGTTTGTGAAGGTGATCTCGCTCTCCATCTCTTCAGTATCATTTATGTAAAGTGACTTATTTTCTTTCTTGTTCCTCCACAGAAAAATCAAAGAAAAAAAACCTGGAAATATCATGTTCTCTACAATATACACTGTAACACCCATTTTTAGCTTCTCCCGTTCTTTGCTCCCAAAGTTCTTTCACTGAGATCTGAAAAATATCTCCTCTCTCTCCCTCTCTCTCTCTCATACACACACACACACTATTTTGTTTGCCGTTTGCAAAAACTGTATTGATTCAGTGTTATAAAAAAAACAAAGGGTATTGATTCAGAGTTTGATAACAATAAGTAGACTACATTTTTTGGTGTATCATATGTGTATTTCAGTGTTTCTATCTTACATCTAAATTTCGTTTGTTCACTTATGCATAACTCTAATTCTAAACCCCTCATTACTTCTGGTATTATGTTTGTCCAGTTTGATTCAAATTGTCTACACCTCTGTATAGCTTCAACTATAACTTCAGATTTTCAAATTAGCAACATAAATAACCACCCTTAAATGAGATAAACATCAATGCTTCTCTTACTATCACTATTCACCATAAGAGGAGAGCAATGCTTAATGATGTGATAAATATCACACATCAAAATCTGTATTGATTTGGTGTTATAAAAAAAAAAAAAGGTATTGATACAGAGTTTGATGGCAATGAGTGGACTCTACATTTTTTGTTGTTTCATGTATGTATTTCTGTGTTTCCATCTTAGATCTGAATTTCATTTGTTCACTTATGCATAACTCTAATCCTAAACCCCTCACTACTTCTTGTATTATGTTTGTCTAGTTTGATTCAAATTGTCTACAACAGGTGGTGTTTACAACAACAACCATTCAATTTCTCCCTTTTTAATTTAATTTCTTCTCATTTCATTATTTGTGATTCTCTAATTTTTCGTTCCAGCTATATGACATTGATATATCATTGTTTTGATCGAGTTGGAGTACTTACCGAAACTACCCTTTAGTGAAAATTGTTATTTTAATATCAGCTAGGCTATTGCTCTGTTTCAAATTCACCTTTTTTTTTTCCTTCCTATTGAAGTTTATTCTCCTTTGTGCTATCAGAGCTAGCCTTGTTTCATTTCAGCATCAGTTTTTATTTGAAGTTTTATTTTGCCTGATAGGTGAAGCAGTAATGATGAATCTTAGTTAAATTCCAGCTACTTATTTCATATTGATTTTGAATAGCTCGTTTTTAATGTACATCATTCTTCAATTTGAGTTTTGGCTAGAACTGTCACATGTTTTGAAATTTTATAGTACACGAGTTGTTCCATCACCTGGTTTCACTTTCTCCATTTTTCTTGTATAGTTTTATTTTTTTTAATTGTATGCATAATAGGAAAATTATACTATGTTTCGTTCACTAATGAAAAGAGATAGAAAAGCAAAGGAAAAAGAAAATTTGTTTTTGTTGCACTGCTGCTATTTGATTGATGCCAATCATTGGGCTAATTTTATTCATGTATTTAGTTGTTCTACTAGCTTTGCAACTTATCTCTCATTGATTTTGAATAGCTCGGTTTTAATGTACATCATTCTTCAATTTAAGTTTTCGCTGGAACTGTCATACGTTTTGAAATTTTGCAGTACTTGAATTGTTCCATCACTTCGTTTCACTTTCTCCATTTTTCTTGTGTAGTTTTATTCATTTTTTAATTATATGCATAATAGGAAAATTATACTATGTTTCGTTCACTAATGAAAAGAGATAGAAAAGCTAAGGGAAAAGAAAATTTGTTTTTGTTGCATTGCTGCTATTTGATTGATGCCAGTCATTGGTCTAATTTTATTTATGTATTTAGTTGTTCTATTAGCTTTGCAATCGGTTTTTTATTTCTATGCCCACAACTTGTGTCTACTTTTGTTATTTGTTTGTGCAGTTAGCAACAGGTCGCTACTATTTGAGGGCTCGGCTCCTCAATCTTTCCATTTCTGCAAAGATCCATTTTATATTTTTCTCAGGCTTTCGTTGATACAGGATTGTATGTCTGCATAAATTACTTGTTAGTTCCTTGTTCCTTCGATGTAAAACCATTTTATTGTTTCAGACAACCACAGGCTCTTCAATACCTGCAAACATTCATATTGGAATTCAATTCAGTCATCTTTTTTCTTTATTTTTACAAAATGATATTCCTTGAACACAGCTACCCCGTGCCTTGCACGGGGCCCCTCCACTAGTATATCTATATGTATAGATAATCATGTTTATTACATCTCTTTGGCTGGGGGTGCTTAATTTCAGTGGATCTTCTGGGTGGGACCCTTCATTGGAGCTACTCTTGCTGCTATGTACCACTATATTGTCATCCGAGCCATTCCTTTCAAGTCCAGGGCCTAGCTAATTACGTAGTAGTTAATACTCCTCCTCATCCTCCTCCTTTGAGTAGTCACTCACCTTGTATTTTTCATAATCTCTTCATGTGGACTTGGTGTTAATTATGCGTGTGTAAATTATACTCTGTATTTGAGCATCTGTGTTTTGTTGAGTGTGGGGTTCACTTATGTGGGCAAATCACTTACCCCTCCATCGAAAGTCAAAAAGAAAAAAGAAAATAAGAAAAAGAAGAAAAACAAAGAAGAAAAGCGAAAGGTGAATAAAGTGTGTCGGCAGTCGCGTGAGGAGTTCTCTCTCGGGCGTTTCTTCTTCAGCCAACGAGAGACAAATGATATTTCTTTTGTGTTGCAATGGATCATTGAACAATCGAGTCAGAAAAGTCTTGCTCAGACAGAGATGCATAGTGGGAGGAGCAGCAGCTACAAATACCTCTTCAAGTAGAGGTTTGGATGTGTGCCAAGTGTCAAGTGCACCAAGCACGCCAAGGGGCAAGTCTGGATAGCACTTCAAGTGTAGGGGTGCGAGTCAGGAGACGAGTCGGAATGGCAAAAAGAGTTGTTCCTTTGTGAGTTTTTTTGTTACAAAGATTAAGATCCTCTGTTAAAGAGATTGTGTGGATGAGAGAATGAGAATAGTAATGAATTGTGGGAGAGAATTACATGCAAGAGGAGATGAGTTACGGGCTCATACAGATAACGATAAGTGGATGTAAGCAATGCAAGGGAAGATGAGTTTTTTTTGCAAAAAAATAGATTTATAAGCTAGTGAAACTTCTTAAAGGAAAGAGAGCATTGAAAAACAAGTAGGTGTTCAAGTTAAATAAAGACGATAGCAATAAGCTAGTGAAGCACAAGGCGAGATTAGAGGTCAAAGGATTTCAATAGAAGAAGGCATTGATGTTGACAAGATTTTCTCATCAATTGTGAATATGATCTTAATTCGAGTGATACTCAGATTGGTAGTTAGCTTGAACATGAAGCTTGAACAAATGGATGTAAAGACAATATTTCTTCACAGAAATTTAAATGAAGAGATCTACATGGAGCAGCCAGAAGGTTTTAAAGTGTCAGGGAGAGAGCATTTGGTCTGCAAACTGAAAAAGAGTCTATACGGACTCAAGCAAGCTCCGAGATAATAGTATAAGAATTTTGACTCGTTTATGGTGAGTCATGGGTACAAGAGAATTGTCTTTCGCAATATTAAAGATTAAAAGAACATTCTAGGGCTTGGGGATGAGCATCTACATTTAGATGTGGACCTAAAGTTTTAGGTGGAGGCTCTTGAATTTTTCTCGTAGGTGGAGAATTGTTGAAAATGGCTACAAACTCAAACGAAAACTTTGGTTGGCACCGCAGTAGTTACTGAAGTTGTTGACATTTCGTCGAAAAATATTTGCAAACAAGCGCCACATTGCTAACTGAAAAGAGGGCCCCGAAATCAATCTTCGACCAACACCGCAAAAGTTAGCCGTAACTGGACATTAAGGCTGTTGGATGTTGAAGATAACAAAGTC
This sequence comes from Euryodendron excelsum, assembly GCA_033060915.1. Lineage (NCBI taxonomy): Eukaryota > Viridiplantae > Streptophyta > Magnoliopsida > Ericales > Pentaphylacaceae > Euryodendron > Euryodendron excelsum. The sequence continues at coordinate 19,388,071 of CM065378.1, read as the reverse complement.
TTCATCCAATAATTTGAATTGAAAGTCCAAGAAAAACACAATCACGTCAAGGAGAAAAAAAAATATAGTTGTGTGGGTTCCTTTAAATAGTTGATAAAAGACAAAGTATAATGATGATATTTTGATTAGTATTGAAACCTTACCATTAGTTTTTAACGTAATTACACGATGTGTCATTTATCATTTTCTTATAAAGTGAGAAGATATTTTCATTGTTTCAAATAAGTCAGGAACAGATAGCGTGGGATAAAGAAAACTCTTCTGTACTTTAGTTTTTTTACTGGGTTTGAGATAGTGAGTTGAAACGAGTATATAAGGGTTTAAAGATTTGAATTTGGGATATCAAACTTAAGTGTATATTTGTATCATTGTTATCAATTTTTTTTAATAGTAAAAAAAGAGATCGAATCACGCCCCGTGGACGTAGATAATCTTGTCAAACCACTCTAAATATTGGTGTCACTTTTCTTTTGTGTGTTTTGATTTATTTTCATTATTGTTTTCTATCATTCGTACTAAAAAAATTGTTGCGAGAATTCCTAACAGTAGCTGAAGTGTTAGATTTGAGCAAGAATTCAATGTATCATTTTTGAACAAAATATATCGACATTCGCTATCATTGGATACGCAAGGTGATGGATCAACAACTATTAAACTTGAGAAGAGATTCACACAAAAGAGAATTCAACAGATATATTGACAAAGGTGGTCACTTGTAAAAAGTTTGAGTTATGTAGAGCTATAGTTGGAATGAATGCTAACTGAAAAATGTCAGATTGCGTTTTCTTCTGACGAGTATGAAATAGAAGAATTGCTGAGATGAGTTCATAACCATTTGTCCAAAACCAACCACATTGTTAGAGAGAAGTTAAGGAAGAAAGCATTGCTTACCATGGATTAAGAAAGAAGGAAGTATTCTCACTGCATTGTCAAAGTTGTCAGCACCAACTACCCAATTTGTTAAGATTTTGCAACTTTAAATCTTGACAAAAGAATCCTCCCTTTTTTATAAATAAAGGGTTGAGGTGAGAGAAAAGGGCAGATCAATTACTCAAGCAATGAGCAATAAGAAGGGAGTTTCAGAGAGTTTTTTTTTTTGTAAGAGTGGTGAATTGAGTAAAGAGAGCTGTGAGCTTGCTCCTTCTCCTCTGTAAATTTTTTCGCTGTGAATAATAAATTTTTCTTATTCAATTCATTGTTTTGTGGGTGTTTATTTGATTTCTGGCATAGCAAGTGTACAGTAAATCTAGCAGCAATTGGTTAGTACAAATTATAAGAAAACAATAATGAAAATAAATCATAGCACACAAAAGAAAAGTGACACCAATATTTAGGGTAGTTCAACAAGATTGTCTATGTCCACGAGGTGTGCTCAGGTCTTCTTCTTTATTATTGAGAAAAATTTAGAACAATTGTATAAGTATACACTTGAGTTTAATATTTCAAATTCACATGTACACCTACACACTTGTCTCAACTCACCCTATCAAATCCGATAAAGAAAACCAAAATATTTTTTTATACCACGCTATTTGTTCCCGACTTATCTGAGACAATGAGAATATTCTCTCAATTTATAAAGAAATGGTGAATGGCACAGTGTGTAATTACATTAAAAACGAAGTGCAAGATTTCAATACTAACCAAGATATTATCATTATGCTTTGTCTTCTATCAACTATTTAAAAGGACTCATAACTTTGTTTTTCTTCTTCGTCCACTTGATTGTGTTTTTTTTTTTTAACTTTGAATTCAAACTATTGGATGAAGACTTTGTTATCTTCAATATCTAACAACCTCAACATCTAGCTGCGGCCAAGTTTTGTGGCGCTAGTCGAAGACTGGTTTCGGGGCCCTCCTTTTGGTCAGCAATCTGGTGCTCGCTTGCTAAAATTTTTTGAGGAGAAGGAGGCTCATAGCTATTTCTCTATTCAACTTACTATTCTCTTGCAGAAAACTTTCTGAAACTTCCTTCTTATTGCTCGTTGTTTGAGCAATTGTTTTGCCCTTCTTCCTCATCTTAGCTCTCTACTTGGAGGGGATGGAGGATTTATTTGTCAAGATTTGCAGTTGTAAAATATTAACAAATTGGATGGTCAGTGCTGATAACTTTGATAATGCAGTGAGAATACTTCATTCCTCTTTGATCCATGATAGGCGGTGACTTCTCTATAATAAAAATATTTTGGTTTGATATTGACTGGTTTGATAAAAAATATCTGTATGTTCAATAGCCAGTGGAGTATTGACTGGTTTGATATTTCTCATGTTAAATCTCTTGATTACTCGTTCAACATATTTCTCCTATAACAGCAACAACTGCTTGGCTTTTCTATCACGAACTATCTGTATGTTCAATATCTGCTGAGCTGGGTTATAAATCGTTCGTGTCAAAGGATTAAGATAACTTTATCTTTAACTTGCTAATCTTAGCAGTATTATGGGCAACAATTAACATATCATCCACATAGAGTAAGAGTGCAACAAAGTTGTCATGAAGGAATCTCTGAACATATATACACTAGTCTGCTGCAGTCCTCTTGTATTCATGACCCATCATAAATAAGCAAACTCATTGTACCATTGTCTCGGGACTTGCTTAAGGCCATAAAGACTTTTTTTTAACTTGCAGACTAAATGCTCTATCCCTGGCACTTTAAAATCTTCTGGTTACTCCATGTATATCTCTTCATTCAGGTCTCCGTGAAGAAATGTTGTCTTCACATCCATTTGTTCAAGCTCCATGTTTAGTTAATATTGGCCTTTCTTCTGTTGGAATCCTTTAACTACTAATCTCACCTTGTGCTTTACTAGCTTATCGCTATAGTCCTTTTTCAGCTTGAACATTCACTTGTTCTTCAGTGCTCTCTTTTTTTTAGGAAGTTTCACTAGCTCATAGGTCTGATTTTTTTTTGCAAGGAACTCATTTCCTCTTGCATGGCTTGCATTCACTTGCATTTATTTGTGTAAGTCTGTGCTTCCTAAAAATTATCTGGCTCCCCTTCATCTGCCAACAAGATGTAGTTTGATTCTGAATATCTCCTTGATGAAATTAATGGTCGGCCTCTCTCTCATCTCCTTGGTTAAAGCTCTTTAATCTAAGAAGGTATCTCACCAACTAATTGAGGGAGTTCTTTTACTTCTGGTGGAGAGGGTTGCTGCTCCCCTTACTTATACCGTCTTCAATTTTATCTTCTTCATTTTACACTCTATCAGTATCTGTGGCAAACTGTACTAGAGCAAGAGTATGTCTCTTGGAGCACTGGAATTGGACTTTTTGGACTTTGCAAAGTCCTCGTAGAGTTGGTACTCTTAGAACACCACATCCTTACTTCTGATGACATTCTTGGTTGCTGGATCCCACCGACTATCCATATTATTTATCTCTATAACTAATGAAGATGCATGGAATGGACTTCATATCGAGTTTCTGTCTCTGCTCTTTGGATACATGTACAAAAGTTTTGCACCCAAACACTCTCAGGTGAGAGTAGGCGACATCTCTTTCAGACCATCCCTTTTTCGGAATTTGAACTTTAACGGTACTGAAGGTGATTTGTTAATCAGGTAGCAGGCAGCGTGAATAGTTTCACCTCATAATAGCTTTGGCAGATTAGCCCTACTGAGCATACACCGGGTTCTTTTCACAATGGTTTAGTTTATCCTATTGGTTACTCCATTGTGCTAAAGGATACGTGGGATCGTTTTTTCGTGACGGATATAGCGTTCTAAGAAGTATGCCTTGAACTCTTTGGATGTGTACTCGCCTCCATTATCTATCTGGAGGCACTTCAACTTTTTGTCAGTTTCCCTTTCCACTATGGTGTGAAAGATCTGAAGCACTTGAGTACCTAATCATTAATCTTTAAAAAATACAACCACACATTTCGTGAAGCATATCATTTATGAAGGTCACAACATTTTTGTTGTTGCCTAATGACTCTTCTTTTATGGGGTTGCATACATCAAAGTGTACTAGGCTTAATAACTTTGATTTTTTTCGTGTGGAAGAACTGAATGAGACTCGATGTTGTTTGCCAAACAGGTAATGCTCGTAGGGGTTCAATACAATCTCCTTATTTGTTGGAGTAAGAACCTTTTTTTACCAGCGTGAACAACTCTTTTTCTTCCATGTAGTCAAGTCTCTAGTGTTACAGATTCGGTGACACCTCCTCTTCAACTGCATTGAGGTTGTCTGAACAAACCTTCACATGAGTTCTGTACAGCGTGCCACATAGGTGTCCTCAAGCAACAATTATGAAACCTTTTATTAGCTTCTAGGTGCCATTGCTGAAGTGGTTGTCAAAGCCCTGCTGATCAAGGGCTATTCCGAAAATCAAATTCAGTTGGAGGTCGGGCGCACTTCTAATGTCCTTCAAGACCATTGTGCAGCCGATGTTCATCTAAATTCAAACTTTACCAATTTTCACGATCTTTAATGAACTTGTATTTCTCATTCTCATAGTACCAATATCTTCAGCTTTGTACGTTGTGAAGAACTCACTATGGGGAGTGGCGTGATAGGAGGCTGCTGTGTCTACCACCTATTCAGTATTATGGCTTGCAACATAGAAGCACGTCTTTTTATCTACAGAGGGTACTGCGACATCTTCATTAATGGTGACTAAAGTCTCACCGTTTGTTTGCTTTATCTGACCACTACCTTGTTCTTGCTTTTTTTTTGCAACTTTCAGTAGTTTCTCTTAATGTGGGCTTCGATGCCACAATGGAAGCACTTGAATTTCTCTTGATTTCTGCCATCGCTAGACTTGTTGCGATCTTGGGACTTGTCTCTACTTCTGCTCCTCCATCTGCCTATGTTATCTCCTTAAGGCTTTTTGTAGCGAGGGCATATGACTGCTCCATGCCAGCTTCTTTTTGTCTGGCTTATTCATTGAACAGAGCATCCTTGACCATTGCCATGATAAGTTTGTCATGTAGAACTGAGTTGTTGAGTCCACCACCACTGTCTTTCAATTGTTTGGTAGAGAACTAAAAAGCAAAATGACTTATTCTTCATCATCTTGCGGTAGTTTCATGGCTGCAAGCTAGTTCACTAGGTTCTAAAACTCACTAGTGTTTTCAGCAATTGATGTTTCGCTCTTCCAGAGGGTACATGCATCTGTCTCCTAGATAATATGATGGAATACACTATGATCGATTTATTATCTGATCAGATCAATAGTCTTTTTGTTCTTCTTCCTTCACTCTGTTTTCGTTATTGCCATCGAATTCACTCCAGAATCAAATGAATCCCGATAGTTCAAGTAGTCTTCTATTCGAGGCTTTCAAATAACGTGATTCGAAAAGGAAAGCATAATCATGACTCATGAGGTTGACATTGTTGGTTCCTCCATGAATTATGGGGTAAATTCTTGCTAGAAAAACAATTAGGGTTAAAATGTAATGCCAAAAAGTTTTGCGACTAAATTGTAATTTTAGACAATTCTAATGACGTGACAAATCTTGCTGATTATGCATTGACGTGGCAATGATTGGGTAGCTGATTGGGCACTAACATCATAATTGATGCAAGACAGATGTCAACGATGATGTTACTACTGATGCAATGTTAATGTCAGTGATGATGTCATTGTTGATGTAGTGTAAATTTTTCTCTGTGAATAGTGAATTTTTTTTCTCCAATTCATTGTTTTATGGGTGTTTATTTGATTTCTGGAACAACAAGTGATATCATAGCCAAATTTGAGTTGCTAAAGCAAACATATAATTTTTTACTCTCTGTCCATAAATTGATTTGCTTGAAACTAAGTTTTAAGCACACTATAGTCTTCGTCTCATCAAGACGAGTTGAACGCGCAAAATTGGAGCTTAAACGGAATTCGGATAAGTTTGTATGAACTGATCAAAGTTTTTTTCTAGCAAACCAACGCAAGTGAAGTCTCGGTGTTTGAAAAGTAAGGGTGATATCATCACTACATCAATGGTGACATCATCGCTGAGATGCCTTGCATCAGCTATGACGTCAGTGTCCAGTTGTGAAAATGACTTCAATTCGAGTGATACTCGGATTAGTAGCTAGCCTGAACATCAAGGTTAAACAAATGAATGTGAAGTCAGCATTTCTTCACGGAGACCTGAATTAAGATATCTACATGGAGTGTTGAGTCAATGCCCTGATTTTGATGATAACAAAACATTTTTAAATGATCTAATAATTCTACTTAGTGTGCAAATGAATTATTAATTAGATCTTGACTTAAAGCTTATCATAATAGAGGATTTGTGATGCAAAGATTTGAATAAAGAATGAAAAGCATGATGAGATTGAAGACTTTGAGGACTTGAAGATATCTTGCAAGAATGGAAGAAGAAGAGACCAACTCAAAAACATAAAAGCATTCTTGAAAGATTTGAAGATGTCTTGAAGACATGGAAGGAATCACAAGACTTGGAAAGCTTTCTTGGAAGAGTTGTTGAAGTCCATGGGGAAGCTATATTGATTGAAGAATTCTAGAAGAAATCTAGAAATGAAGATGCCTAAAGAAGAATAGAAAATCAATGGAAGAAATGAAGATTCTAAGTCATGGAAGCTCTCTTCAAGATATTGAAGAAGACTTAAATCAATGGATGAAGCTATGATGATGAAAGAGCTCTACAAGTGATGAAAATGAAGAAAATTCATCTTAAATGGATTGAAGATATTCTTGGAGTCATCTAACCTTGAAGAAGCATTTGCAAGCTTTAAAAAGGTTATTTGAATGATCCTTGAAGAGATTGGAAGATTTGAAAAAGAATGAAAAAAAGTTGCAAAAATATGGGTTTTGGTAAAAAGAGTCGACCCCTCAAGCAAAAAGAGTCGATTCATTCGAACAGAGCCTTGGAATTCTGCTGGAAGCTTAAAAGAGTCGACTCCTGGCCAAAAAGAGTCAACTCATTGCAACAGAGAACAAAAATTCTGCAGACTGCTTAAAAGAGTCTACTCCTGGCACAAAAGAGTCGACTCATTTGGACGGTGACTTGAAAAATCTGCTAAAATGCAAAAAGAGTCGACTCATTGTAAAAAGAGTCGACCCTTAGACCGTAACGGCTAGTTTTCTGACAGACGGCATGGGCAAAAATACAACCAAATCTTCTCCCATACTTCTCCAACGGCTAGAATCGATTCATACCTATATATATATGAGATACATACAGCTTCAAACAAGAAGAGAAGAGCAATCATACCATTCATATCAAGTGCTTGAAGCTGAAAATCACCTGTACCTCACTGCCACATACTTTTGCTAAGTGTTTAAAGTTATCCATTGAGTTGTATTCGTTCATATACTCACTAGGAGAGTTACTCTTTGTATAATCTTTATTTATTCTCATTTGGGTGGGTTTGTAACCTTGTAAGTTTGAGTGTTCTTGGAAAAAACACTTGTAAGTTTGAGAGAAGCTTGGACAAAATCTCTTGGGTTTTGAAAGCTTGGGAAGAAGCTTTTGTAAGAGTGAGCTGGGCACTCGTGGCACAACCAATAGCTGTGTAAGGAGTATTACATAGTGGAATTCCTTCTAAAGGATCGAAGAAGAGAGGACGTAGGCAAGGTTGGCCGAAACTCTATAAATCTGGTGCACTTCTCTTCTGCCTCTGTTTTGCTTATTTGCTCACCATACATGCTTGCATAAATACTTGTATTAATGTACACTTCACTTGCTTGATATATACACTTTGATTATTTGTTACTAAAATACATAAACGATATTTAGTTGCAATTCTTGTTATAAATTCTATAAAAACCCAATTCACCCCCCTCTTGGGTTGCCTACTTGGGCCAACATGGAGCAGTTAGAATGTTTTAAAGTGTCAGGAAAAGAGTATTTGGTCTGCAAGATGAAGAAGAGTCTCTGTGACCTTAAGCAAACCTCGAGACCATAGTACAAGAAGTTTGACTCATTTATGATGGGCCATGAGTGCAAGAGAACTGCAGCAGACCAGTGTGTATATGTTCGGAGATTCTCTTATGACAACTTTGTTGCACTTTTACTCCATGTGAATGGTATGTTAATTGTTAATCATAATGCTGTCAAGATTAACAAGTTAAAGATGGAGTTATCTCAATCCATTGATATGAAAGATTTAGGCCCAGTTCAGCTGATATTGGGCATGCAGATATTTCGTGACAGGAAAAACCAAGAAGCTGTAGCTGTCACAAGAGAAATATGTTGAATGGGTAATTAAAAGGTTCAACATGAAAATGCTAGACCAATCAATACTCCACTAGTTAATCACTTTAAACTAAAAAAGAGTTTGTGTCCCTTCTAGAAAATTGAGATGAACGAGATGGAAGCAGTCTCATACTCTTCAGTAGTTGAGAGTCTTATGTATGTAATGGTGTGTACAAGACCAGACATTGCTCACGTTGTAGGCATTGTAAGTTGATTTTTCTCCAACTTGGGAAAAGAGCGGTGCAAAGTTGTTGAGTGAATTCTCAGGTACTTAAAGAATACATCAAAGTTATGCTTGTGTTTTGGGAGAGTTGAACCAGTTTTGAAAGACTATACAAATTTAGGTCTGGCTGGTGATTTTGACAATAGAAAATTTACATTAAAATTTCTTTACACTTTTGCGAGAGTTGTTTCATTGTAGTCTCAATTACAAAAGTTTATGGCTTTATCTACAAAGGAAATAGAGTATATTGCTACATAGAAGTTGGGAAGAAAATGTTGTGGGTAAAATGTTTTTTTCAAGAATTGAGAATCAAGAAGAATGAATATAAAGTGCATTGTGACAGTCAGAGTATTCTGAATTTGAGTAAGAATTCAATGTATCATTTTCGGACAAAGCATATCGACATTCGCTGCCATTGGATACGCGAGGTGATGGATCAACAACTGTTGAAACTTGAGAAGATTCACACAAAAGAGAATCCAGCAAACAATGTTGACAAATATGATCACTTATGAGAAACGCAAGCTATGTAAAGACATAGTTAGAATGAACGCGAACTAAAGAAAATTAGATCCGTTTTTCTCCGATGGGTATGAAAGGGGAGAATTGCTGACATGGGTTCATACTTATTTTGTCCAAAATCAACCACCATTGTCAAGGAGAAGTCAAGGAAGGAAGCCATCGCCTACCATGAATCTTTTCTCTTATCTTAAAATGGTGGGGCCTAGACCAAAAAATAAGGAGACAAAGAAAAGTTGGCATATGTCAGTTTGCATTTGCTTTGCTTTGGGCAAATGATCCAGTGTGGCAGTTCGACGAAAGAATTTTGGGGGCAACATGGTTCGACAAAAGTTGTCCTAAATTTAAGAAGGGATGGAGCCACGGAAGGCATCCCAAGTGAGGGGGTGCAGGTACCTCAGGTGAGGGGGGTGCAAAACACTTTTGACGAGTAGGTGTGGGCCATGCTAAGAGGGTGTGACAGTTTGACGGACACTTCATTTTTTTATTTTTGGGGTTGGGGGGGGGGGGGGGGTTGTTAACAAGTGCTTTGTGAATGGAATGATGGGTTCTTAGTGAAGGTGCAAACCATACAGGTTTGAGTGGTGGTGCAGCAAATGATGGCTAACGGCGGACGACGACACAACAGACAGAACAGTATTCGGATGATAACACAACAGATAGAGCAGTGGTTGGGGTAAAATTCACCCACATGGGTGGAAGAGGGTGATTGTTGAGTGTAGGGTTCACCCATGTGGGTGGATCACATACTCCTCTATCAAAAGCCAAAGTCAAAGTCAAAAAGAAAAAGGAAAATAAGAAAAGGAAGAAACGAAAGGTGACAGCGTGTCGGTAGTTGTGTAAGGAGTTTTCTTCCTTGGGTGTTTCTTCTTCAGTCGACGAGAGGCGAAGGATATTTCTTCCTTGCCGCAACGGACCGTTGAACAATCGAGCTGGAGAAGTTTTGTTCAGATGGATATGTGCAGTGGGAGGAGTAGTTATAAATACCGTTTCAGACAAAGACTTTGATGTGTGTTAAGTGCCAAGTGCACTAAGCACGTCAAAGGGCAAGTCCGAAGAGCACTGCTCACAGTGTAAGGGTGCGAGTCATGGGACGAGCCGGGGTGGCAGAAAGAGAGTTGTTTTCCTGTGAGTCATTCTATTACAAAGATTGGGATCCCCTGTTGAAGAGATTGTGAAGATGAGTGAACGGGAATAGTGAGGAATTGTGGAAAAGTTTGTGCCATGTAACTACTCTTGTAATTCTCTGTTCTATTTGTTCATAGTGAAATTTCTCTCTAGCACGTGTGGTCATAGTCGTAAATTGATTAAGGAAGTTGTTAGGATTTCAAGAACATAGCTTATTTCAGAAAATAAGAAAAAACAGAAGCTTTAGCGAAATACAAAATTCCAAGCTCCCAGGTTTGTCTCAATGGTTATGGGCTTAAACACTGCTCAATTTTGGGTTCAAGCCTAGTCTATAACTAAAATTATTCTTATATATATATATATATACATACATACATATATTGTATATAGATACCATATTAGTGATGAAGTTAGGGTTATAACCGCCATGATGAGATTAATTCTCACTTTTGCCTTTTCCACAGAATTTTTTTTACATAAATGAAGCAAGGGTTAAAGTTAACATACAGAAGGAGTTGATATCATGGGATATAGGCCCATGGTGGCCGAAACCCCAGACCATATCGATAAGTGGATTGAAGCCCATTTTGTTATCACAAAAACTAATAATAATAATAATAATAACAAAATCAGCCTATTTGTTCTCAAGAGTCCCATCAGATTTCAACATCAATCACACCAGGACTTATCTCAAAACATCATATTACAAACATGAAGTTGTGATTCTTTTGAAACACGACGCCTGAACCAACTGAAACCAACTTGGTTCAGTAAATAAGCTCAAAATAGCCTAAATTTAAGGGATAAGATTTAAAACGAAACTGGTTTGGGCATAAACTTTACAAACAGAAAAAAAAAATGATACATAATTATGTAACATTATCTTTTTTTCGTATGTCTTACAGAGATTAACACACACGTCCAGCAAGGACCAAATTTCAAGGTCATTAACTAGGCGAAAATTTTTACACGTGGGTGGTAGTTAGTTTTAGAATGACTGATCCTTTTAAAGAACTTCAAGGCTGTCAATTTTACTTAAATTTCTCTCTATCTGTGCCTTAAAATTGACCTTTGTATATGAATGGCTTGCACGAAAGATGAAAGTTCTGTGAGAAAAGTTATTGACAAATAGGATTGGATAATTGATTTGTGTTTCTCCCAGAAGAATAAATATAAATATAAATATTAATTAAACTGAGTTGGTAATCTTCTCGATCTTCTCAAATCTTTAGTCTCAACTATCACTGAAAGCCATGTTGCTTTGTCTCCTAGATCTCCTCCTAGTCATGGACAGAATCTAAGCCTAAGTAAAGATTTTGGGTTCTTACGAGAAGAAACATCTCAATTCATTGAGCTACCCAACAACCTCTAAACAAATTAGGTGAATTACTTGACTTTATTAAACTTATAAGCATACAAATTTGACTATAACATTGATTTTAGTATTCAATTAAAACAAGAGGGCATTCAAAATATGAGTTATATGATGCATTCACTAACAATTAATAACCTAATTTTTGTTTATTTTAACAACTATTAGTGACATAGTCACGGCATTAAAATACAAGTACGATTTCACGGTTAACATTGTTACATTGAAAAATGAGGGACCAAACTTTGAGTAGAAGTTTGAGGGGTAAAAGTATAATTTATCTAAAATTATCTCATTTGCAATTGACATGTCATATGTTTTCAAAAAAAAAAATATGCAATGTCAAATAATGGGCTTTTTCATTCCTTATTTAATTAATGCAGTTCATACATTGTCCTGAAAAGAAAAAAATATAAAAGCAAAAAAAAAAAAGGAGTTAAATGCAAAATTAAAAGTACTCTAATGGCCTTGCAAATTTGTTTCGTTTTCCTTCAGCGGTAGCTGAATTTGAAAGCATTCAAACTTGACACGTTGCATCAATGATCCTAAGTGACAAGCACCCTACAGATAGGAGATCGTCCCACTTGACATGATCATGCAGTCACGAAGGTGCCTCTCACAAAGTTGTTAATATTGTATTGGTCAACATATTTTTTTTTGCTGTTGGTGTGGTACATATCAATACCAGTGAAATACCGAATTTCGTCTCGAATTTATTGTTATAAATATTATATATTTATAAAATATTCATTTACAAAATTTGATATTATTCATAACAAATATAATTCAATATTAAATTATTTTAATATAATATAAACGTGTTATCAAATCTAAATATATGTTTCAAAATACTTATATCACATATTGTTGTCTCATATATGTTCAATACAAGTTCTAATAGTCATTTATTATCAAAATATAATACAATTAAATTATATTAAAATAAATTACATAAAATCCGGTGTTGTCTTGTAAATCCGGTATTGGCTAATACTGTTCGGTACCACCGGTATTGGTAAATATTGATTGGTATTGACCGGTACTTTGACTGATACAAAACTTACATTCATTGGTACTATTTTATGTCTGGTATGTACTACTTGGTACGGGTACGATATGGTATTAATAATTTATTACATATTCACAAATCCAACCAATCCTAAACAACTTTTTCAACCTCTAGATGGCAGTTACGGTCACCGAGACACTCCTCACGGCACGACTCAACCATGCAATCTTTGGCAGTCTTAGCCACAATAGGCGTTAAGTCCCTAGGGTGCACGTTAACCGTGAGACCATACTTCATGAACAATGTTAGTGACATCTTCTGCTCAACCTTATGGCACGGCACCACCGTGAGCCGGTGGTGGAGCAACACTGCTGCCGCAATTGACTTCATTTGTAAGTAAGCCAAGTCCTTACCTAAACAAATTCTAGGACCGGCATTAAACGCCACGAATTTGAAAGAATTTTGTGCCTCATATTTTTTGCCATCCGACGATAACCACCTTTCTGGTCTAAATTCTTGACAATCTTCGCCCCATATGAGCTTCATGCGGCCGGTCGAATATATCGAGTATGTGACGGCCGAGCCGGCTGGCATGAATGTGCCGTCCGGCAATAAGTCATCGGCGATGACATGCTTTGAGTCCTCAGGCACTGATGGGTATAGCCTTAGGGTCTCTGATAACGCTGCCTTGAGGTATATCAATCGGTCAACTTCTTCAAACACCAAGGGGTCCTCCAACCACTTAGAAGTGTTGCTGCCACGTGTCTCCATCAGAACGGTGCACAGCTCGATCAAGATTCTTTCTTCTACTCTTGGGTTCTGAATGACCAACCAAAAGAACCAGCTCAACGCAACTGATGACGTGTCACGTCCAGCTAGGATGAAATTGAGTGCCACGTGTTGGAGGAATTTGTCTGCGTAGGACTCCTTTTTCTTCATGAACCTGGAGAGCAAGTCATCATGTGGGGTGCCACCTTGCCGCTGACTCACCAGCTCAAGCTTGCGTGTGTTGATGATGTTGGTCATGTACTCGTCCACGTGTTTGAGGCTTCTGCTCAAGATGACTTCCATTCCGAGCCGAAGCCACTTCTTCAGTTTCCATATGATTTCAGGCAGAATAAAGCGTTGCAATGAGGCTTCAGTGGCTAGATCAAAAGCCGCAGCGAAGCTGTTCTCTGGAAGCCCAGGAGAGAGAGTCTGTGGGTCCTTACCAAAAGCCAAGCCGCAAATGTTATCAAAAGTGAGCCGAAGCAAGAGGTCTTGGATATCAACTGGCTTGCCTTCAAGCTGAGCCGTCTTGAGAATCGGGCAGAACCTCGACTTAATAGCTCGGCTCACCCACCTAGCCATGGCTTGGCGGAGAGTCCGGGTGGTGAATTCCAATGCGGCAGTCTTCCTTTGAAACACCCACGTTTCCCCATCAGAGTTGAATATACCCTCGCCAAGCAGTTCATGAAACACAGCTTGCCAAGTGGGACCCTTTGGGTAATTATCGAACCGTACCTTGAGTATGTGCTCGAGGTTCTTGGGGTCGCACGTGACAGTCACGAGACCTTGTTTACGGGCTAAAAATGGAATTGCACATGTGCAAGTCTGGTACGTGCCGCCACATGTGCGAAGGTTTTCCGCGATCCAGTCATGCATGCGATTAGAGTTCTTAATAAGGCCGGGTAGGCTACCCAATAAGGGCCAGACACGTGGGCCCTTCAATGACCGAGTTATTGATCTGAACCATAGTAAATAAGCAGCAACAACCGATAAGAGCATCAGAGCTGTGGATATATCCATCTGATCTTCAGACCCCACTTAGTACAACAGCGCAGCTATAGTTCAATTGTAGAGTATAACTACCGGGAAACAACCTTTCTTCACAATCGCCTGCCGGAAAACAACTTAATCATGACCGAAACCAGAAACCAGGTCCTGAAGCTTACCGCCAAAATGTAGCCGTTGAAGCGCAAATTTTGAACTTCAGAGCGCCGATAAGAAGCCTGAAGCGTTTCACCTCAAACCAAAATTTTGTGAGCCGTTCAAGAGCGGGAAACCTCTTTCTTCTCTAACTCTTTACTATTTCTGTCTAATCTCTATAGTTTAACAGCTATATATTGAAAACTAACATTTAATGTATATACACGATCCATCTCAAAACCCCTCTCAAACACATATCCTTTCTAAAGCAAGCCAGGCAATCCCCATGATCCATCTCTTCTCTCTCTGTTCATTTATAGAAATACATGTATATATATGCACGTATATTAATTGTCTAAAATGTAAAAAAGCTATATATATTTCTCTCTCTAAAAAAAAAAAAAAAAAGCTCACCTAATTTTGCAGGAAAAAGAAGTCCCCGGCAGGCATTGAATGAAGGGGCGGCGGTAAATGAGATTGGTTGAGAAAACTAGTAATAGCATGACAAAGTTGTTAGTAGGTTACTACTATATGGATACGAAAATGACAAAAAAAAAAAAAAAATGAAAGAAAAGAAAACCGGCCATCGGCCCCTCTTTTGCTTTGGGACGTCTTCGGTTGTTTGTTTCATGTGACCAGTTAGGGTTCGGTGACCGACCCACCCAACCCTCCAAACAAAAACCCTTTAATGCATGCCTAGCCTTTACAGTTTTGTTTACAACTTTCACAACCCTACCAACGCCGTCGTTTCATCGTCTTTGTATATCCCTTCCATCACCGTGCATGTACAACAGTAATCCTTGACATGAACAAGACGACGTCGTTGTGGTTATCCTTTAATTTTACTCGAATACAATGGAAAAAAAAAAAAGGTCATATTTATATATATAGTATTACCCTGTCTTTGTTTATTATTTCATTGGAAAATAAAGAAACATCAATATATTGGTGTTAGCCAAAACCTGTCCCCATAACACAATCACAAGTAGGAATGATCATGAGTCATCACTATGATCATCAGTCGTTATATGTATAATGTGGCGATGAAAACTCATTAAGGGGAAGCAAAAAAAAAAAATTGATCAGAGGCTAAGTTACTCATGATTGCAATTTCTACAAAAGTTAAACTATATAAATAAAAAATTTATAAAGAATTTATTACCAAAATAATGTTGGATAAGGGTTATTCACTTTATTACAAAAATTTATCACCAATTTTTTTAAAAAAATAACATTTTTCATATAGTTATTAAGTTGGAGATATAATTAAATTTGCGAAGCCCTGAGATCGGATAAACGTTTTGTATCACTGGCATGTGTTCTTGGGCTACCCAAAAAACATTGTCACAAAGCCGATGACAAAATAATTCAACAATTGCCCCTATTTATGCAAAACACATTTATATTCACTAGAATTTTTTTATTTTATGCAAATACAATATCACAATATATGTGATAGAGTCATAATGTATTAGCAAACTATTAGCAAATTAAAATACTTAAATTAAATAAAGGTTCAAGGAGACTAAATTGCTATGAGTGAACCCATAAATTCATCGATCTATTGATGTTGATTTTTAAAATGGAAGGATTGTGAAGGAATGTTAGACCAAATTGTTAAAAATTCAATTCTTGAAATATGGTCAACATTTTCGAAATTCCTTTTGGTATATCACATAAGGAAAAACTAATATATTGTTACTAATTATTAGAATTAAAGGAAAAAGCTGTACACTGTGGTTTCTTTTGTTTTCAAACATTGTTTTCCTAATTACATATTAAAGTTAGATGTAAATTGCATGGATTTTTCTATTCAATTACCAAAACACTAATCATTTTGGCTTTAATCTTCTAGCCCAAAAAAAAAAAAAGAAAAAAAAAAAAGAGAGAGAGAAATGAAAACATAGGTGAAGGAAATCAAAACTAAATGATGCAAAACTCATCTACACAAAAACTGACTATATAAGCTAGTAAACTTCATGATTTAAATAGCAAACTTCTTTGAGTAATTTTGAACTCAAATAAGAAACTTATCAATCATTTTAAATAGGAAACCTTATGATTTATTTAAATTTAATTAACCTGATTTTATTGTATTTAAAAAAATGTACTTTTAAATTTAACAATTTGAAATTTTGATTTACTTATAGAGGAGTTGAAAGATATTACTATATTGATCAATGAATTAATCATTATATTTGAAGTGGAAAAATAAGAAACTTCTTTGACTAATTTTCAACTCAAATAAGAAACTTATCAATTATTGGAAATAGGAAACTTTATGATTTATTTAAATCTAATCAACATGATTTTTATGTATGTTTATTTAAAAAAATTGTACTTCTAAATTTAACAATTGGAAAATTTGATTTACTTTCTCCACTAAAAAAATCACATGTAAAGGAGTTGAAAGATATTACCATATTGATCAATGAATTAATTATCATATTCGAAGTGGAACAACCAATAGTTACATGACATGTGTATTTTTGTATTTTATAAATTTAAAATTTTGAAAAAATTGGGTTAAGAGTTCCAACCTCAAAGACTTCTTATCATTCTGTTATGATATATGGTCAACATTTTCGAACTTCCTTTTGGGGTATTATAGAAGGAAAAAATAATATATTGCTACTAATCATTAGAACTAAAGAGAAATGTACACTGTGATTTCTTTTGTTTTCGAACATTATCTTCCTAATTACATATTAAAGTTAGATGGAATTTGCTTGGATTTTTCTATTCAATTACCAAAACACAAAGCATTTTAGCTTTAATCTTCTGGCCAAAAAAAAAAACAAAAAAAAGAGAGAAATGAAAACACAGGAGAAGGAAATCAAAACAAAATAATACAAAACTCATCTACACAAAAACTGGCTATATAAGGTAGTAAACTTCATGATTTAAATAGGAAACTTCTTTAACTAATTTTGAACTCAAATAAGAAACTTATCAATCATTTTAAATGCGAAACCTTATGATTTATTTAAATTTAATCAACCTGATTTTATGTACATTGTATTTAAAAAAATGTACTTCTAAATTTAACAATTTGAAATTTTGATTTACTTTCTCCACGAAAAAAAAAATCTATTTTAATATATAAAGGGAGAACAATGACTCGGTGTCTTCCAAATTTGATGTTGTATTAACTTTTTATGTTCCAAATCTATCATCCAAAATTTAGTTTTTTACAATATCAATAACCTTGTCTATATTAACTATAAGGATAAATAGGAAAATCTACATTCCTGCACTCAACCACTATATCCCCACATTTCAATAACTGCTGTATACAGTTTTTATTTTAGATTTATAACAATTTAGGACTCTACAGTTCTATGAGAAACTACCAGTGAAATTCCGTTCTATCAGACCATCGTCTTCAATCTCATAATTCTCTCTCTTGATTTTTTAGACTTTTTGTAGAAACAATAACCTTTCATATACTTACCGTCTTTGAGATTGTAGGTTAGTGGCTTCTTAATCTTTGTATTTATCTATAATTCAATCTTTAGTGAGTTACATTTAAGTTTTCGTCCAAACATATTTCAATTTTGATCATACCCATCTCGGAATTGTTTCCTGACATGCACAACTCCGTTATTTATTTTTTTATACTAAATTTTGTGTTCAATCTCCTCTTTATGTATGTATACAATGCATTATATTACTTTAAAATTTGTGTACAATTGTATAAATTGTGTTGCACACAGATCGCGTGTTCCCGACCTCTAGTTACATATAAAGGAGTTGAAAGATGTGACCATATTGATCAATGAATTAATCATTATATTTGAGGTGAAAAAATAAGAAATTTCTTTGACAAATTTTCAACTCAAATAAGAAACTTATTAATAATTTTAAATAGGAAACTTTATGATTTATTTAATTCTAATCAACATGAGTTTTATGTATGTTTATTTTTTTTAAAAAATTGTATTTCTAAATTTAACAATTTAAAATTTTGATTTACTTTCTCCACAAAAAAAAAAAAAATAACATGTAAAGGAGTTGTAAGATATTACCAGTATTGATCAATGAATTAATTATTATATTCGAAGTGGAACAACCAATAGTTACATGACATGTGTATTTTTGTATTTTATAAATTTAAAATTTTGAAAAAATTGGGTTAGGAGTTCCAAGCTCAAAGACATCTTATCATTTTACTATAATATATGGTCAACATTTTCAAACTTCCTTTTGGTATATCACAAAAGGAGAAAATAATATATTTTTACTAATTGTTAGAACTAAAGAGAAAAGTTGTACACTGTGGTTTCTTTTGATTTCAAATATTGTTTTTCTAAGTACATATTAAAGTTAGATACAAATTGCTTGGATTTTTCTATTCAATTACTAAAACACCAAGCATTTTAGCTTTAATCTTCTAGCCAAAAAAAAAAGAGAGAAATGAAAACATAGGAGAAGGAAATCACAACAAAATAATGCAAAACTCATCTACACAAAAATTGGTTATATAAGCTAGAAACTTCATGATTTAAATAGAAAACTTCTTTAACTAATTTTGAACTCAAATAAGAAACTTATCAATCATTTTAAATAGAAAACCTTATGATTTATTTAAATTTAATCGAGGATTTTATGTATATTGTATTTAAAAAATGTAATTCTAAATTTAACAATTCGAAATTTGATTTACTTTCTCCACGAAAAAAAATCACATATAAAGGAGTTGAAAGATGTTACCATATTGATCAATGAATTAATCATTATATTTGAAGCGAAAAAATAAGAAAATTCTTTGACTAATTTTCAACTCAAAAATAAACTTATCAATCATTTTAAATAGGAAACTTTATGATTTATTTAAATCTAAATCAACATGATTTTTATGTATGTTTATTTAAAAAAATTGTACTTCTAAATTTAACAATTTAAAATTTTGATTTACTTTCTCCACCCAAAAAAAATCACATGTAAAGGAGTTGTAAGATATTATCATATTGATCAATGAATTAATTATTATATTCAAAGTGGAACAACCAATAGTTACATGACATATGTATTTTTGTATTTTTTAAATTCAAAATTTTGAAAAGATTGGGTTAAAAGTTCCAAGCTTAAAGAGTTTTATCATTCTGCTATAATATATAGTATATATATACTATATTATATGCAAATTGCTTGACTACTCTTTCTTATCGGCTTGTTTTAACTCGCAAGTGCACGTGTGCGCGATGTAGCAATTAATTTAGTGAAACCGAGGTCATATCCACAGAGAGCTAAATTTAGAAAACATGTTTGGTGATAAAAACTTAAGAGAAATTTATTCGGAAAAAAAAAATTCGGATCACAA
Organism: Euryodendron excelsum; assembly: GCA_033060915.1. NCBI lineage: Eukaryota > Viridiplantae > Streptophyta > Magnoliopsida > Ericales > Pentaphylacaceae > Euryodendron > Euryodendron excelsum. The sequence continues at coordinate 19,368,417 of CM065378.1, read as the reverse complement.
TGAATGTGAAATTTTTTTTGAAAGATGAGTAGTTGTGAATGTAATTTAAATAACAATGTTTAAAATTACAAGAGAAATAAAAGTCTTGGCTCCAAATCAATTCTGATGGTGGTATATTGGTGGTTCCTTCAAGATATTTAAGATAACTCAACTCAACATTAACAATGGTGATATTAGGTCGAAAAATATTACAACAAAGTTCAAAGAAATGAATGATTGAATCTTGCTTAGAAATGGAAAAATAGTTTCAAACTAGGCAAGACATTGAATCAAGCAATCCCTATACCAAAACTGAGGTTTGTGCATAAAAATTCAAGATTATAACATTGCCTAAATGATTTCTGAAAATTCTTAATAATTATCAATCATCCATGTACAAAGTGAGAAAATAAATCATTGAGATGCATTAATACCTTAAAGAGATCACTTCAACCACCATCATCCTTGATCTTAAACCAAGAAAGAGTTTAGCCAACAACCGTTATGAAGAAAAATACTTGCATCAACATGAAATAAGAGGTTTTTAATTTTGAAGAATCAAAATCAACAAAAGAAAACAAAATACAAGCTGCCCAAATTTTCGCACAAATCTCTCCTCTAACTTTGGATGAAGTTTTTACCCTTTTCCACTCTGTTTTTAGATATGGCTATTAGACAGATATTTATAGAGCTTCTTGTTTACTTTCCAGCCCCGCAAAGAACAGCTTATTTGGACATCTGAGTCAAAAGTTATGGTCCAAAAACTATAGGTCTATCTAGCACATGGAAATAAAGGCAGATTCAGCCAACATTTTAAGCTGGTTGGTGGACCTCTTTATTCCATCTTTTGGACTATTTTTTTCTTCTTTCTTAATGAAGAATTATTGTCCTCCACTTTTTTCTAGCTATGTGCATGCTCTCTTTTTTTCATAATGAAGAATTATTGTACTCCAACCATATGCAAGCTCTTCTTTTCTCCCAACAACTTCATACAAATGAGTTGAAATGGGCCTTCAAACTTTGAGCTGAAATTTGCATAATACAAGTTTAGGCTTAAATTTGCACAAAATATAGAACAAGTTTGGACTTGAAGTGGATCCTCTTTTAGCCTCTTCTTGGATTTCAAAAGAGGCAAATTTGGGGCACTTCTTTGAACCAAAATTTGCTTCAACCTTTAACTCAATTTCACTTCAATTCTTTGCTCCAAATCCCGGCCTGGAAGATCTCGAAAATACTTCATTTAAGCTTTATAAATCTATCAAAACATTAAACCAAACTTCATTACCAAAGGCACACCAAACTATTATGCGAAACAAAATAAACGAATAAATACATATAAAAAATTATAAATTTAATGACAATTTTGATGCACAATCACTCCCCCCAACTAAGATTTTGCTTGTCCTCAAGCAAACCAAAACAAAAATAATTGTTGTCTACTTTATTCAAATGCCACTTTCGTAGGATTCACGATTGCATTTAGCGTATGCAATAAGCATTTAAACCCCTAGGTGGCCCTAGTGGACGAGTTGTAATCTCGTGAGGGTTGTCAGCGATGATACCCACAAAAATCTTGAATTTCGCCTTCATCCAAATCTCAAGTCAACCTATTCACAATAACTCAAACAAGTATTAAACACAAAATACAGATTTCTCAAGTACGATATAAAGGACATGTGTAGTTCAAAATACTATAAACTCATAAAGACATTTATAGCATCCTTACTCGGAGTGTGTGTGAATAAACTAGCATGATCATTTTCTCTATATCAAAACTTAGAATTATTCGAATTTCTATCGGTACCATGCTTCAACTCAAAAGCTCACCAGATATGCACTCAACAAATGAAACTCTTAGAAATAGGTGCATTTGTGCTCTCTCAACATTTTTATGCGGAAGAAATAATGTAAACAATCCAAAAGGCCGCATACCAAGACCATGAAAAACGCTGAAACAAGAGTATACGTAGTCTCATGAAAGAGTGCCAAGTGTCAGAAATCGGAATGTAACCACACCACCACATCTATTCACACATTCACAATTCAAACCATCTTATACTCGGGATCAATTAGGACTTCATTTTGGTTGTAATGTTAAGAAAGGAAAAGTGTATATAGCAAGAGTCAATCAAAAACTCATGTGTCCTAGAATGGGCTAAATAAAGCACAATGTGGTTTTTTTTTTTCAATAAGGTTTATCACTTTTTGAGATGCACTCAACTCTCTTTCCTTCCATTACATACACAAGTTTACATCGCCTCTCAAATTTCATTTCTTCAAGCTTGCATTTGGATATTCAAATTTTTTTTTAATGCCCAAATGAACACTCCATTCACTTTTGACTTTGCTCTCACAAATCAAACCAAGCTCATTAATCTCAAAGATACTTTTGGCTGAGGAGTTTGAAAAATGATTAATATACAAAAGGCTTAAATTGGTAAACTAGGGATAAGTGTATAAAGAAAAGAAAAGAACAAGCTCAAATATCAAATATGGCCTAAAATCCTTTCCCAAGCATAACACGATTTTTTAAGTGTTCATCAAATTCCAAATGTAAGTGATGTGGCACAAATGATGAATTTTCGACAACTCAATCAAATCAATATGAATAATGAGACCAACCAACAACAATAATGTGTTTTCAAGAAAAACGCAGGAGTAGTTGTGATAAAACCCCTCCAAGAAAGAATAGCTTTAAAGCTCACAACAAGGGTACAAGTCTCCACTTTGTTCCTCAAGATTTCCAAGTGATCCTTTATTATCAATTAAGACTATAGTCATGCAAGTTATGAGTGAAGTGCAAAAAGTCCGAGTATAGATGCCGTGAGATATTCTAACAAGAAATTAGTATAATGAGCTAAAATGCCAACATATCAAAACTAGAAAATCCATAACTCATGCTTAATTACTCAAATGAATTACTATGATCATGGCGACTTTCAGTTAGTATGAAGAATAAATATTGTTTTTTTTTATTTTTTCTTTTTACCAAACCATTAAAAATAAAGTTTTTTTTTTTGGGTTCTTTTTTGGTTTTTTTTCCTTTTCTTTTTTTTTAACAAACCAACAAAAATAAAAAAAAATTCTTTTTGTTTTTTTAACAAACCAACAAAAATAAAGGCCTCACCCCCCAACTTAAACAAGGCATTGTCCCTAATGCATGAATCATGATAGAACAAATAAATGCATGAGTCGGAAGAAAGAATCGAAAAAAAATTACAATAAAACAAAACTAAAATAAGTACCATGGTGGTTTATTACTTATGAAACTTAAAATGGTGATGGATCTTCAAGATCCAAAGTCTCAATTTTAGCCACGAAATTTTCAAGATAAGGTTTCAATCAGTGGTCATTTACTTTGAAAACATTCCCGTTCTTGGGATTCTCTACCTCATAGGTACCATGCTTCGAGATGGACTTTATCACAAATGGGCCAGTCCATTTTGTCCTCAACTTCCCACGAAAGAGATGTAATTGTGAATTATACTAGAGAACTTTCTGACCAACATGAAAGGACTTTCTAAGAATGTGTTTATCATGTAAAGCTTTCATTTTGTCCTTTGAAATTCTTGCATTTGCAAATGCATCATTTCTCAATTCCTCTAATTCATCCAATTAAAGCTTTTTATGATTGCCAACGGCATTTTCATTGTCATTGAATTGGCGGATGACCCAATATGCATGATGCTCAATCTCAACCGGGAGATGACAAGGCTTTCCATAGATAAGCCTATAAGGGGACATTCCTAAAGTGGTCTTGTAAGCCGTGCGATAGGCCCACAAAGCATCGACTAGTCTTAGGGACCAATCTTTGAGGTTCGAATTGACTGTTTTCTCTAAAATGTTCTTGATCTCCCTATTTGCCAACTCAACTTGGCCACTAGTTTGTGGGTGGTAAGGAGTACCAACTTTTTGAATTACACCATATTTTCTCATTAACATTCCTACGGGTTTGTTACAAAAATGTTTTCCTCCATTACTAATCATAGCCCGAGGCATAGCAAAATGAGAGAAAATATTTTCTTTCAAGAATTTGATCACAACTCGGTGGTCATTAGTTTGAGAGGCAATGGCCTCCACCCACTTTGACACATAATCAACGGCCACAAGGATGAATTGGTAACCAAACGAGCTAGGAAACGGTCCCATGAAATCAATCCCCCAATAATCAAATATTTCCAAGACAAGAATGGGATTAAGAGGCATCATGTTACGCCTAGTAATGTTACCTAGTCGTTGGCATCAGTCACATGCAACACAGAAGGCATAGATATCTTTGAACATGGTGGGCCAATATAACCCACACTGTAAGATCTTGGCAGTGGTTTTCTTTGAAGAGAAATGCCCACCACAAGCCAATGCATGACAAAAAGAAATGACACTTCGAATTTCATGGTCGGAGATACACCTCCTAAAAATTTGGTCAGGACAATATTTGAACAGGTAGGGGTCATCCCAGAAAAATGTACGCACATTACGCAAGAATTTTTGTTTGTCAAGTTTGGACCAATGGAAAGGAATCTGACCTGTGGCTAAGTAATTAGCTATATTAGCGTACCATGGAGTGCCAATGTGAGAAACAGTGCCTGCAACAAATAGATGCTCATCCGAAAATGTTCATTAATTGGGGAGCATCAAGTGCAATCTTGTGGCTCGAAAGACAGGACAAATGATCAACCACCACGTTCTCTACTCCCTTTTTATCTCGAATCTCAAGGTTAAACTCTTGGAGTAGGAGAATCCATCGAATCAAGCGTGGCTTGGAATCTTACTTTGTAAGCAAATATTTCAATACTGCATGATCAGTGAAAACAATAACATGAGACCCAACCAAATAAGACCTGAATTTATCCAATGCAAAAACCACAACTAGCAATTCTTTTTCAGTGGTAGTATAGTTTAATTGGGCTTCATTCAAGGTCTTGCTAGCATAATAAATGACATAAGGCTTCTTGTCTTTTCTTTGCCCCAAAACAGCCCTTACAACGAAATCACTAGCATCACACATCAATTCGAATTGTAAAGACCAATCAGGAGCTTGTATGATCAGTGCGGTGGTCAACAAACCCTTAAGCTTTTCAAAAGCTTCTTGATATTTCGATGTCCACTCAAATTGGACATCTTGTGACTATAAATTGCACAAAGATTTGGCAATGGTACTAAAAGAGTGAATGAATCTTCGGCAAAAATCGGCATGCCCTAAAAAGGATCTCACATCTTTAATAGTCCTCGAGATAGATAATTTTTGAATGAGTTTAACTTTTGACCTATCTACCTCTATGCCTTTGGAAGAGACAATGTGGCCTAAGACGATGTCGTGTGTCACCATAAAATGACACTTCTCCCAATTGAGTACAAGATTACTCTCCTCACACCTTTTAAGCACTTTTTCTAAATGCACTAGACACAACTCATAAGAATCCCCATAGACAGAGAAATCGTCCATGAAAATTTTCAAGAATCTTTCCACCATGTCACTAAAGATACTCATCATGCACATTTGAAATGTAACCGGTGCATTACACAAGCCAAAAGGCATTCTTCTATATGCATAGGTACCAAAAGGACAAGTGAAAGTGGTTTTCTCTTGGTTTTCTAGGGAAATCTCAATTTGGTTGTATCCGAGTAGCCATCAAGAAAGCAATAAAAAGCTCTCCCCGCCACTATCTCAAGGACTTGGTCTAGAAATTGGAGTGGGAAATAATCCTTCCTAGTCACGGTATTCAACCTACGATAATCAATGCACATATGCCACCCGGTTTAGATTCTAGTGGGCATTAGTTCATTGTTCTCATTTTTCACCACTGTGACTCCCGATTTTTTTGGAACAACTTAAGTTGGACTAACCCATTTGGAGTCAACAATAGGGTAGATGATACCCGCATCAAGCAACTTAAGCACTTCACATCTCACTACTTCCTTCATGTTTGGGTTCAATCGCCTTTGTATTTGCTCACAGATTTAGCCTCTTCGTACTCTTAACAATTTTTGCTCTCCTTTCAAAGGGGGCTAATTCCTTTCAAATCGGTGATTGTCCACCCAATTGCTTTCCTATGTTTTCTTCGTACTTTCAACAATTTTTGCTCTTGCTCCATGGTCAGTTTTGATGAAATTACAACAGGATATGATTCATCTTTCCCTAAAAAAGCATACTTAAGATCATTCGCTAAAGTTTTCCTTTCCGGTTTAGGGGGTTTGGCAAGGGATGACTCAACATTAGCTTGGGATGAATCCAAAGGCTCAAATGATGGGGTCCATTAACCCACTGATATGATAAGCATCGACTCTAGACAAGCTATAAGTTCCCTTTCTTCCTTATCAACACATTCCAAAGAATCAAATTCCTCATTATGAATCAAAATTCTCCCTAACAGATCTTCTGTTCATTCTTTCTCAAAGCGCTCTTGACAAAATGTTTGGATCAAATCTACCTCCCTAATGTCCTCATACTCACCAATTTGCTTGGAGACATTGAAAATGTTCATCTCCACAGTCATATTCCCGAAAGACAATTTCATCACCTCATTCCTACAATTAATCAAAGTATTCGATATAGCTAGGAAGGGTCTACCTAAGATGACTGGGATGGGAGCACTCAACACTATAAAGTCAACAGGGAAGTAAAATTTATCTACTTGAACCAACACATCCTCCACAATACTTCGGGAAATCTTAACTGATCTGTTAGCTAATTGAAGGGTGACACGAGTGGGCTTAAGCTCTTCTAAACCCAATTGTTCGTAAACAGTGTAGGGTAGCAAATTCACACTTGCTCCTAAGTCCAACAAAGCTTGGTTTACCCTATGATTCCTAATAATGCATGAAATTGTGGGACAACTGGTGTCATTGTATTTAAGAGGGGTCTTCAATTGGATAATGGCACTAGCTTGTTCTGTCAGGAAAGCTTTCTCTTTCACATTCAATCTCCTCTTGACTGTGCACAAGTCCTTAAGGAACTTAGCATAAGATGGGACTTGTTTAATTGCATCAAGGAATGAAATGTTGATTTTCACTTGTTTGAACAATTCATAGATTTCAGAGTTCATGAACTCATGTTTGGATTTCCCTAACCTTTGTGGGAATGGTGGTCGGGCAATGGACTCTACATCACTCACTTCTACTCCAATTTTTTTTTAATCATCTCCTTTCTCACACATCTCTTTCTCTTCTTCACCACTAGATCTCTCATTTATCAATTTGATTCCCTCTTCACTCTCCTTAGACTTCTCCTCCTTAATAGCCCTAAGGATCCTAGAAGGTATAGTTTTGTCAACTATCTTCCCACTTCTAAGGATGGTGATTGTTTGGACTTGTTCATTGTTAGAATGTTCACCGGGTGAAGATTCACTTATGTTTACTTGGCCTCTAGAATTTGGCATTGGTTGAGCCGGAAGCTTTCCTCTCTCTTGAACACTCAATAATTGAGTCAACTTAGTTAGTTGACTTCGAATGTCATCTAAAGCCCTATTGGTTTGTTCTTGAAATTTGTTGGCTTGAGTGTTGATTCTACCTTGAGTTTGCATGAATTGTTGGAGAGTATCCTCTAAGGATCTCTTGTGAAGTGGTTGGTATGTGTGGTGTGTGGGAGCATGAAATGGTTGGGGTGGAGGCTGAAATGCCTGAGGTACCGAAGGAACCTCATTTGTCCATCCAAAATTTGGGGGATTCCTCCATCCGGGATTATAAGTATCGGAGTAGAGATTGCCTACTTGGCCTTGGTTTGGGAAGAGCTTTCTGAAATTGCTTGAATCAAAAGTTTGGCCATACTTCTTTGAAAGTTGAAATTGTTGGATAATCGATTGTCCTATGCCCCTTATTCTCACACACTTCACAAGTTTCCTCTTGTTGCTCACTCACAACATGTACTTTTTTTAGCTCAAGAGACTTTACTTTCCTAGCCAATAAGGCTAGTCTAGCATTGAGGTCATCGGTCTCTTTCAATTGGAACTTTTCACTTGATTGGGATGTGGTGTTTCTAAACTCAACATGAAGTGGGAGAAAGGTCTCACATTGCTTTGTGTTCTCAGCCAATTGATCAAAAAAATCAAATGCCTTATCTGGTTCTTTGTCATAAAACTCACCATTACACATGGTTGACACTAGCGTTTTAAAATCCGGGGTAAGTGAGTCATAGAAGAAACTTACTAACCTCCACATTTCAAAACCATGGTAGGGACAAGCATTCAACAAGTCCTTAAACTTTTCCCAAGCTTGGTGAAATGACTCACTTGGACTACAAGAAAAATTCATCATTTAACGTTGTAAAGTCGCAGTCCTATGAGTAGGGAAATATTTTTTCAAAAACTCGGTTTGCATTTCCCTCCATGTGCCTATAGACCTAGGACGCAAGAACTTTAACCAAAGCTTGGCTTTATCTTGAGAGAGAATGGGAACAATCTAAGCCAAAAAGTATCCACGGTGCATGTCCTATCAACAAAAGTACGACATACCTCCTCAAAGTCTTTAATGTGCAAGTATGGATTTTCGGAATCCATACTATGAAATGTAGGAAAAAGTTGAATCATGCTTGGTCTTAAATTGAAGGCTTGTTGATTGAGGGGCAAGACAATACACGAAGGTGTGCTTTGTCTTGCTGGATGAAGATACTCCATAAGAGTCCAGAAATTAGGTTGGTCATTGACTGGTGGAGGTCCGCCACCATGAACACTCTCTTCTCCCTCCATATCTCCAACACTAGCCATGATGAAACACTAATATGATGACTATAAGGAAAGAAAAAAATAATTAAAAAAAAATTGGGCCAAAGAAAACTCACTGTACTTCCAACTAGTAAGCTAAATTAGATTTTTTTTTTTTAGCAAATTTTTGTTTCGCAAGGCAAGCGCTGCAACAACAAACGTTAGGAAATAATTACAATTGACATATACAAATGGCGGTTGAACCAGCCGTAATAGAAACGAAAGAGGGATAATTACCTCCTCTAAAAATAAAGACAAAAAAAATAAATAATCAAGAGGCGGTAAAACCAGCCACAGTAAAAATGCATAAATGAAACAGGAAAGATTAACATTCACAATTAGAAGTTAGATATTAGAAGTTAGAAATTAGATGTTAGAAGGAGGGATTAACCTCCATAATTAGAAGTTAGTAATTACGTCCTCTACAAAGTCCAAAAGGCGGTAAAACCGGCTGTAGTCCAATAATTGGTAGTCCAGTCCATAATCCTTTGTTCGCAAGGTCGAGTCCACAAATTTTTTTTTTTTTGTAAAACAATTAACCCCCAAGTTCATCACCATTGCTTGCTAGCTCTCCGGCAACGGCGCCAAAATTGATTGACCGCATTTTCTTATCAGCTTGTTTTAACTCGTAAGTGCACAAGTGTGCGATGTAGCAATTAACTCGGTGAGATCGAGATCATATCCATAGAGAGCTAAATTTAGAAAACATGTTTGGTGATAAAAACTTAAGAGAAATTTATTCGGGAAAAAAAAAATTCGGATCACAATGAATGTAAAATTTTCTTTGAAAGATGAGTAGTTGTGAATGTAATTTAAATAACAATGCTTAAAATTACAAGAGAAATAAAAGTCTTAGCTCCAAATCAATTCCGATGGTGATATATTGGTGGTTCCTTCAAGATATTTAAGATAACTCAACCCAACATTAACAATGGTGATATTGGGTCGAAAAATATTACAACAAAGTTCAAAGAAATGAATGATTGAATCTTGCTTAGAAATGGAAAAATAGTTTCAAACTAGGCAAGATATTGAATCAAGCAATCCCTATACCAAAACTGAGGTTTGTGCATAAAAATTCAAGATTATAATATTGCCTAAATGATTTCTGAAAATTCTTAACAATTATCAATCATCCATGTATAAAGTGAGAAAATAAATCATTGAGATGCATTAATACCTTAAAGAGATCACCTCAACCACCATCATCCTTGATCTTAAACCAAGAAAGAGTTTAGCCAACAACCATTATGAAGAAAAATACTTGCATCACCATGAAATAAGAGGTTTTTAACATTGAAGAACCAAAATCAACAAAAGAAAGCAAAATACAAGTTGCCCAGATTTTCGCACAAATCTATCCTCTAACTTTGGATGAAGTTTTCACCCTCTTCCACTTTGTTTTTAGAGATGGCTATTATATAGATATTTATAGAGATTCTTGTCTACTTTCTAGCCGCGCAAAGAACAGTTCATTTGGATATCTGAGTCAAAAGTTATGATCCAAACACTAGAGGTTTATCTAGCACATGGAGAGAAAGGCAGATTCGACTAGCATTTTAAGCTGGCTGGTGGACCTCTTTATTCTATCTTTTGAACTATTTTTTTTCTTCTCTCTTTACCCCATAATGAAGAATTATTGTCTTCCACTTCTTTCTAGTCATGTGCATGCTCTCTTTTTTCCATAATGAAGAATTATTGTACTCCAACCATGTGCAAGCTCTTATTTTCTCCCAACAACTTCCTACAAATGAGCTGAAATGAGCCTTCAAACTTTGGGCTGAAGTTTGCATAATACAAGTTTGGACTGAAGTTTGCACAAAATATAGAGCAAGTTTGGGCTTGAAGTGGATCATCTTTTAGCCTCTTCTTGGATTTGAAATAGGGCAGATTTGGGGCATTTTTTTGAACCAAAATTTGCTTCAATCTTTAACTCAATTTCACTTCAATTCTTTGCTCCAAATCTCGGCCTAGAAGATCTCTGAAATACTTCATTTAAGGTTTATAAATTTATCAAAACATTAAACCAAATTTCATTACCAAAGGCACATCAAACTATTATGCAAAACAAAATAAACAAATAAATACATATGAAAAACTATAAATTTAATGAGAATTTTGATGCACAATCACAAATATAGTGGAGGTCTCATAGGCCTTCAAAAATCAATTCCTATTTTTCTAAAAATTATAAAAAAAACTACGATGCCACGTGTCACACATAGTTTCTCCAACCAATTTAGCTCATCTATCCCTCTTTATAAAGGAAAGCAAAAAACTGAAAAATAATTAAACAAGAAATTATTGGTAGAAAATAATTAAAGGAATGAAATTCATACATGGCAACATAGAAACAAAAAAAAAAAAAAAAAAACACTAAAGGAAATAACTTGATTGTTGGCAAAGTTATTGCAATCTTAATTTTCACGTAGCATATTCACTCATTTCAAACCTCTTAAACAAACTCCCTTCTTCCTATTCCCTATTTCGATTACTTTAAGGCCGTCACTTATTTTTTAATTTTAAAATTCAGAATCCCATCTAACGTTAAGATTTGAAATTCAAGTCCATACCATATATCGGTACAAGATTATTCTCACTATTTCATAAAATAATATCATTCCTAAAATATTTCTCAAAACCCAAAAATCTCTCCTCTTTAATTAATATTCCTAAGATCTCTCTAACATTCTAAAACAAATCATTTCCTAAAATGTCTCCCTGATTTCAAAAACAATCCAATCCTAAAACTCCTAATACAAATAAGAAATCTATAGGGCATAGATCTCCGTGTGCTCTTCTTCATCTCCACATTTGAGCTAAGGTGCGTCTTCTTTTTCCTTTTTCATTTTAGTTGCTTTCTTTCCATATTCTTCTTTATATTATTCTCATTCTTTTAATATTTTCAAACTACATTTTTTTTTCCTTTTATTATGTTATACATCTATGCATGCTCACCTGTGACTGATGTAGTTTGATTTTTTTTTTTTTTGTGAAGGCTATGTCTTTGTAACCCCTTTGGCAAATCCGTGGACTTATTTTCATAACAATTTTGAGTTGCATGGAACTTTTTTATTTGGAAAGGTTGATGACGTCAATAACTTACAATTATGTTTCTTCTTTTCAGATGGTAGATTTGATAATAGATTCTTCATTCAATTATTCGATTGGGTAAATTCGTTGATGATGGGCTGTAAGACAAATGTATTGATTTTTTAAAACATTTTTTAGGTTTGGAGTTTCAACTAAATCTTAGTGCAATTTTTAGCTTTGAGCAATTTATGATCGGGCTCAGATTATCTTTTAAGTTATTATTTCAAGTTAGTAACTGAAATTTCAATGCTTGGAACCCAACACAAAGTCTTGGAAGTCTTTGTTTGAATTTAAATGCTTGAGTTTTCTTTTTTCATTTTTTTTAGCTTTGATCTCACAAGTTTTTTTGGCCTTATCTTTTTCAGTTTTTCCTTGGACAATATGGGAGAGAACATTAAATAGCAGATTCTCTTGGACTCTCTTTTACTCTTGTATTTTCGTTTTTTTTTTTTTTTCATTTTTCAAGTCAGCATGTGTCTGTGTAATTTTATTGTTTGAACTTTGATAGTTTTGGATATGGTTAATTTCAATTCAAATATCACTTTTGCTCTCACGCTAAAAACTCAACTTCCTTTCTTTATTCACAGGGTTAAAAAAAAAGCTAATAGTGAAACATAGAACATAATTTTAACATTGAATTTGAGATAAGTTAATGTATCATGGGTGACAAGAGATGGGACCGAATTGGTAATCATTTTTCACTGCATGGGATTTTACAGTTTTTGTAACGTTGATGCCAAGTATAGCAATAAATAATCATTATAAAAATGTTGAGCACGTTAATAAAAATTGATGCTAATTACAACTTTAAATTCCTATTTCACTTTATTATTTCAATCTGCACTCTTTGTTTCTTCTTTTATTTTTTTTATATGCCACTGTAAGTGAAATTTTTTAGAAGATCTGGTTGATCATTCGAACCACCGTCGCTGAGTTCCTAACCTGTTGTGGAGAAATAAAAGAGTTAGAATGGGTCGACCCGTTTTGAGCCAATCACACTCTGATAGTCAAGTTAACTATTTTCTTGCTTTCAAATTTGAGCTAGAATAAATACTGTAAATACTTTAGAGGTTGATTTTTCATACTTTGCTCCTCCGGAGGTTGTGTTCTTATAGTGTAATGTTTTTGGTCGAGTCTACTCATGTAATCATGTCTTACTTTGTAGGTTTATGTGGTTTTAGAATGACCTGATCAGACAGAATATACCTTTTTTTACCATGCTCTAGCTCGTCTGACCGGATTATGCATGACTGTCATGTGCTTTATTTTTTCCGCATTGAATACGGGTCCGCTTCTCATTAAATGTGGCCGATTGAGCATTAAATGCCCTGACTCAGGTTATCCGACTTGGGATTGAGTAAACTTTCTAATTAGACTAACTTGGAGTGCGGGCTCGGATTACCCTAGTAAAACCTGAAGTGTTTCCGGCTCATATGATCCTCTTTAAGCATTTGTTGGCCTGCCCTTTTGAACTGAACTCGAGAATTTATGACCAACAATTGCCTTATAATAATAATAATAATAATACTAATAATAATAACTAATGCATAATTTATATTAGTATTTTAGATTATATAAGTTCTTGCCGAACATGAGTTATCGCTTTTATGTATATACGTTCACGTGCATAGCATGGGTTGTGTCTTTACCAAACAAAGGCTAAACTTTTAACATACTATAATTTCAATTAACTATGCCTATTAAACTATACAACTATCTTTTAATTTATATTATGACTAAAAATTTTATAAAATTTTGTGAATAATACGAGTCAACACTAATATGTATATATATATGATCTATCTTGTTAGACTATCAAACCAATTTATATTTTTCTCACTTTTTTTTGTTTTTGCTTCCACACAAGTTCCAAACAAACTAATTTAAATTTCTCTCTCACGTCTTTTTGTTTTTGCTTCCACACAAGTTCCAAACAAACTAACTTAAATTTCTCTCTCACTTCTTTTCGTTTTCGTTTCCTCATAAGTTCCAAATAGGCGTTAAATCTCTTCCCTCCAGTTTTTAACCATGTGCCACCACAAACTCTATATTACTCAAGTTATCAATTTCATAACCACCCACGGCTGCCAAATAGATCTCACCAAAAACCAAACAATTCCAACTCGACCACTAGCTCAATAGAGATAATAACGAGCTGATCTCAGTTCAAAACTTGAAAACTTTTCAAGTCATTTCTCGTGAATTTTCTAATCTTAACCTAGATAGTCTGTATTTAATCAAATTTAAAAAAATAATTAGTCGAGATGCGCATAAATTGATCCTGACACAAAAGTACACCATGCACCCAAGAGAAAAATACAAGTTTCCCGAGGAAATTATTTCTAAATCATTCAATGTTCATTGTTAATCTTAACAGACCTTATGGTGACAAGACATTTTTTTTTCAGCTCTTTCGACATAGACACTCTTGTTACCATGGTTCCAAAGAGAGAGAGTAAGAAAGGAATATGTTCATTCCACGCAGATAGCTAGAATCATATGATCAGATGCAACGAAAAAATAAACCAGAGCCACTTTTCCATTACAATAATTTCATCTCCAGGATCATCCCATTAAGAAACAAATCTGCAGATTCTCATTGATGTTGAAGAATCAACTGCAGAGAGAAAACATTAAAACATACATAATAAAAAAAAACAACCATTCATGATCTTCTGATAATATCATCATCTACAATTGAATCAAACCGAGAACCAATTTACAAATCTGAGAATTTGCTAATCTAAGACGAGATAAATAAGGCTGTCTTCATCCATCCCAACTAAAACATCTGATATCAAAATCCCCTTACTCATGATTCATGAACTCTGCCAAACCTCAACAAATTGCTGATCTTTCCTAGTCAAAAACAGTTTGTTCCCTCCAAAACCCAACCGGGTTATCTTACTTCCTCCCATATCCTTCACTCTCCCCATTAAGTTCTTTCTGAAGACTCTCTCCTCCTCTGACCCGTTTTCCCCCTTCCACGAAGAGCCTATCAGAATCTCTGACCACAGCTCCAAATCCCCTCCTTTACTGCAAAAGACTTGATTCCCACGGCTTTCAATCTTGCACCCAACACCTTCCTTCTTCCCATTGATCACCTTACTACTATCACCAAGACAAACCCATGAATTCTCGTTACCAATATTCCTCAAATCCGCGAAGAACACCTCACCGGAATTCACCCCAACCTTGTAGATTGCCGAAAGATTATCGGAAACTGTGACGTCGGCGAAGCAATCAATTTTTTCCTTCAGTTCCCAAACTACCGTTCCAGACCTTATATCCCAAAGTTTGATGTTTCCCAATACTCCAGAAGGTCCACTATGAGAGCCAGAGGCCATCAGCAAATTGTAACTTGAAACCCAATTCAATTTTGTAGCAGGAATTGCTGAATCAAGATTAGCGCCAAAAATTTCATGGTGACCGATTTCTGTGACTAGGCGAAAACTGCCTTGAAGATCATAAACCATGATCGAATTTGAATTCCGGCGACCGGACTCGAAACTAGTGAACAGATATTCCGGCGACGACCCAATTGCCTGTACTGTTGAACTGGATCTAGTGACATTTTCCCAGGTTAGCGTCTCTCTGACAAAACCTTTGTCAAGATCAATCACCTGTAACCCAGAAAAGTCCGTGGCACCGGCGGCAGCGATGCTTGGGGTCAACGCTAACAGCGAATCGACGGCCGTGAATTGAGTCAAAATTGTGGATTTTCTTTGCAGAGACCAATCAAAAGACGTGATTTTGCTGCCATGTGCTACGTGGACTGACCCGTGCGGCGTTGTGGAGATTGCCGACGGCGAGTCCCGGCCACCCAACGGCAAAATCAAGGATTTCTCGAGATTGAAAGCTTCAAACTGAGATGGGTTCGAGTGGGACGTCACGAGGAGGTTTTCGATGCCGTAGAATTGGGCTTCGGAGATTAGGTCTTGCAGATCGAAAGCTTTGGCTTTGGATGGAAGATGACCAGTTCTGAGAAGAGAGAGAAGGATTGAGAACAATTCAGGGTCTCTGTCAACGAAAGGCACACCATATTGATCAGAAGAATCAAGAATTCTGAAAAAGAGAGATTTGGGGCCAGCCAGGGTTAGGGTTTGCTTGGTGGTCTGAAAGAGCTGGCCGCCCACATCAATGGTCACAATGTTGGAGTTCGAGTCTGCCCTGTTTCCGTGCAAGCTATTTGAAGGAGGCCTTGAATCACCAAAAGGTGGCATTTCGGCGCCCCTTAAAACTCTAATTTTGATTGCAATTGCAATACTGAAACCAGAGATTTCACTAATGGCGGCGGCGGCGGCGCTGTGGCAGTGGAGGCAAAGGGGGAGGTGGAGGGCTGCCTTTAAAGGGGGAGGAGGGGTTGTGGGAAGGGTGGCAGTTCTGAAAGGTCAAAAGAGGCGTATGTGGTCAAGAAAAGCAGGAGCCAGGAGGGATCTTTTACTTTTAGTAAAGTATTTGGCTAGTTTTAGGACAACAGGTCATTCAAGCAGTCCAGCATGGACCGGACTTTTGGAGGATTGTTACACGTGGTTAGTTTCACACGTGCTCATTTCCCAGAAGCCAATACAAATTATTCAGTGCTCCTGAGCATGCGTGTGAACTTACTCCATCCTCTCCCCGTATCTGTAGATCCCTTCTAATCAGAAATCTCATGGGTATTAGAAGAGAATGGAGCAAGGCCTAATAATTTCTCAAAAGCAAAAGGATTTATGTGACATGGAATCTGGATTGCAGGAGGAGCTTTTATCCTCTGGATATTAAGTGATCATATATTAAAATTATCTAAATTCATTTTAGTTCTTCACTTTCTCCCCTTACACACTAAATGAAAATTATTAATGTTGTGTTCGAATTAAAAATTTGGTGACCATAACAGAAAGAAAATAAAATATAAAATTATATCATATGTTTGTTTATTAATGAAAATGAAAGGTAAAATAAAATAAAAATAAAAGACGTAAGAATTTAAAATATCTTATTTTATTCTATGATTTTTCAGCCTTTTTTTTCTTGATAAATCTTCCGATTTCAATTCCTCACATTTTGCTTTTCTCTTGATAAATCTTCCAATTCCAAACACAGCGCACATGAAAAAAAAAACACAATTGCAACCTGCTGTCGCCTTTGCTGACTCTGGTCCACTGAAGCTTTTAGTCACGTTTGGATACAAAACGGACTTGATTGGTTTTTCTGCACACCAACTATTCAATAAATAAATAAAAAGATAAAAACCAAACAAGCAAACGAAGGACTAGAGAGGGGTCTGGCTCCTGATTTGTTAGAGCTTGATTCTTATTATTAGCGTTTTCATTTTAACTGCTGGGGCTTGAATGGTAGTTTGGTAACTACCAGCAAGCTTCTTAATTTATAATATGTTGATTGTGGTCCCCACCTATAGACGGATCAGCACCATTAGGTTCTTGTACATCAAACAAACTAGAGGCCAAAAATGGACCAATTGATGGGGAAGCTAATAGGAAGTAGTATGAGGCATCATCATGGCACATGCCTCTTCCATTTCAAAATCTACAAGGAGCTAAATTATAATTTGTATGATTATCGCCACTAGTATCTCCAAGAAACTCATACATTTCTACTTCAATTATATTTGTTTGATCTTTAGAAGCTCATCTAATTCTACTTCTATTATATGTATGATATTAACTTCAAGACATGGACCTCACATGCAAGGGCCCAAAAGCCCAGCTTCATGTCTCTTTCAGCCGCTCTACGCAAACAAAATAATCTTGCCGCTCCAGCAAGAAACATATGTTTCCCAACAATAGGGGGCTGGCTCTCTCCTCATCGGCCCCCTTCTATTCTTGAGTCATGGATGATTTCACCAACAGGGAATTTCCAAATCAACAAAAATAAAAGAGTAAAAGATGTCCAACCATGCTTGGTGAGTTTCAACAATGGCATTATTCAATTTGCTAAAAAAAAAAAAAAAGATCTTCTAAAAGCTCTTTATCGCCATCGTTGCTATCATCAGCAGCATCATTGTTACCACTGTTCTAATCTGTAATCTATGTTACATTACAGAAAGGACAAAGACATATATTTAAGACTGCAGTTAGTTTTATCTATTCTTCTACCTAAGGGAAGGAAACAAAAAAAAAAAGGCGGGGGGGAGGGAGGATAACGGACTACGCATACTAATCCTAATTTCCTAACAAAATATTCCCCGCTCTCTCTTTCCGGGTGATGAAGTGCCTTCTTGTATTAGTCAGCCTGTAAAAGAGTTTAAACCCATTTCCCCACAATTTGCCTTGAAGATTGTCAAGTAACATGCTTACCATAGGAAAGAATACCAGCTAGCTCACACCAGGCTGCATCATAGGAAAGAAGGACCAGTTCTCACAGGGCCCACCTTCCTTCCCAGGAACCTTCTCATTGGCCCACCAGTCAGAGCCAATAGTAGGCTTCTCAGAGTTTCCTCCATCTGTGTTGTCAAAGTTGAATTCCTTAACAGAACCAAGAGTAACGGACCAATGTTTCTGAGGCCTCTGCCCATCTTCCCCATCTGCAGAAGCTTTCTCTGATGCATCATCAGATATTTCATCAAGATGCCGCTGATGACCATTGGCCACCTCAGTTGAATTTTCAACCTTTTCAGCAGCAATTTCTACATTACCTAGAGACGGTGATACAACCTTGGCCAACGACGTTTCCTTTGCAATGCATCTGACAACATCTTCAGCAATAATCTCAAAAGATACTCTATGATTAACTACAGCTTCATCATTTCGGCATCCATTGAATGAATTTGCGAGTGGTCCAATGTCAGAATTTTGACGATCCAAAAGATAACTGTCCCGAGATCTAGGTCCCACAGCATCAGGGGTCAATGAACCAGATCCTTGCCAAGACCCACATTCATGGGCAGACAGCTTGTCAAGGTTCAAAAGCTTGGGAGGATCACCAATTCGGAACTGAGGACCACCAGGAGTAAACTCATGATCAGGGAAAGGAGATGAGGTGCCTGAACCAGAGATAACTGAACTGGGTGAGATCAAGCAGCCAACAGGGCTTCCAGGATAAAGTTGATAAGATTGAAATTCATAGTGGGACAGAGGGAATCTCTGACCAGCTTCCCCTTTTTGGTGATTGGGGTCAAGAAGTCGAGCAAATGGCACTTCAGGTGAGGAAGGTGTAGTCAATTGGAGAGAC
Source organism: Euryodendron excelsum (assembly GCA_033060915.1). NCBI lineage: Eukaryota > Viridiplantae > Streptophyta > Magnoliopsida > Ericales > Pentaphylacaceae > Euryodendron > Euryodendron excelsum. Next base: position 19,349,473 of record CM065378.1, on the reverse strand, counting down.
TCAGGAGGAGGAGTAAAAGGAGCAGTGGATGGTTCAGTGGTGAAGGTGGAGAAAACGGGAGGTGAGACTAACTGGGTCTCGTGGGCATAAGGTCCAATAGCAAAGATGGAGGCAGGCCCGGGGGAGTACATGCTGGCAGATATGGAGGTGAAGGACAGTAAGCCAGCTGGTGACTGGGTACAAGAAGGAGGTTCTGACTGAAGGAAAGAGGCAGGAGAGGAGGGAGGTGCAACAAAGGGAAATACTACAGCAGGTGCTTGGATTGGATTTTCAGCTGCATGAACCTCTGCTCCAGAAGCTGTTGTTTCAGGAACAAGAACAGAATGCCCAATTCGCTTGCTCTGTTTGTGAGATCCAAAACACCAGTATATACTCCAGCAGCTTCCCCATCTTCTTCTCTGCATTGGACCATAGACTCTGAGAATTGTGCTAATTTTATAATAGGAAGCACTCCTAGATTTCTTCTGTATATAGTAGGAAATTAAAGAGCAATATTGTAATTCAATTAATCCCAGTCATCAGAGTATATACAGTAAGATTCCTTAAGAAGTCTGTAATAAAGCAATCCTGATCCTATAATTACGAAGTTACATGTAATGCCACTGGAAAGTCATGATTTAGATGTTCTGTCTCTAGCTGCATAATTGCCAAAACAAGTATACATCGTTGAGTAAATCAGCTGAGGAAGGGGACACATGCCATCAAATACACAAACACCACTTCATACATGCCTTTGTACTTGTGAATGTAAAAGAGAGCATAAGAGCAAATATTCACTAATGGTTAATGTTGGATGTGTTGAGTTGATCAACCAGATGATTGTTTGATGCACTAAAACAATATTTATTGGACATTCAAATTCATAACTAAAATTTGGTAAGCACCTGACCTCCACTTTTGGAGCTTCATTGCTTCAGTGCTTGAGACCACAAACCTTTTCAAATTAGGAAAAAAGCAGCAACAAATTCCCTGGTTAAAAGGTCAGTCAGATGTAATCTCACTCTTTGTTTATTGGGATGTAATTATGTATGATAGCTATTTACAACAGCGTTTCTGTCTGATGGAGGAAAATAGGCCCATAGCGTTATGAATGCATTGAGTGCTTTCCTCTCTTTTATTTAGTGTGGTGTGGTATCATAACGAACTATTTCATCAGTAAACTTATTGCTTAAAGCTTATTTTTTGGCTTTCATGTCTCCTACAATGTTTTTGATAATCTGCCTATTTACCCAAGACAGTAAGACCTAGGCTGATGATATATATATATGATCAGAGTGGTAATACCAGAGCCAAGTAACTTTCCATGTAATCTCCATCCCATGGATATCTTATGGGCGATAAAGATAGATATACCACTATGAAAAGAGTTACAAGGAATAATGATGGAGAGGTATACACATAAATAGAGAAGGCCTTGGTGCAGCGATAAGTTTGCTCCATTATGACCTGAGGGTGTCACAGGTTTGAAACATGGAAACATCCTCTATGCATATACACAGGAGTGAGGTTGTGAACGTCTAACCTTCCCCAGACTCCACGCCACAGTGGTGGAAGCCTTGTGTGTTGAGTTACCTTTAGGTATATACATAAATGAAGAGGTTCACACACAAACAAACAGTGTGATTATCATTACTATTAATTATTACAACTTACATAAATAAATGTAGAACAAGCTAGGTTGCATGGGATAAGTTATACTATAACTAGGCATGATAAGCAAAAGGACAAAAATGGAATAGGAGATGGACTATTGTAACTTCAAACCGCAACTTTGTCCTAAATTATGATAACTTAGCCTTGAGCACTACAGGAAATGCTCACAAATTTCCAAATCTCTCCATCAAAAAGATAGGGTAAACAAAATCAACCACATAGCTATATTTATCACTATACAATATTGGTTAAGATAATATATAAATTCCTAATACATATTAAAAAAAATAAAGAAAAAGAAAATATAGGTTTGCCCAAAAGCACATCCTCTAAACAATGTGCAGAAAACATTGAAGGGCAAAAGATAAACAAAACAAATTGTATGAAAAAATTGAATTCAGGACAACAATGATTGACTCAAAAAACCAATCTTCATTTCAAATTTCCCTCATAATACTGACTCCATTTCTAGAAGTACACAATAAATGCTCCAAGTGCATTATCCTAAACCCAAGCATACAGCAGGGCAAAGCTACAAAAAAATTATGACTGTAACAAGTTGGTACCAAAAGTATAGACAATTAAGTTGGTACCAAAAGTATAGGCAATTCCTGAAAAAAGTAACCATTATGCCCATCTTACTCATTCTGAATAAAATCCATTCCTCACACTAGCCATTCAGAAAATCATCTTAAACATGCAAAGGCTACTGAACTTGAAATTTATTAACAGAATAAATGTACCAACGCTCACATACTAGCCAAAGAGACAACACCAAAAGGATAAGCAAGAAGCAATCCACACTATGACATTGGAACTAATGAAACAATTAGCAATGTTTGTCATTAGAATATGTTACCAATTAGTAATGTAAAATTAACAGATTTTTCATACAGAAATTTGGAATTTCAGAAACTTGGTCCATCATATTGAGAAACTACTAGTAAATATCTAAAAGGCTTCAAGCTTCCCTGTTATAGTATGATGGAGACCACATGCAAACCAATGTAAATCTCAGACTACGAAAGCAGAGAATTGCAACTTCAGATCCAACGCAAGCTAAAACCATATAATTGCTCAGAATCACCAGTCAACTTCCGAAGACCGAAGAGAGCAATACAAAAATAACTTCGCATCGAAAAAAGAATAAAAAGGCATTAACAGAATCATAATTTTCAAAAACCACATCGAACAAAGCGAAATGATCAACCGACAACGAACATATATAATCAATATATATTGAATCTAAAGAATGAGATTTTACAGAGCTTAGAATTTCAAACTCGAGAGGTATTCAAATCCAATTGAGAAAATCGAATCAGCAAACACAACAAGCTCCGTAAATTATAGTTGCTTCAAAGAGATGAACGAGTCGAATCAAATAGTTTACCTGAACAGAAGCTTGAGGCACACGATTCTCAGCTGATGCGATCGCAGTCGCAGCAGCGTTAATAGTTTCCAGAGTGTTGTTCGCGCTTCTCATCTCTCTGTTTTGCTCTCCTCTCGATCAAACAATTAACCTAATTTCACAGAACAATTTTTGCTTCGTCGCCGAATCCTACTATCACCGATAAATCTCACCGAGAAAAGGCCGCAACTTTCTCGATAAAATCGAATTTTGGAGTCGGAAAATAAGAGAGAAAGATCATAGAAACCAAGCACTAATGAAGAAGAAGAAGAAGAAGAAGAAGAAGAAAGCGAGAAATGCCGATTCATATATCAAGAAACCAAAAAATTAAAAATCTCTCTAGTTTTTCTCTCTCTAAAGTGTGCTGTAACAATCGCTTTTGGGGTCAAACACGGCAAGGACTTGATTTCTCTATAATGTGAATATGGAAAACCCGAAACTTTGGCTATGGTTTGTAGGGCTTTATTATAATTTCGTAATCAGGAATGCAAACGTAAAATTACGTGAATAGCCTTGTGATGAAATGAATGCCCTACTAGGGCAGTTAATAGGCTCACCTGAAATACTTGCACATTATTGATCCTTCAAAAGGCTCACACCAAAATGGGCATTCCCTTTAATGCAGCTTGCCTAAGATATGTATACATATATAGATCTAGGAATTTATATCAATTTTGAAAAGTTGACAAACTTGACTATTTGATTAACAAGAATAACTTTATAGTTTTTTTTTCCGAATATCTTACCGTTAGAACAGTAATTTTGAAGGGTCAATATATAATGTGTGGATAATTATTTAATGACGATTTAATAACCAACAAATCATTCCATTATCTGAAATTATAGTAGTTAAAATTACGAGTAAGGCCTTCTTAGTGAATTTTATTTTCCTGCTCAAGTGAGTTTATCTTAAATTCACTTATTAGGGAAACATATTTCAAATACAATTTCTATTCTAAATCTATTTTTATTATATTATGTGTGTTACATTATTACGAAGAATTTATACAAAGTTTTTTGTAAATTTTTTTAGGCTTTCGTAAGGGTAGTTTTGTCCTACCAATGGGACCAGAACTATTTTGTGCGCAGTAAAATATGTATAAAATATTTGTGTTAGTGGTAGTGGTAGTTTAGTTGGGAGGGGTTAGGGGCTTTTTAATTAGTGTTTTACCAAGAAAGCTGTTTGTGTATTTGTCAATGTGTGCACGTGCGGCCATCCACTTCCCGATGGCTTTCGTGCGCGAGGTTGGCTTGGGCCCCACCATGAAAATTCTACGCCCCTTTGCTTTACCCGCCGCTCGAACTAACTTGCACGGTTGGTTCATCTCTCTCTCTCTCTCTCTCTCTCTCTCTCTCTCTCTCTCTCTCTCTCATAGATATAAAGTAACTCTTCCCTTTATTTATGCTTTTGTGAATATGATGCATAAGGGCATGAAGCTCTCCTATTCTTTGGCATGACTGTCTCTCTCTCTAAAAGAAGACTTTTTAAACTAGCCTTTTTATCTTTTAGCTCTTGATTGCATATCTTTCACTGGGATATATACTGGGGCTAATGAGAGATTTTATTTTATGCTTCAATTTCTATGTACCAAAAGGCTAAGTCATTAGTCATTACAAATATTACTTTATACTTCATCTCTCTGTATCTATCTTTCCAAGGAAAAGGGCCTTTTTGAACTAACCTTTTTATCTTTACCAGTTGAGGGCATTTCTATGCACAGGATTGGCATATGGGGGCTATAAAAAAAAATTATTCAATGGTATTAGAGGTACACGTCATTTGGACTCTATCTTCTAGAATGTAATCGGTTCTCTTACTAGATAGATCCAAACATATCTATTAAACTCATCTCAGACTTCTTAGCAAAAGGGCCCATGGCATCGGTAAGAGACATAGCATATACATTTAGACCTGTCTAGCATGAGGGACTCACTGTATTTTTGAAAGATGGATTAAGGGTAACGTGGTGTTTTAAAAACATCAAATAATTCCTCTTTGTTAAGGTATTTTGATAAAATAAAATAAAATGATGATCTCATTATTTTGTGATTCTTACATTTAGAAATGGAAGAATATGAAGTTGGTGACAGATAGAACTCTCTCACTGTCCCTCATTACTTCAAGCTAGAGGAGGATACATTACACACCATGTCCTAGAGGACGATGGTTGATAGGTGATGCATTAGAAGACTCTAATCTACTCTCTGTGAAATATTCACTTCATAAAATCATCAACCAACCAAAACCATAACTTCAGTTTAGATTCAAATGATTGACACATTCCTTTTACTTAAAAGCAATCATGTGATAAGATTCAGGCATAATTCTCCACTAGTTTACACATAATAATAATTATTCCTAGTATCAGGCATAATGCTCCACTAGTATACACATAATAAGAATTATTCTTAGTATCCTACAGGCCTGAAAATTCCATTAACATGGTGTCTCCGGCTCCGGCCTAGTAAAAATGGATATTAATGCTCCATTTGTAACTTAATTTTTTGGTGGAAAAAGAAAAAGGTCAAAGAAAATAGAACAAAATAAAAGGCTAATTTTATTTTATTTTCCATCACATTTTTTTTTCCTTTATTTTTTTAACTGAAAATTCGGATTCCAAACGAAGCATAAGTATTTTTTTTTTCTTTTGATACATTAGAGGCTAAAGGCGGAAAGGAGAACCAGGACTCAAACCATGGATGGTGAGGGTAGGGGACAATGGCGGAACTATGTGTAGACCAAGGGGGGTGGCGGTTCCCCCGAATTTTTAAAATTATACTTTTAGCCCCCCTTAAGTTTTGAAATTTCTATTTATATCCCACAATTTTTTTAATTTTTAGGATAAGAATTTAAGTATTAGTCTCCTAAAATTCAAAAAAAAATTCCTTCAATTCTCGAAGTTCTAAAACTTTTATCCTTGACCCCCTCAAGAAAATTTCTGAGTCTGCCCCTGATAGAAGAGAAGTCTCAAACCACTGAATACATCATGCACTTTTTTCAACTTAACTAAATGGGTAACAAACCTGACTATGCTTATAAAGTTGTTACTTTCATTATCACTGAAAATTCGATGGACCAACATAAGAATGGAAACACATATTCACTTTTAATAGATCGAGCACACCACATCTAATTCAGAGTTAGAATAATTTTTCTAAAAAAATATCCCATGCCAAAACAATTTGTGGTAAAGCCCATCTCTTTTGACAAATTAACTACGCCTATGCACATGTAAGACATAGTAAAACTTGGAAGTCCTCGTGTAGGGTCCATTGGAATTGCAATTTTTCTATCTTTTTCCTAGACCTTAGCTGATTGGAGCTCAAAAAAGTATCATTTGAAAAGTTGGGAACGCAGATGAGATTAAAAAAAGAATTCCAAAGGTGATTAAGTAGGCCTTATCAAAGTTTGTGATGAAGATGGACACTTAAATCTAATCTAGGCATGCTTAAGACTTTAGCCCCCATTTTTATTTTATTTTATATCAGTTTCTGCAATCTAAATTCAACATCAAAAATGTCTTCCAATCTACATGGTAGGCTACAAGCAAGAGGCCTGTCTATGGTCCTGGTGGCCAAATGAGCTGGTGGGTCCTAGTGCACTCCACGTGGCTAGTGTGCCACACATATTAGTACCTATTTATATAGCTATTAGCCACTTCTATTATATTTTCTAGATGTAATATTAAACAACTATTAGTCGTTTGACCCCATCTTTTCTCAGCCATCATCACTGGTCAACTAGACTATTATGTATAATGTCTATCCTTTGCTTAAGCGGTCATTGGGTTGCTTAGCAAGCTTGAAAATTTTCTGGGATACATATACTAACTCACACATGTATAATTGTACCTTTTTTTTTGGTTGATTTTTGTACTTGGTGAGCGAGATATAGCAATCCGGCATTTTTTTCTTAAAATATGATTGGTCAATTTGTTAGCCAGTCATACACGTGGCAAGACAATAAAAATAAATAAAAAAATTTGTGAATCTATCATTTGAAATAAAAAGCTTTTCTTTTTGAAGTCTGAAACTAATTAAATTTAATTTGATATAATGTGATAATTGTAGGTGATTTAAAAATTTGGGGTCAACTTTTCTTGCCCTTGTGATGCTTGTGATCTTATACAAATCTTCAAGATTCATGTTTGTCTTTCATGATATAATTAGACAATCATACAAGGACAAGTGGGACTGATTTTAGGGCAATACATCAGTTTGGTAAAACTTATTTCAAACTTTTTTTTTTACTTACAAGTAAAAGAACTAATTTTTTTCGAATTTTTTTTGGTTTTCTACTAGTCTTAGCTTATAAAAGCAAAAAAACTATAACAAAATAGTTAATTACAAAGACATTATCTGAACTATGATTCAGTATCACTATATTCCTTTAAACTTTAAAACATAACAAGTTGACCCCCGAAAATATTAATTTATATCAATTAACCCCTTATGTTAGAAATATATTAACAATCAAGTACGAGAATAGATGAAAAATTATCATATAACTTGTACATGTTTATAAAAAATTATTTTACACCTCAATTACATTATCTTTTATAATAATTGTCTAACGACAAAAATATTCTTTTTTTTATCTCTATATTCATATGTCAATTCAAAAAACATTTCAATCATTAAGCCATTATTTTAACATTTCAATCATAACACTATACTTTTTGTTAACATATACAAGTCAAAAAATTTCGTTCATTTTCCTAACGAATACAAATGAAATGTTGATTGATATAAATTATTAATTTAAGGAGTCAACTTGTTACGTTTTAAAGTATCAGAAGATATATTAATATTGAGTTACAGTTCAAAGAATGTACTTCTTATAATTAATCTCAAAAAATTAATTTTTTCATTTATAAGTCAAAAAAGTAAAATATAAAAAAATTAAAGAAAAAATTGTACCAAACGACTCCTAGGAGGGCATGCAAAGAGTGCTGACTAGTGAGTGCTCTGTTTTGGGGCCTGTATGTCAACAAAAATCAGAGACTGATTCAAACTTGAATTTACTTCATTACAAGCTAAACTAGCTAAGTTTCCACTTTCCAGTTACTTGTGCAGAAATCAAGGATTGAATCTCGTCATCCAGCATTCATCCAAAGCAAAAATTAGGTGAACTTCTCAAGCAATATTTCCGCAGATTACAGTTCAACAAAATCAACTACATAAAGTGCACTGAATTTGTGAACAGTCATTCTTACAAACATAAAAAAGGCACTCCACTTTGTTGAGACTACAGAGCAGAACTAATTTATTTGATCCCACAAGACGGGCGTTAATATTATTACACTATCACTCTGTAACTACTAGTTCCAGCGAATACAAAACACGTAGATCCTAGTCATAACCAGCCAAAACCCATTTAAGCAGCCAAGCTCTTTGAGGCAATCTCAAACACGTTTTCTGACAGTCCATTCGTGGACATGATCATCTCCAACTGTGCCTATAGAAAATCGCGCAATGTTTTTCAAATTTTACAATGTGGATGAACAGGAAGAGCTATATCTTGTTAGAACTTAAAAGGTCATGTTCCTTTTTGCCAGTATAAACAAAACATCTCTGGCTTAAAAAAAATATAATCTTCGAAACAATGAGATGGGAGGCTTAGCAGCAACGGCAACAGCTTATTACCTTGGCAAGGCTTTGCCGGGTTGCATCATAACGCTTCCATCTAGAGAAGGCTGACACCATGCGGGAGGCCACCTGCAATCCACAGATACATTTAATTGTCACCAAGACAAGTAATCATACAGGCCCATGATTCAAGAGACTCCTCTAATCAAACCTGAGGGTTCAGTTTGTCCAACTGCACCACCATTTCCCCCAAGAATTTGTACCCTGAGCCATCTTTAGCATGGAAATTTACCGGAGACCCGCAAAATCCACCAATAAGTGAATATACCTGGCCACATAAGAATCCAAAAATGAATATAACTTCTATGAATTTGGATGAAACATCAGTGAAACAACTGCTGTGTGCAAGTGTGCATGCCTGTGCGCATTTGAGCCTGTGTTTGTATCTACACGAGAAGGGTGTTACCCGCTATGTGGGTGTATTTGTGCAAGTGGCGAGACAAAATAGGGAAGTGGATGAGTCTGCGCAAGTGGAAGGACAAAATAGGAAATGTGTGGTAAGTTATAAAATTATTTTTATTAAATTACCTGTTAGCCCTCATCATCATGTTATATGAAAAAATTCATCTTTCAAAGAATAATGTAATTTCTTTTGTATTTTTTTGGTAATTGAAAAGGTGACATGAAATTGGCTTCAATGCCTCTGGTGTTCCCTTAATAATAGTATAGATACAGTGTCATAGAGAGATGGCGGAGTCCACCTACCTTGTTTGGATTACGCAGGTCAAATGCTGGATGGTTTAGGAGGTTCCTAACATTCTCGACATTCCCAGGAGCATCTGACATGGCTTGAAGAGCAAACCATTTATTCACCACCTGGAGAAAAGAAATTAAATTACACCAAAAGAATTGCAGAAGCTTTCCTTGTTTCCATCCATGCCATCTGTGATATAAGTACACCGCAGAAACGAAATAATAGGAAAACACTTTTTTACCACAATTTAAATCTCAATAAGGATAGATATTAAGTCCTATAACAAAATTGCATAAATATTCAATATGTGCGCTCATAAAGATTTAAGAAGTTTAAATGTGTAATACATGCTAAAGACAGTTGTATTAGTCATTAGATGAGCTAGAAATGCTAATTCATACTACAATTCCAAACAACCAATATTGAACAAGACTTCATGAAATAGAGCATAAAACACCCTGGACGCTTAGTGAGAAACTAATGGTTCATTGCACATAAAACTCATAGATCTTCCCTCATAAAATTTGTTCCAAACACGTATTATTGACAGGTAAATAGATGCTCAATCATTTTTCTGGGGACCTTCATAACTTTGGAAACAATGTTTAAGACACCCACTAGATATACTGTAACCAACTGAGCAGTTCAACAAAGCACTACAGGTACTAAAAATATATACTGGGAAGGATTTCCAACTCTAAAGCAAAAATCACATGCAAAAACTCATTTAAACAGATCTCAAAAGGCTACCAAGAAGTCATGCTGCCACTTGCTATAGAAGTCAGCCAGGACATCGTCACATGTTTTTCCAGGGTTTTGGGCTATGGCTCCAAGAGCTGCAAATTGTTCGGTCATATTTGTGGCAGTTCTATATTCATGCAATGCAAGCTCAGTCAGTTCTGGATCTTCAAGTGCCACAAGATATACTGCACACAAGACAAAATATAAAATGCATTACTAAACAAATTTCTATGGATAACAAAAATATCGTTTTCTTAACAAACATCTACTACAACCATCTTGCAAAGGATGATTCTAAGTAACACAGACCAAGTGCAATGTTCTTAAGAGCACGCCTCGCCATATTCGGATGGTTAAACTCATACTGCTCTGAGCTCCTGTTGTTTTTGACCTGTGAAAGCATGCAAAAGCCAAGTTAATTTCAAAACCAAGATAAAGCAAGGAGGTAAAGAAAAATATAGTGGTCTTATCTTCATACTACATAGATAAATCCACAGAAGATGCATACCGTGCTGAGAAACTCTTCTTTCAGTTCAGAAGCAAGCTGCTTTCTGATGAAAGTTCGGACTGCATGAACAGCGTCAGGATCTGCAACTTCCATCAAGTCCATGACCTCTCCTTCACCAGGCAGAATTATTGCCTTTGAAATGAATTCCTGGATAATACCAATGGTTGGTGCAATTGTTTTGTTTCCTTCGATAAAAGTAACCCAAGAAGAAAAGAAAAATTACTAAATACCTTGTCTAAGCTTAAGTCACAAAGTATGCTTTTGATCCCATGCACAAACTGTGGATTTAGAGCCAATGGTTTGTTTTGTTGGAAATCAGCAACTAGGTTGAGCATCAGCTTCCTAGCCAGTAGCTGTCCAGCCTCCCAACTAAAGACGAATAACCATTCATTAAAATCTTTCCATTATTTGTTCAACTAGAAGATAAAAAGAGAATTATTATTTTTTTATAAGTAATGTAAGATAAAAGAGGTGTCATAAGAAAGAGTTACCGGTTGAACTCATCTGAATCATAAGCAAGAAGGAAAGACAGATCACTGTCAGTGAGATCAGAATCAAGTCGGATAGGAGCACTGTAGCCCCGTAACAGAGATGGAATTGGCCGCTCGGATATATCGGAGAACACAAATTCTTCGTCTTTCTGCTTATCATCACCATGACACTATTATTATTAAAGCAAGAGTAGAGAGAAAGATACCCATTATTAATTACTAAAGATAAATCTAGGCCACCCAATTCCAGTAGCATCTTTCAATGACTGGTAAGTCCTAATTCTTAGATTCCAAAGGAACCCAGGCTACAAACATGACACAATGTGGCTCCGCAAAACATGCAGATTAAGTCTCCCTAAAATGACATGATAGATGGTGTTAAGCCTAAGTGCACATGACACAAATGTTGACCTGTTTAATCCACAAAATCAACAAATCATCAATAAACTATCCATGATTTGAACTCTCTTTTTTGTTAAGGATGCAATTTGAACTCAATCAATGTTTATCAGCAAGCGCTCCACAAAATCAAGCAACCTTGGAAGAATGCCATTTTTTTGTAAGACATGGACACTAACGAATTTTGCCATGCAAGTTTGGCATTTGAATTAATATAAACTCAAGAATCAAGATACGAAATCATCACTTCAAATTTTCATTATGCCATAATTTCAGAACTTGCTTCAAAAAACTATGCAAGGAAAATCTGGGAATTTAATTGTCATTTTGAAATGACTTATCAATGTCCACCCAAGCTCAGGATAGGCTGGTTGGTCAGGTTGCTCTACGCAGGTGAATAACTTTTCATACTAGTATTTTCCTCAGTTTTCCTTTATCTTAAGATTTTGAGAAAGGAGATAATCATCTCACGCAATTGAAGTAGTAACATTATACCTAATTAGCAACATGACAAGAATATAAATCACGGGATCCAGGTTAGGAATTCCCAACCTTAAAAGACTCCATCTTAAAAACTTTCAACCAAGCTTACCCATTCTAAGGTAAATACTCATTGATGTCAACCAAGCTGTAGTCAAGTCCTAGATGCCCAACTAAAATACTAGAAGTAAAAGCAAAATCAGCCATCCTATGCAGCAGCCTAAAATGATGTGAAAAGTTGTAAACAAAACCCCAAACTGTGCTTGACATAGGTATGTACTAAGGGTGCATGTCAAGGCTGGTCAACCAAGAACCAAAAAAGTTACCCAACATTATGGGCTTAGTTTTGGTACTAAAGTGATTTTAGTAGACTCCTGGCCCCTCAAAAGGTCAAAACAAGCTGGTTGGTTTAGCTGAGAGGAAGGAGAGCTAATTCCCTCAAAAACCAACCTCTCTTATCTCCATATAATTTTGTTGATGTGTCATAAATTGAATAATCTAACAAGATAAAAGCTAAAAGATGACTTTATGCTCTCTCCCCCACGTAGTTCACTACAGGACAAGATCAAATTTTCATTTACAAAGGATTTTATAATGCAATGGAATGAGATCTACACACTGGTGAGCCATGAATAGATAGTATCTGGTTGAACGGAAAAAAACCTCCACCACCTTTAATGAGTAATTGGTTTGCATGTGGGCAGGCCTGACTGGATTACTTGTTGGCCCTTCTATGTCATCTCATGAAAAGTTTTGAGTTCCCTTGGCAACCCCTACTCAAACTGACCAGCCTAAGTTACTCAGTTTTGGCTATGGTTTGCTTTGAAAAAAAAAACTGGTCGTTTGTGCGTTATGATATGATGAACCAACTTTTACTAGTTCTACAACATAACCCACACCAAGCCCACCTGCACCACTAATGGGTATAGAGAACTGATACCAGTTCCGCATAAAAAAATGTCAATATCTAAAAGAGGTGAAATGGAGCCATGAAGGTTCTGAACGGACCTTTGTCATTTTAAGGACTGTGTTGTAGACAGGTTGATCATTACATGCAACAGACTCCAACTTTCCATCATGATACACAGAGGAAAGAGGCATGTCCTTGCCACTTGAATCCAGCAGACCTACTACCACAGGAATGAACATGGGTTCTTTCACGGGCTGCCCCGGGGTCGGTGGCAACTCTTGACTGTGAAAACCCAGACAAAAAAAATTAATTTAAAATATAATGAGCCAATATGTAAAGAGGCAAAACTCTTGAACCAAATTCTCAGGGTTTATACCTAAACTTCAAAGAATAAGTATGAGCCTCAGCATTGTAGGATGAGGTAACCTTCACAAGAGGTGTTCCAGCTTGGGAATACCTGCAAAAAAAAAAAAACATAAGCATTGGATCAAACAAATGGGAATTTTAAACAAAAGAAAACTAGTTGACAACATACCACAAAAGGAAATTAGCAAAATCTGCATCATTTGCATCACGCATGGCAGCAAAGAAATCTTCACATGTTACAGCTTGCCCATCATGCCTCTTGAAATATAAATCCATGCCCTGAAATGTGAAAAAGAAATGATCACCAAGTTCACGAAGATGCAGCACCCTCACACAAAAAACGAAGAATCATATATGCTTTAGTTTAAATTTGTTTTTACTTTTCTGAATCCTTGGCTCCCCAATAAGGTCTTGTACATCCTGACAACTTCTGCTCCCTAATAGTATGATGCAAAAAATACACCAGTGATGAGTTAACTATTGTTGTTGTCCATAGAAAGGGAAAATGAGAGGATTTTAGAAAGATTTATACCTTTTCATACACCTGTAAATGAAAAAAATGAAACAAAAAACAAAAAAGCAAGAACAAAAGAAACAACAGTTAGGGGCCTTCCAAAGAAAACAGAAAAGGAGAATGAGCATAGAGAAAGTAAGACAAGTTGCTAAAACCCTACCGTTACTGCAAGTTGAAGTCAGTGAAGGTCCCCGATTAGCCATCACACCCGATATCACAGCACAATAGATGGGCAAAATGTTCAAACATGCCAAGTTAATAGCAAGTTACAATTTCCCAACCCACTAAATGATGTAGGTATAACATCTTGCTTTATTGTATTACAGATGAATTAAACAACCACCACCCCCTCCATAGAAGAGAAAAAATAGAAACTTGCCTGTGTAGAAGTTGTCCATCTGTCACGAGAGAAAAAAAAGTAGCAAAGAAATGAACAGAGTTTCTAAGGAAATAGTAATTAACACTATAGAGCTAAAATCCATCAAAGAGGAGTTATTTAGGATAACAATTTCAGACCTTAATGTAAGAATGTGGCCGTACAGGATGAGCCATGGGACCAGCATCCTAGCAAAACAAGACAAATCTTTTTTGATAAGTGATCATTAGAAAAAGCAACAACGGTATGCCACCCACATAAAAAAAGGACCTATAAGTTTATACATGATTACTTCAAAGTCTCTAAAAAATCCAAAAATTGGTTTAAAGATGGGTCCGGTACAGCTGAGAGCAAACTATACAAAAAGGACAAAATTTTACTTTTCAGCTTTACAGTTGTAATTGCCACCCCTTCAATCATCCTCCTATTGCATTCACCCCCAAATGATCAACATCGCAGCCAAAGGCTGCAAGAAATAGGTGTTTTTCCTTCTCTTGACATTTTGCTCCCCCCCTGCCCAAAAAAAATCTGCACAAGATCCCTCTCTCCACGGAGCACCCATTTTATGCCAAACAGACACATTATCAATCACCACAACTCTCTAGCCATCACACAATGAATAAGATGTTTGACCGATTGCCCATCCTGCTTGCACATGCGGCATCAATTGACATTAATCCACAGCCTCTTAATCAGATTGTCAATAGCGAGAATCTTACCATGAATTGCTGTCCACACCAAACAAAAATAAAGCCCCTACAGTTCGGGGCAGTGTGGGGCATTCAGAGGAGTTTCAGTGTTATTTGGAGGCATACAAGGTTTGTTGTTAGGAATGGAGAGAATGTGATATTTTCGAGTCATAGTGTAAGGAATGAGAGGTCAGAGGAGGCTTTTCGCAATCTTGCCAGTATTGCAATTCATAAGGAATCCTCCATTGGGAAGCATCTTAAAGTGGAAGGTAATCAAGTTTTTTGGGAAATTGTTCTTAGAAGGCAGTTAAATGATTGGGAAGTGGAGGAGCAAAATGAGACAAATTTCAACACTTAATTGCAGCAAAATAAACCAAATTCAAGAATAAAAAAACAGTAACTGTGATTAGATAAATTGAGTAAGATTTCCGACTGATTAAGTCTCCAACTACATTATCAGCAGCCACATGAGCTACTAATCATACAAAGAATACTAAAAGTATCACTCGAAGTCTAGAAGTTGTCTCCGGGGGATACCTGTGGAAACTGATAAATTCGAAGCTTTGAAACGTCACCAATACGCTTTACTGTACGGCTTCCCATGTCAGATGAAAATTCCTGCCAAAGGACCAGGTATTAGAGATTTGCAAGCTCAACCAAACAAGAATTTTTTTCATGGTTTCAATAGTTACTTGATAATTGAAAATGTGTCCAGACCTGATCACGGAAAACAGTGAGACCCTCCTTGAGACTAAGCTGGAACCAGTCCCGACATGTCACTCTGCAATACAAAGACAAGTTAAGTATTATACAAAAGAGCAAAGCCAAAAAAAATTATTCGAAAGAGTAACAAGTATTTATAATTCAGAAAAGGAGTAGCAATGTAAGCCGACCTGTTGCCAGTCCAGTTGTGGAAATACTACAACATAACAAGAAATAAAACCAAAATTACTACAAACTTAAATAGGAAGTCAAAAAACTAAAATATGTAAGTTTCATGCTCCTTATGAAACAGATAACAAACCTCATGGCCAATAACTCCTAAAATCGCAGCATAATCTGCATCTGTAGCAGTTTCTGGAGAGGCCAAGACAAGCTTGGAATTGAATATCTGTCAAAACCAAGTCAAGCAAACTTCAATAAAATGCAATGCTGAATGTAAAACAAAGAGCTAATAACTTTTCATGAAGCATACATTCAAGCTCTTGTTTTCCATGGCTCCCCTGGCAGTCAATACAAGAAACACAATCAGTTATTTAAAAAGGAAAAAAATACAAAGCATATCAAATATTAGGACAAAGGACCTATATCAGGAGCATAGCATTTGCCATATGTTGTGACTTACATGTTAAAATCCGGAACAGCCACAATATTGAAGAGATCCAGGTCATACTCAAGACCAAAAACCTGTATGCAAATGCGGGAAGATGAGAAAGCATGCTTTAGCATCAACGTCAACAAGCTAGATCATAGAATACATCCAGAGGACTGCTTAAAAGAGAAGCAGAACTGACCTCTTCATCCCATTTCATAGCTGCCTTAAGAGAATACATGGCATGTACAGTCTTGGGCAGGTCCTGTGCTGGGGTCCAGATCCTAAGAGACACCTTACGACCTGAACAAGTGGTAAAGGTGTCGTCTCTGCTCTCCAACTGTCCAGCAACTAGAGCAAAGAGATAGCAAGGTTTCTTGAAAGGATCCTCCCAAATAGCATAATGTCTGCCACCCTACAGTAAAACATAAACTAGACAGTTGTAAGGATATAATAATTCAAAATTTTAATGAATAAAAAGAAATTCACCTCAACGTCTCCTTGCTCTATGAGATTTCCATTAGACAACAACACGGGGTACAATGACTTATCGGCTTCAATGTGACAAGTGTACTTTGCCATAATATCAGGACGATCCTGGTAAGGCAAATGGAAGTCATCAATGAAGTACAAAAAAATAAATATCTCACTGTACAAATATCTAGACTCTATCACTGCTAAAATTATGAACCTGATAGAATGTAATTTTCCGGAAACCCTCTGCTTCACATTGTGTACAGAAATTCCCAGATGACTTGTAGAGCCCCTGCAGCAAGGAGTATGGAAGTCAGAAGGATGTAGAGGAGCCGCATACAGAAGGGTAAAGTTGTGGATATAACAAACGCTTGCTTCACCTCTAATGACGTGTTCTTCTGTGGGTATATCTCAGTAACAATTTCCAAAGTAAATTCACCACTTGGTGGTGACGAGAGTGTTAGATGGCGTGAATCCAAGTGGAAATCTTCCCCCTGAAACATATCAAATACTTACAGTTATAAAATGGAAGGATGTCTAAAAAGCAACCTTGTGAAATATGAACAAAAAGTTGAATACAATTTGGCAAATTACCAATGATATCCACACTCACATGTACATTTGTGTATTACATATTCATTAAGATTTTAATTAAAAAATATAAATGACGGGGCATTAAAAATAGAGTGAAATATCACCTATAAAAATTCTCCGGTGATAATTCAAACAAACAGTTGACAGAGATAATAAGGCAACAACATTGACGAGTTAATATGCAGGGGGAGCAGTTGAAACGATAAAACAGACAACTTTAGCCAGAATCCCATATATCTTTCATACCTTCAGTTCCTTGCTATTGACCTTAATTGAAACCAACTTCATATCTTGCCCATTCAAGACTAGTGGGGCAGTACAACCTGTTCCTCAAGATAAGGTTATAATAAGAATCTATTCTGAAAGATCACATCAAAGAAAGATTCAAGAATGGAACTTCGACAATAAATAAATAAAATGGGGTCATTTAGTTCTTTTTGCACAAAAGAGTGAGTATTCCATTTGAAATATGTCCAATATTTTTGTCATTTAATAACAATATTACACAAAAAAATTAAAGAAACCTACACTCCTGCAGAAGGCATTATATGATATGCAGTGCCAATTGCATTATTACCTTCGAATCTGGGGTAGACAGATATTTTGGAACAGACAATTGTTTTCTCCTCTCCCAGCAAAAATTTTAAGTCCACCTGAGTATTCATAGTTGTGGAAGAAACCAAAATTTCACAATCAAAATTACCAGTCTTATTAATACAAATCTCAATTCACTGAACTCAGATGAAGTACTTATTCTTTGATAAGTAATCAATTAGCAAACACATTTATACCGCATCAAAGTAGTAATCAGGTAACTTGTAATCTTTTAGAAAAATTTCTTTGGGAGAGTCCATTTTGGATTCTTCAACTTGCTTTGGTAAGGGTTCTGTTGCAACCGAACAAATTAGCCTCCTGCCGAATTGCTTGGCCCTCTAAAACAGATGAAATTCACATGACGAATAAAAGTGAGCATAAAAAGTAACACAATAAGCATTTATGAGGGGATTGATAAGTTAAACAATAAAAACTCACAAGCAATGAAGGATAAGGAAGGCGGTTATTTTTCCACTGTGAAACCTAGTAACACAGACAGATTATTAGAATTCATAGACTTCCAACTCAAATTTCAAAGCTTGAAGTAGCCTAAAGAAGAGAATAAACTACAGTAGCACATGAAAAGACTTGCTATAAGACGCTACTGTATGAAAAGTGTGCAAACCTCTGAGCCAAGGTAATGCCTATATCTGGAGAGATTTTTAGCTGGATGCCCAACAGAACTAACACGATAAGTAGCCTGGAACTGCAACGACACAGCAGAAAGTAAGTTGTCTATTCAACTTTGCAACTCACAGTGACCTCACAGTCAACTTACCAAGAAAATCAGTGTCTACAAAATAAAAACACGTGGATGGAAGCAAAAAGAGAAAAAAGCATCTCTCTCTTGGTAGGAAGGGCTTGAGAGAGCAATAGAGTACATTTAGTTCTACTACTTTTCAAGATAGAATTATGATTTAACAAATGATATATCATTAAAAAAAATGTACAAATAGCCAGTGGCTGACACAGGATTTTACATGAGGGGGGCCAAGATAAAAAAAAAATTTGTTTAAAGGAGGGTAAATAAAAAATTTTAAATTTTGGGGGGCCATTACACTGTTTTTTCTAAATATACAAAAAGCTACGGGGATTAAAGGAAAATCCAAAAACTTTGTGGTTGCAACGGCCCCCACCAGCCCCCCTTCCGTCCACCATTGTGAATAACTAATTCACAGTCCCTGGATAAATGAAAGAACAAAAAGTTCGGTTCAAAATGTTAAACAGTGAATAAAAGACAATTTTCTATGAGCGAAGATGGGGCAGAAACAAAGCTTCTATCTAAAGAACAACCCACAACAGGTACACTGAGTGGCGAAAACGTTCATAGCAGTAATAACAACAATATCAATGATTATGATTGCGAACCCCTTACACACCATTTGATCGGTAAAGTGAAATCCGTATGGCAACACAGGAAAATTATAAAATTTCTAAAATTTCATTTCCTTTCGTCTGCTTTCTTGAGAATCAACCAGAAAAATCAAAGAAAGCTACATAAAAATATTAAGTAGGATTCGGTAATCACATGAGCAGAGGAGATCAAACCCAAGAGGCATGTCTTCGGCAAACCTGAACCTTTGCACGGCAGAATCAACCGAGCCATCATCCAATAACACAAACCCTAAATAACCTTTTACTGCTTTATTATTTCACATGTCAAAATTAGTAACCACACTCAAAGAGGTTTGTATTTTGACCGAAAAGAAAGAGACCCAAATGCACGAGAGGCACCCAAAAGCTCTAGATCAGAGAACCCACAAGAGCAAACATAGTAAACCCAGAACCAGTGTCTGCTTTTGTAAGGTTCATAAGGATGTGGATAATCCAAATCATGGACAAGAAAAATCAGATAAACAAAAAAATAAATAAAATACATGCAAGAGTAAATATAGAGAGAGAATATATGAAAAATCCAGAGAGATTGGTTTTTGGCATTACCTTCGTTGAATGATCAGATGAGGAGACAACAGAGAAGGAACAACAGAGGATCCCTGGAAAACCTAAGATGGAACCGAAGAAAAGGTACCCTCCAATAATATATTTTCTTGAAGTGATGGATAAGATATGGATTATATGTTTTTGAAAAAAAATTATAAATAAATAATCATTTTGTCACCTTGGTCAAAATTTTATTATCATGCTGCAACTTTTATATTAAAATAAACTAATGTATTCTACTATTTTAATACAAACGAGAAGGGATACGTTAAGAGTCGATTATGCTTTGATTTATAATTCAAATTAAAATTATTATATTTTCATTATTGAACTATTTGAGTTTAAGTTTGTGTTAATAACATAAATAAATTAATATTTTAACTACCAAAACTCTAATTTTAAAATGCATTAGATATTGACAAGTGTAATAACTGTGGTGACATAAAATTATAATTCTTTAAATGTTTTTGGCCATTTTTTTAGACTTATAACAATTCGTCCCCTTAAATTCTCATTTTTCTATTGGATTAAAGTATAATATATAAAAAAATTTCAAACAAGCCCTTAACTTTCAATTCTAATAGTTTAGATGATAAAACTTTAATAATTTTTAATTCAATGAGATAAAATAATAGTGAGACATATCTGAGAGGGTTAACATATAATTAATCATTAATTTTTTTCAATTATTTTGAAATATTAGACTATATTAGTTTAGGATTAAAAAGAGGAGAAATTATAGTTGAGAAATCACATTAAAATATTAAATAAAGTAGGAGGGACAAGATAATTATTTAGCTAGAAAAAATATATAAAAAAAATAAAATATAAGTGAATAAGATTCTTCAGGGGCCAATGGTTG
Source organism: Euryodendron excelsum (assembly GCA_033060915.1). Taxonomy (NCBI): domain Eukaryota; kingdom Viridiplantae; phylum Streptophyta; class Magnoliopsida; order Ericales; family Pentaphylacaceae; genus Euryodendron; species Euryodendron excelsum. The sequence continues at coordinate 19,328,818 of CM065378.1, read as the reverse complement.
GCAATATTTTTTGTAAATTTGTCAGAAAGTTGGCTGGATCTTAGATCAAAAATCTGGCCATTCCGTCGATTTTGGTTGAACGGCCCAAACTCTACTATTTGGCCCATTAACTTTCTGTTGAAATCAGGCTTCCTGGCCTGCTTTTCAAAGGATGACCCTAAGGTCCAAGAGGGTTTTTTTTCTTTATTTTGTCAGGACTCGGGATGGTTAGTGCCATCATAGATCAGACCAACAAAAAAAAAATTACCATCATAGATAGGCTCATCTTGAAGTGTAAATTTTGATAAAGCAAGAATAAATAATTGTTGGTTACTGAAACTAAATTTATGAGATTATTTATTTTAAAATAAACTACCTATCATAATAGCTTTTAGTGATAAAAATGTCATCACCATATATACTTGTGAAATTTTCTATATAAAATTTTGGAAAAAAAAATACCACTTTTCTTGAAAATATCAATCATGTAAACCCATGAGAATATTATCGGTGTTCATTTGGCCTATCATTCGATGATTGTTGCCATTATTCTATTGGTTGAAAACACGCACGTGTAGGTCCCACTTAAACCTTTTTCTGGCAGTAAAAAATTTGACCCAAAGGTGACTTGGGTGTTCCTTTTGAGAGGAATCTGCTTGCTTGTAGTTGCAGATGGCTTATTAGGTTTCTTGATTTAATATTTGCATTTTTAGCATAACAAAATGTTAAGTATGGGGGTTTCTTTATTAAATTATGGCCTAACAGATAAGACCAAGGCTTTGGCCAATTCAATAACATGCTAAACGCATAGTGACATGTTCAACTCTTTGCAGTCCACATGTCAAAGCTAAACAGATTGTATATATATACGTATATATATGCACACACAGAGTGAGAAATGGTGTTCTTGATTGTGTTCAACACATACACACAAAGAAAAAGAAAAGCTTGTCTTGTTTGAGAGTTGAAAACAAGGTTGTTAGGTGAGCTCTCTTGCACTGAAGGTCTGAAGTTTTTTCTTTCAAACCAAAGCTAATAAACACTTCTTGCAGGTGCATGTGCCTTAATTGTAATTTTGTATCGTTTGCCACCGAGAAACTGTAAAATAACCAAAAAGAGACCCTGGGGGCAGTTTCCTGATTATGGGCCTCATTGTGAGTAATGAAAACTGTGCACTAGTGTGACCTTCATTGGACACTTTCCAGGTAGGTTCCAGTGCATGACTTGAGTCTCTCTCTCTCTCTCTCTCTCTCTCTCTCTCTCTCTCTCTATATATATATATATATATATATATAAATATGCATAATTGAAAATTCATCAGATTAAACTGTTCATTTGGAGTTTACCCCATGAAAACTACATTGTTCCCATGTTGGCTTGTAACCCAACATGTATTCTATTGGACTAACTTGAAATTTTTGGTAGCAAGAGTACTAAAACATTGTGAATAATTACATGAGCATGTTGCTCAAAAGTGGACAAGTGCCTTTGAAAGTATGATGTAGATTCATCAAACTCAGGATTGACAATTATTTTTTTCTGAGGACCCACTTTTGAATTAGTGCAAAGATATGGAAAATAACATATCTAGTTGTTGTGGGTCCATCAGCAAAATTTATAAAAATTCAAAAACATTTTGTCTTTTGAATTTGAACAGCTACAAAACACCAGAAAAGAAAACAAATTTATATTTGTTTATGGTTTACATACTTGTACAGTTGTGCTCTTAAGTTGTCTACAAGTCTGTATAGGGCAATGTTCTAGAGTAGTTGTAGTCTTGTAGATTGTTTCCACTTATTTTCAAACTTCAGGGACACCCTCTCTCACTCTCTGTCTCTCTTGCTTGTGTAGTCATCCATTTTTTTGTGGTCTCACATGCAGGCATGTGTTCCCAGGACCCAGGTAGGACCAAAAGAGTGTTTTGGACTGATGTTGAAGCAGCCAAATCCAGTATCCTCCAAGTCAACTGAACAGTCCATTGGTAGCTAGGGGTGTTATCTTATTACATCAATGATTTCTGGAGGAGAGAGAGAGAGAGATGTTTGCAATTCATATGCGGAGGAAACTGTGTGCTCTGTTCCTCAGCAATGCAGTCGAGACAACTTGGCCCTAGTGTTCCCCAATAATATTATTGGACCAGTCACCATGTAGTGCCTCTGTTTGGTTCTCTATTGATTAGATACCGATTATGAATGTAAAAGTGAGTAAGCTTGGAGTCATTTCACATTCTCATTTTCTGTGTTTTATAGAAATAAAATGATGTAAATATTGAAAGGAACTTTCTTGTATGACTATATCCCTATAATTTCGCTAGTCATTAGTGAAAGATCCATCAATGAAGATTTGAGGCCACCTAAAAGGAGAACTATTTCTATCCTCAATAACTATGGCCTCAGTGCTCTTAATAAAAGTGTAATTATGTTCTCCACATTAAACAGTGAATCAAAGGGATTATACCTACCAACTTTACGTTGCATGTGTTTAATCTTGTATTATAACAAATCAACAACTACGAATTCATCGTTATATCACGGTAAAATCTCCCACAAGTAAAACATTTATGGGCTTCAAACATCAGTTTTAGTTTTATTATCGAAAAAATTCAGTGCTAGGGTCGTACCTGACTTTTTTTTTTCTTTTAAGGTGCACTATTACTGCCGTTATAATTTAGTATATTATAGTAAAATGAGTTATCTTTACAGGTGTGGGAATCTGAATAATGGTCATTTGCACGACAACCATCATACTAAATATTTGTCCTATTTTGTGACCAATATTCTAAAGTTAAACCAAAATCAAAAGGTCAATTCATAACCACCCTCTTTAAGCAATTTAAACTTTTATGACTTTCATTTCCAATTAGCAATTTAAGTTCAAAATTGACCTTTTTATGCATGCAATGGTTGGACAAGACTATGTCTAATTAAGACGACAGAGAGAGACCCTCGCTAAGTTATTCACTCAAATCAGAAAAAAAAAAAAATGTACAGGACAAATGATGGTACAAAAGAGTGAAAGTGATGATAAGGGTTAATATTGCATATGATTATCACCCATTCCTACTGACAATAAAATTGGAAAGACATCATCATTATATGTACTTACTCGTGGGTAAACATATATACATATATCATATATAGGCACTGACGTGAATGACCCTAACATTGCACATATGTAAGTGGTTGTGAAAGAAAAGACAAAAAAATAGAGAAGCAATGCTAGAGTCAGGCACTCGCACGCCTGAAGTTAGCATTGCTTATATGTAAGTGATTCTAAAAAAAAAAAATTTGAACAAAAATAGAGAAAGAAAGCATTAGAAAAATGACAAATGATTGGTACAGCAATTGACAACGAAGATAAACGTATGATGCTGCGTATGATGATCACCCACCTCTACTCACAGAAAAATTGTAAAAACATTAGTGTACATATATACACACACATACAGTAATGTTAATCTCAGTTACTCACATGCTTAATGCTAGCGTTGTTTATATATATATATTAAAAAGTGACACGCATTATGTGATGTGTTATAATATATCTAATTATTTATCTGTTTATTAATTGTTATCTTGTTGTGTAACTGTATAAATAGTAAAAACATAGTATACCTAATTATTTTTTTGAGTTATCTAATTGTGTAACCAAATAAATTTTATAAAAGGTGGAACGTGAGTTATATAGTAAGTTTTGTAAATATTTTAGGATACTTTAAAAATGTAAAATAACGTGACAAATTTTTATCAAAACCTATCGTCGACTTTTTATAATAATATAAAATATATAAGTACAATAGTATCCTAAGATATTATACTAAGCAAAATGAACCATAATTGTCAGTGAGAACCCAAGTTGGAAATGCTTGATTTTTTTTATAAAAATTAAAAAAAAAATTATTCAATACTTTTAAAGCGTTACATCAAATTTATTTAGCTTATCGTAAACATGCCCTAACCAAAATTTCAAATTCAACCCAAAAACGTATAAGCCATGAACACTGCTGGCATTAAACATCCCAGTCAATAATAGACCACAACTGATATGACGAGCATCAAGCCCCTGCTTGACGCTGGCAACTTCCACAAGCCATTACTCCATAAGAAGTGTAGCTTGATGCTAGCAACTCCCGTAAACCATTACGCCGCAAGAAGTGTAAGAAGTGGAGAAGAGTAACGTGGCATTCCAAATAATTTCTGAAGAATCAGAGTGGTGACGGAGGGACCCAACTGGGACACGGAACACGATTGTCCTCGTCAGATCCGTCCTTTGGGTTGGGTCCCAGACATCCGGGCTCCAACGCGTGCAGTCCCAAATTCTCAATTTCTCAGACACAATACAAGACATATTTAGAGAGAGAAACAGATAGTTTTAGAGAGAGAAACAGATTTTAGTATAGAGTCGTAGATGGGGAGTGTTGACTGAGAGAAAACAGCTTACTCAGTCTGAAACCTTTTAAAACTTTTTTTCTGAAAAGGTGAACCCATTTTACTTTTCCGACCCATCCATTAATTCTTTCTTTCTTTCTGTTTATGTCTCACTTTTCAAAAATGGGTCTCTTTCGAATCCTTTTCTAAATGGTAAACTTTGGATTTTTCACTTCCTCAATTGACATCCGTGCTCCCCATTGTTAGCTCTTTATGACCAGTGATAGATATATATATTCCTCCAGTGGTCTCTCTCTATATATCTTTATTTACTCTTTTACTCCTTTGGCCGGTTGATGAAGTGTGTTTCGTTGATCCTGGATGGTAATCGGAGATTTGGGTTTCTTTTAGGTACTGATTTTCTTGGTCATCATTCGATTTGAGAAACTGGTTTTGCTTGATTTGAAGGGAAAAGATTCAAACTTCGAGGCATATCTTTATGATTGTGGAGCAAGTAAGTTTTCGGATCTGAATTCGCTTGGAATCTATGGTTTCATTCTATTTAATTTGAAAAGTCGCTCACTTGATTTCAAGCTTCTTTGTGATTTGAAGTGCTCGTTTAGATCTATAATGCCCTAAGTTTCGAACTAGATTGATTATCTTTGTAGATTTGATGATATTTCCCCGAAATGTAGAAGTTGGGTCTCTTTGTTTTTGGATGCATTATCTGTTGAATGTTTGGATGTGTTTACATGGACATGAGTTCTCAAAAGCTCTCATTTTATTAGCATTCTATGCTCATTTTTGGATACTAGGTTTTTAGACTGTGCCCTTTTTCCTAAAAGACATTTTGCATTTATAATGATCAAACCGGATTGGGTTCCTTCACTTTTTCTTACTTTTTTTATTTTTTATTTTTTATTCTTGCATCTTTTAATTTCAAGTCCATTTAATATTTCCCCATTAAGTTTGAGAATCCGTCTGTTGTATTTGCTATTTGGTGACAACAACATCATAGAAAGAGAAAGAAATTGTTGCTTTAATTCATTTTCTTTTTTCCCCTACGATGTTTCAAATTATACTATCCAATTCTTAAAATAAATTTCTTTACTAAAAAGTTGTTGTGTTCTGAAATTTCATAGATAATTATACATGACGGTAATATGCAGTTTCTTATGTTACGATTTTTTAGTCCTGTTTCAGGTACTTCTGTGACAGACTAAAACCCTTCTCTCCATTTTGAGAGTAGCTCTTCACATGTAGAATGCATGGGATATAATGCGGTAAAAGAACCAGTGACTGTCTAAATATGGATCTCCAAGAGGAAAGCTCCAGATTTGGGTCGCTAGGTGGCATGTCTTTGAGGAATCTGTCATCTTCATCTTCAGCATTCTTTTCAGCAAATCAGTCACCTTTCTTCTCTCCAAGATCGCCAACGTGTCAAATATCGACACGTTCCGACATTCCATGCGATAATACCAAAACAGGTGTTGATCCTCTAAGTTCCGGTATAGTAATTCCAGACCCAGAATCTTTAACAAATGTCAGAATTCTCTCGTCAGACATTTCATCTATCCCAGCAGCATCTACATCGAGTGATTTTCGGAAGTGCAATCATGTTTCTTCCTCAACTGGCATTTCTAACAGCGCACTTTCTTGTTATGGTATAGGCTGTGGCAACGGTTATGTCAGGCACAGAGAAAAGCCAAAAAAAAAAGGGAGATTTCAGGGTACCCCATACAGTCCGAGTTCAACTTCATTTACCTCTAACAGACTGAGGAGTTGTGATGTGTATATAGGTTTTCATGGTCGCAAACCTTTATTATTGAGATTTACTAATTGGCTTCGTTCTGAGTTGGAAGTTCAAGGCGTCAGTTGTTTTGTAACAGACAGAGCTCGGTGTCGGAACTCTCGGAAACATGGAATTGTTGAGAGGGCAATGGATGCATGTACTTTTGGAGTTGTAATCTTAACCCGGAAATCCTTCCGAAATCCATATACTATCGAGGAGCTACTGTTCTTCTCAGGCAAGAAGAATTTGGTTCCATTATACTTTGATTTGGGTCTGGATGATTGCCATGTAAGGGATATAGTTGAGAGACGGGGAGAGCTTTGGGAAAAATATGGGGGAGAACTCTGGATTCTATATGGAGGACTGGAGAAGGAATGGAAAGATGCTGTTAATGCCCTGTCGCGTGTCGATGAGTGGAAATTGGAGGCTCATGATGGCAACTGGAGATATTGCATACTGCGGGCTGTTACCGTTTTGGCATTGAGGTTGGGAAGGAGAAGTGTTGTGGATAGATTGTCTAAATGGACGAAAAAGGTGGAGAAAGAGGAGTTCCCTTTCCCTCGAAATGAGAGTTTCATTGGTAGGAAGAAGGAACTTTCTGAGCTGGAGTTTATGCTTTTTGGTGATGTTAGTGGAGATGCTGAAAGGGATTATTTTGAACTCAAGGCCAGACACAAGCGAAAGAATGTGACGATTGGTTGGGGTAGGAGCAGCTCAGAAAGACGGAGAGAACAACAAATGGAGAGTGGTAGAAGGAAGGGAAAAGAACCAGTTGTATGGAAAGAGTCTGAGAAGGAGATAGAGATGCAAAGCACTGAATTTCCCCTGACGCAGCACCAAGAACCAAAGCTGAAGAGTGGTGGAAGGCATGGAAGGAGAAGAAGATCTACTAAAGTTGTGTATGGCAAAGGGATTGCTTGTGTGTCAGGAGAGACTGGAATTGGCAAGACAGAGCTGCTTCTTGAGTTTGCATACAGATTCCACCAGAGGTATAAGATGGTTTTATGGGTGGGAGGAGAAAGCAGATACATCCGGCAGAATTATTTGAACCTCTGGCCATTCCTAGAGGTTGATGTTGGGGTAGAGAGTGGTTTGGAGAAAAGCAGGATCAAGAGCTTCGAAGAGCAGGAAGAATCAGCTGTAGCCAGAGTCCGGAAGGAGCTTATGCGAAACATTCCATTTTTGGTGGTGATTGATAACTTAGAGAGTGAAAAGGACTGGTGGGACCACAAACTTGTAATGGATCTTCTTCCCCGCTTTGGTGGAGAAACCCACATTCTAGTATCCACGAGTCTGCCTCGTGTAATGAATTTGGAGCCTTTAAAACTTTCTTACCTATCTGGGGTTGAGGCAATGTCTTTAATGCAGAGAAGTGTAAGGGATTATCCAATTGCAGAGATTGATGCTCTCCGCGTTATTGAGGAGAAACTTGGAAGACTAACCCTAGGCATTTCCATAGTAGGGGCAATTCTATCTGAGCTTCCCATAAATCCAAGTAGACTTTTGGATACCATTAACCGGATGCCTTCAAGGGACTTTACAGGGAGTGGAAGGGGAAGTCATTTATTGAGGAGAAATAACTTCCTCTTGCAACTCTTTGAGGTTTGTTTCTCAATATTTGATCATGCGGATGGGCCAAGGAGTTTAGCAACTAGAATGGTGCAGGCAAGTGGTTGGTTTGCACCAGCAGCCGTTCCAATTTCTCTGTTAGCTCTGGCTGCTCACAAGATACCTGAGAAACACCACCGTGCCCGGCTATGGAAAAAGTTTTTGCGTTCCTTGACTTGTGGGTTTACGTCATCATACAGTAGGAAATCAGAAGCAGAAGCATCTTCGATGTTGTTAAGATTTAATATTACGAGAGGTTGTACAAAGGAAGGCCATATCCAGTTCAACGAACTCATCAAGCTTTATGTGCGAAAGAGAGGAGTCACAGGAGTTGCACAAGCCATGGTACAAGCTATCATTAGCCGAGGGTCCATTTCCCTGCCCTCTGAACATATATGGGCAGCTTGTTTTCTGCTGTTTGGATTTGGGAATGACCCTATAGTTGTTGAGTTGAAGGTATCAGAATTGTTATTTCTCGTAAAAGAAGTGATTTTACCGCTCGGTATCAGGACATTCATTACATTCTCACGGTGCAGTGCTGCTCTAGAACTCCTTCGCCTATGTACTAATGCATTAGAAGCAGCGGATCAAGCATTTGTCACACCTGTTGAGAAGTGGTTGGATAAATCTCTTTGCTGGAAACCCATCCAGACAAATGCCCAGTTGAATCCTTGCCTCTGGCAGGAGCTAGCACTATCAAGAGCCACCGTGCTAGAGACCAGGGCAAAGCTGATGCTAAGAGGGGGGCAGTTTGACATAGGGGATGATCTAATTAGGAAGGCAATTTTCATAAGAACCTCGATCTGCGGAGAGGATCATCCAGATACCATATGTGCTCGTGAAACTCTGAGCAAGCTCACGAGGCTTCTTGCCAATGTTCAAATTCATACTTCACCATAGATTCTAAATTTTCTTGTAAGCAGAGTTTACATTAGAATTATACATAGGTTCAGAATAAAACTGATTTAAGCAATTCAGGGAAATTTTTTTCATACCGTTTTTAATGTTTATGATATGCCCTTCCTTTCCAAATTCCTTACATTTGCTAAAGTAATCTGAATCTCATTGTTGATTGGCCTTGTCTTATTTACTTGTTTATCTCACATGCTTTCCATGTATCACGTATGAACTCTTTCGTTATTATGGCATCTTGGCAATATGCTGTTTTGAGTTTCCCATAGACGTGCTCAAGTTGTGTTTGATTTTTTAATTTAGTATTAAAAATGTAAAAGTGATGTTTTGCAGAGAAATTTGGGAATTTTTTCTGGATCTGCTGCATATTGAGAACTGTTGAGTTGTTGAGGAAGAAACAATGAGAAAAACATGGAATGTGTCGATTCAGTAGATTAGATCATTCAGTATATTATTAAACTGATGAAACTAACTGGGAAGTAGAAGTTTGAACGACTGGATCACTTGCCATGGTTGAAATGTTTGGAAAGATTATGGTAGTCATGTCACATCATCATGAATGCATGGAAATTCTTATGCTATTTTGATGCCTTTCTATTTTCGCTGGCTTTATGAATATATCTACATATACACACACAAGTTAAGAACTAACTGAATTTCAGGAAGAATGTCAATGGGCCCCTTCATCAATTTCCTTGGAAAATCTTAGTGTTCACAGGATATGTCTTGTCCTTGGAACCTCACCCTTGAGTAGGTCGAATTAGAATATGAGGGAGTTTTGCAGTTGAATTGAGATTCAGTAATGTGTTTGTAATATCCTCAGGCAAATGATAATGCGTTTTGAGCGTATCTTTCTATTTTTTTCACAAATTACACTTGAAATTGACTTCTTTGAGACACGGTTACGAGTGACTTTGGTCTGTGAATTGGTATTCATTCGGAAACAACGGTGAGTGTAATTTCACTGGGGATTCGTTTTCACAATCTCTCTGTGGTTCCCTTCACAAGTCAAAAGTTGTACTCCTGGGGTGCAGCAGGTAATTTGATGCAGAGCTGTAAGAGTAAAGGAACTGCTGAAATTCTGTGATTATGTGGTGTTCAAATGATTTTGCCTCCAGTTTCTGTAGCAGAAACAACTGAAGTGAAGAAGTTGTAAAACTAGTGCTAAAATTTCACAGCACTCTTGTTGTTTCTGCAGCTAGTGTTCACCTCACAAGTCACGTAGACCATGTAGAGCATCTTCAATGGGTTAATCTGTCTGCAGTATACTCATATAGGGTGAAAGAAAATTTATTGCTTCAGGTGCTTGGATTGGCTGTTAGTCTTATTATCAACTGTTTGTTCTATGGGTTTCTGTATTTCCAGTCACATCATATTGTTGATGAATCAAATTTTCATTCTCTTAGAATGGTTTATTGGCTCGTTTATATGAGCATTTGGGATTTACTGTCAAGGGGCATCCTAGCATGGCTTTGTGGCTTGGGGCAGAGTGGTTGAGATTTTCATTAGGATAACTGATCCACAGCCCTTGGATTTCTGATTGTGCTGCTTTCTCATAGCTCTCATCTGGTACGTCTGGTTCTTTTTTTCAAGTTATGTTTGGACTTTGAATTTGTCAAGGAAATTGTTTATGAATAATCATTTTTTTTTATGAATAACCAAATAAAAAAAGGATTTTTTTTTTTTTTGACAAACACCTATTTTTTTATTTACCTAACCCAACTTTCATTTCCTATCTTTTCCTATACAAAGCAGTGGTGCAGTGGAGTTCAGAAGCAGAGCCAGACAGCAAATTTTTTATTCATTGCAGTGGTGGAAGTCTGGTGCATTGATTTACTCGTTTTTTCTTTGTTCTTGTTGCTTCTTTCCTTCTGTGATTCTGGAAACCTATCACATGGCAATGCACATTGTTCCAGTTCCCTCTCTCTCTCTCTCTCTCTCTCTCCGAGTCAGAAAAATCTTGAGGTAGCAGGTATGTGAAATTATAACAGGTCCCAATAATGGGAAAACTCATTTACAATCTTCCAACTTCCTCAAAAATTCTGCAATAAACTTTTAATCGCATAGAAAAAAGTATCTCCCCTCAATAGTTTTAATTTGCATTACGCAATCTGATTTGATCCCCACCATTGAATATTTGCTGCTACGGCAAATAAATCAACACAATTCTAGTTAAAATAATAATAAGAAAGAAACAAAGGAGGGGCATGGATTTTCCCAGCAATTAAGCCTCATGCAGGACTGGGTTTATTATCAAGAGCTAGATTGTCTCGTACAGATACAGACAATTGAAGATGCATAATGTATGGCCCTAAGGATCAGCTTCACCAGCAACTGCGTCATCACTAGAGGCATATTCGTCCTCGCTCAGCTCCTCATCACTAGATATCTGCTCTGGTGCAGCTCTGGCATCTTCTGGTTTTGCATATTTCTCACAGAACTCTGGAAAATAAGAACCATGAGCAAAAACTGATTGACAAATAATATGATCATCTCCTTAGCCTGTTTGGAACTTGGGGCAGGGGAGGGGAGGAAAGGGAAAATTTTAAAATTTTCCCTTCCTTTGTTTGATTCTACCTACGAGAGAAAGGGGAGGGAAAGTTTTAAATCACTGTCTCTTTCTCTATCCTCTTTCCTTCCACTTTCCGTTCATTTTATTTACAAAACCAAACAGGGAAGGGAAAATACTTTTCCTTCATTTTCTCTTTCATTTCCCTTCCCTTCCCTCCCTCAAGTTCCAAACAGGCTGTAAGTTAATGATATTGGGGGAATGGGTAAAATAACAATCATACAGAAACTCTTAAAGGTAGTTAATGCTCATAGGTATCCATCAGTGTTAGGAGCAGAAACTCTTCATTCCCAAAGACACAGCAGGGCCAACAGAGTAAGGCAGAGAATGGGTAATCATTTTGATTAAACATTGCAAGTATACTGTTGAACTATGAATTTATGCAAAGGCTGTAAATCATATTACATGCTATTATGACATTCCAACACAATATATCATGACAAACAAGTTCCATGACATTGGCAACGGTTCCCTGTGACAATGGAAGTGAAAATGTACGAGTTTCCAATCAGTCAAGCATTTCAAGGGTGTCAAGTATCCATGAAATGAAGACCAATCAAGTGAAAAGGGCCTTCTAATATCAAGTCATCGAACTTTATCCTTCCAGAGTACTTCTTAAGCACCTACACTATGAGTTTAAAGCTTGTAAGATAATATTGTACCAGTTGTAGGCTTTATTTCCTGTTCTTTTAGTGCTTATTTAAGTACTGTTCTTAATATCAAAGTCAAAGAGAAACAAAATTACTGCATTTTCAAAACCCATACAACTCAATTACTTTGAACTGCACTCGACAACTGTTACCTAAAATTTTCTGACTTTTGGTACTGATGAACTACAAATTGCTTTTCTGTTATGAGTGACAACAAAGAAACATTACATCTCAACTACCAGGACCATTGGAGTCAACTAAAGGAGATATGTTTTGCCATCCAGATGGACAATATCTTCATTTTAATCATCCTGTTTTCTCCAACCGCCTTGACCAACATTCTTTTCATTAACGATAGCAGGTGCAATGATTTCACTTTTGAACATAGCTACTTTTAGTTTCATCATACCTGTCATGGAGCAATAGTTAGTCCTCATTGCACATCTTTCCCCCACCTTGTCCTATAGGTTTTATCTCTACCGAATAAAAAATGCATTCATTTAGCATCCCATCATTTTTCGTATGGCCACTTACCATCTCAAAAATCTAGTACCAGCTTTACTCAGTTTGTAACATAAGGTGAGTTTGGTCATATTTTTGTAAGCTTTCCCATTAGAGTTATTGGTATTCAACAAACACACTGCACTTCAAAAGATCTTCACCTCAACCATCCTACGCTATGGCAACATCCCCTTTATTTTATTTTTTATTTTATTCTTCTTCTGGATGGTTTTCTGTCTCCCTAGCAACAAAAGCTCACTATTTCCTAAATTCTAATCCAATTCTGTGAATGTTATGATCTCCTCATCCCCATCTTCTAGTTTCATCCTTATTATCCTGAAATTTTTAATTTTATAGCATCTTTCCCCATTCTAGTTATCAACTGAATGATATGTATATGTAGTGTAAGTTTCTCAATTCATAACTAATGCCAGTAGACAAAGGCTTAATGTTGACGCCCAACTTGAGCCTAAATCATCTCTCTCCGTTTCTCTCATGGTCAATCATGTCAATAATATGCTTAGAAACATGTCTAATCTATACTGTATTCTTTCCTGAGTTTCACCACAACATATCTGTTGGAAACCATCATGCAAAATTCCCACGTCATTAGAATATCCCCAGGAAGCCTTTCTTCTCTCTTCTAAAACTTTGCAGTGCTGACCTAACTGATGTTATTCACAATGGTATTCAACTGATGTGTCATACTCTCACATTGTAGGAGAGAGCCCTGGAGCAAACAAATATCATGGAACAATACAGTTTAATACTGGGAGGTCAACAATAAAGTTGGTCCTCTTCCTCCAATAACTGCACATTTTCTTAGTTCTTAGAATTTTCCAGAAAATTTCTGCCAGCCTTAATCCATGGTTCTTATTCAAGAATACAGGAAAAGTAAATCTTGCCTCCTCCAAAGCAGCCTTCAAAGTGAACCCAAAAACCCAATAATGAAATAGGAGTTTCATCCTAATTTCTTGTATTCTTTAGAATGACTGAGGGCTCTCAATTTTGATAATGTGACATACTGAACCTCATGGAGTGACATCACTCTTACCTGGAAACCTAGTGCTAGATGATTTTAGTTGTCATTACAGCTAAAAAAAAAGTTAACTCATATTATCTATTTAAATGAGCCCAAAATCAAAAAGACCAAAAGTCTGCTACTAAATCATTTGTACTGTAGAAGGCATACAAGCTTAGAGTCATAAATGACAGAAAATTCCTAGATGCCTAATGAACGAATGTTGGCAGGTTTGGAGCAGGAACCTAAAGGGTAAAAGGCTATGATACAAACAACCTGCATCTCATTTGAACTAAATTGAGCTAATATAGAGACCAAATTGAACAAGCTATCAGTTTGGAAACTACACCCAATGAATCGGATGCTGTTTTTGCCTTCTTAATAAAGTTCAAGTTACCTTAACTATAAAGCTTAGACAAAATACCAAGGACTGCATAATGTTGGAAGTGGTCACACGAGCACAACCAAACCACAATCAGTGTCTCTACAGCACATAAATGATAAAATACAATATAAATATCTCATCCTCGAGGGTTCACAAACTTCAATAATAGAAGTGTAAATTTATCTCCAAATTTTTCTACGGCTACTGCAATAAGCACCGACCATGAGAAATTATTCTAGAGGGGTCAAACTCCTGGAAGTTTGTAATGATACATTATATTTGCCAGAAATGACAAACAAGTGATCAGGGAGGACAGAAGTCAGGAAGACACTACCTTTCACTCTTTGGTCATAAGCAGTTCGGTCCTGCATCATCAGAGCCGCAGCCTCTCCATTAAGTGGATCTGATGGGTTGGGATACAGAAGAAGCTGAGGAAGAAACACTTCAAAAACATTTACCAGATCTGGAGGGAAAAATAGTCAATACAAGAAAATAATTAACTATTGAATCCAGCAGCACTACTCACAAAATAAGAAATAACATACACAAGTGCACATTCAATCACCATTCTTTATTTTGCAGCTCTATCAAAACCATATACATATTTATTGCACAGCACTAAGAAAACCTTCTTACCAAACATGGGGCTCCAGGTCTGGTTAATTACATCTAAACAGATTGAGCCCGACCTGAAAATCAAAAAACAACAAAGAATGGAATACAATCAGCATTTGAAAAACAAAACATACAAATCATAAGCAATGCAACAATGAGGAGATCATGTTATGCAAACAAGCAGGAGTACTGAGCTTTTTGAGTCCATGAACTCACATCTCATCCACATTGGGGTGGTAAATCTTGTTGACAAACCCAATAGAAGGAGATTTATAAGGATAAGCATCAGGCAGCTCCACCCTTACCCTCCACACGCCTCCTTGGTAAGGACCTGTAATAAAACAGAAAATAAAAGAAACCAAAGAATGAAAAAAATAATTTGCTTAAAATTGACATCATCAATAAGCAATCTATCCGATCAGTTTGTCCTCATTGAGGAAAATCAGCGAATAATATCTTGCAGCTCTTACAACAACAAACAACAAAGTTAAAGAACATTTATAAGTGATGCTGAATTTAGACTCTGATGAAATAACACATGAAATGAGTACAAAAAAGAAAATCAAACACAAATTTACCCCTCCAATTTTTAGAATAACATGCAAGTACTGAGGTCTTGGCCTCAATCTATTGTTAAAATGATTAGAACAGAGGGCTACCAAAAAAACCAATGACAGAAAAGATCCAACTCAATGCCAAAGTGAAACCTCACAGATCAGATTATCTTTTAGCTAAATTAGGGGCATGTCTACAACTTCAGAGGACATACAGATAACTCAAGTCAGCTGAACAATATTATGAATGCAAAATAACATAAACCCAAGAAGCAGACACCATAGGTACTTCAAATACAGCTAGATGCATACAAATCAATAAAATAAAATAAAAATCAGAGATGGGTATATATGATGTACTGTCTTTGGGTCCATGAAATTCCACATAGAACTCTTGCATGCCATCATTCATCATCTCCACCTTATAGTCACTCATCATCCTATTTCATTACAATCAAAACCCTACAATTAGAAGTTCAAACTAAAACAAACAGTTCAGGAAAAAAATATGATTTGAGTACAAAGAAATTTGGAGGTTTTTTTTACAGTTTCATCAAATCCATCTCCCTGCGTTTGCTTGGGGAAGACATGATTATCAATTTTTCTTTCAATTTCTTTGTGGGTTCGAGCGAGGCTGATGAAGATTTGTGTCAATGTATATGTGTGTGTGAGCGAGAGAAGAGAGAGAAAACAGTATTCTCCAGAAGCTATAAGAGACGCGCGAGGCGGTTCAGACATCAACAGTGAAATGTGGACTGTGAGGTATTATATGTATGTATTAATGTATGTAATTATGTATATATTGTTTTCGCAGAGTGCGACTCTGCCAAGGCAACTTTTGTGAATGGCAAGGCAGTGATGACGACACGATGCCGTTTGGTCAGCGTTCCTTAGTTTCCTGTCAACGACGCCGTTTGGGATTGCTGAGTCTAAGAAACTTGAAAGTTGAAATATGAATTAAAACGTTCTATACGACAAATTGGCATTCGACTCGACCTAAATATTGTTTTGCATAAACAAGCCCAGTAACATATTCCACAGATAAAATTTTCACAAGGAGCAGGGTAAGCAAAAATTGGCCTTGTAACACCCTAAATTTTCTTGATTGTATTATATTTCTATTAAAAATGTTAGAGTTTCTCGTTTTTGTTTCCGATAAACAAGAAGGGCGAGCACCACCATTAATTTCCCGCTAAAACAAAATCGTCCTCACTTATTTTGACTGTTTCTTTTTTGGACTGAAGAATCGAACGTCGAACCACTAGACATACCGGTCTAAACCCTTTTCTATGAACCAACCTATACTCGAACCAGTCCAAAATCTATCCAAAACGGCCCACTATAAGCAAATATCAGTTTAACCAGTTACACACACATACTCAGCCGGTTCACCCTCTTATTGAATACAACTCACCACAATAGTTAAAACCCTACGTAAACCATCCCAAATCCTTGTAACCATGGTTATTGAACCAGCCTAGAGCCTTGTAACCATGCAACCATGACTAAACCGGTTCAAGGCTCCATCGGTTCAATTATAAACCAAGACTCCACTAAAACTCTTGATATGACTACACCCATGCAAAGGTGGAAGGTATTCCTTATACGCATAGATAACCACTATATCAACAGGGATATCAAACCATGATATAATAGATAGATTAAAGAAAATACACCGACTTGGGCACAATGTATTATACCGATACACCACCTTGCACTTCATGTATCTTATTGGCATGACACCTGGCCTTAGATACTCTCTGTAACTCACTAGAATGCTTCTGTTTCTATAAGCAATTCGAGTAACCTAGGGTGTTAGTCAAAGCAATATAAAATAAACTGAAACCGAGAAGGAAGAAGAGTGATCTAAGGACTAAGCTTCGCAGAAATACTTTAAGGTGAGAAACCACTCCCCTCCACCTCCCTCATCACAAACCCAGTTGAATAGAAGGATAACCATACCTAAAAACTCACAAAACCAAAGAGAGAGAGAGAGAGAGAGAGAGAGAGAGAGAGAGAGAGAGAGAGAGATTGTTCTCGGTGTTTTTGGTCGTGACAAGAGAGATAAGGGCTTGGGGGTTGTTGCAGCGGCCATGGAGTTTCTCATGGACACCTATAGGTGTCCCAGAGAGACCTAAAGCCTATGTACATGCTTTGTCTAGCTCCTGGAACGAGTTTTCGCCGAAAAAGTTACCCAGAAGCGTGGCTCCTGTCGCGCCCACTCCTAATCAAGCGTCATTAACTCTGTCTTAGGACGAACGTGATCGCACAGGTCACCTACTTGTAAGCGAAACCTCAACATAATCCCAAAGATAGAAATCTTGTAGGAATAAATAACATCATATTAAATAAGTAAAAACCATCTCATAATCCTCCAACATACATCATTAAGAAAACTCTTAATCCACACTTATGAATATTAAAAAATCACAAAATAAACAAACTCCAACAAGACTTTAATACAATGTACAACAATATACATGACTAATAACTCAACTACAGAGCTTCTCGAAGCTCCCCAACTCAACACCAACAGTGGACTGGACATTCCCCCATTTTCCTGCAAAATAACCTGTGTGAGTGTGAGCTATATATCAACGTGCTCACAAGATAATCAAACTCATAAAGACGGAATGATAAACATCCATTGAATTAATCATCAATAGATAATACACCATCAACAATAAACAAAATGCCTCTTGTGATGCAATGTATGATACTATTGGAGACTGTGGAATTTTTCACGACCTGGCTATAGTGTATATGCATACTATCAAAAATTTTGATCTGATTAGCATAGCCTAATCTACGTGATTAGAATCGTACCTTCGAGATCTCTCTAGTTTGATCCCGAATAACAAGAATCAACACTAAGCACGAAGTAATCGCTTAGACTCAACATTCGGACTTCTGATGTATTCCTCATACACGCATTGCTCTACAGAGAGTGGGCTCGCCGCTACTAGGATTTCTCTTCCTCACATAAACGTGTATCTCTCAATTATGTGCAGAGTGTAACCCTAGCAACTCTTAGAACGCGTATATATAGAGGCTATAACAGGGACCATAGGATTAGTATAACTAGGGCTTCCTACGCAAATAAGGACTCCTAATCCAACCAGGATTAATTCTTATTTACATAAATTATAATTTATACCACTAACGAATTATAATTGCACTCCCTGTTATACTAGAAATTATATTTTGAGCTCCATATTATTAAATGCCTATTTATCTCCCCACGTTAAGATTACAGATACCTGTCTATTAAATTAAATTACTGACAAATAAATTTAATAGACTTATTTAATTCCTTGAGACCTTCCACTTAACTTATTTGATATGCTGGATTTATAATCCACCTACAGAGATTGACATAATTAAAACTTATAAGCTTTCTCAAATGGGTATCATCAATCCCTATACGGGGACATGGATTCCATCAATAATAAATATTCACCATACACGTAATGTTATTGTCCAACTTACTGAGTTTATTAACCCACAAAGAATCTCACTCTTCTGTGAATCAAAACAATAAATACTACATGCATGTGTCTATTTATTATATTAGGATTAAGAGCATAAGCACTCGTAATAATTATAAGGTATTAATCATTTTATATGGTCAGTATAAAAACAATTATCTCAACACAGTCCTGTTCAATATGCACAAAGTGTACTAGTGCAAGGAGTTGGAACTATATTGTTCCCTATAGTCAAGACAGACCTATTAAAACCTTATACTACAGTCCTACTGATGGTGTGTCCATTTCCATCTAAGACTGTGAACGATAAACTTATATTCCATAAAAACTGATGATCTAACCTTCCGTGTGTAAGTCGTACTCTACACACTAAATCATCTACTATATAGAATAAGAGACACACATGCATAATCATTAAATAAATAACCCAATGCAATCATTTCTCACACAAATTCTTATTAAAATGGAATAACTAATTTATTAATAAATATTAAAGCTATTACACAAAGCATGTTTTTTAGTATAAATTTCCAACAGATACACCACATATGTGCGCGCTATTTTGATAACATTAGCCCAATATATCGATGGCTTGTAATTAAGGATGTCTCACATTGACACCCTTTAGGTTAGCCCCACATCAGCTAAACCTTAGGTTAGCCCCCGCTCAGCTAAGCCTCCTCTATGCAATCTAATGCAAAGTATGCACACAATGTATGAATTGTATGCAATTATCACCTCATAATCAAGCAATCACCACCAATATAGATAATACGACATTCAAGTTTATATGAGAGAGAATATCTTTAATTCCCACAATCAATTACCATCATTCACAACAAAGCATTCAGTTCAATACGAATAAGATCATCAATATCCCCACCTGATATTGCTTACTCTCAAATTGAGTTACTCTTTCGGTTGAACCGGATTAGTATGATCCGCTTCCGAACCTACCAAACACCACCACATCAAACATGATGAAATGGATGCTATAATTCATAACCAATGCATGATTATAGCTTATACTCTTTAAACATATGATTGAGAATATCTATGATGCATTAAAACTCAATAGGATGTTAAACCCTTCCCCAATACAACTAAAGATAAGAAACCACTTTCACCGAAACCCAAGAAAACGTAATAGGTCAATCTCATTTAAAAATAGGTTTAGAGACCTTTAGATTGCTAGGTTATGAGTTAAAAATACATTTTAGATGAAGGAGTTATGTCCAATGAAAGTTGGACTAAAATTCTGAAAAACTAGGCTGTTGATAAAAATTTTAGGTCATTTTTAAACTGCTATATCTCTCAATCTAAAAAGAATTAGAGTACCTACTTTATATCAATAAAAAGCCCTATGAGTCTAGTTTTTAATGTTTTAAACGGTGTGTCATTTCGAGTTCTCTAGAGAAAGTTATGACCATTTTACTAAAGTGTGTTGAGTTTGCCAGCCAGAGGTGGTGACTCCTCAATCTCATGTGTCGCTTCCTCGAGCCAGTGAGTCAAACATTTATTCAATGTGTCGACACCGCTGCACCAGGTGTCCACACCTTGGACCAGGGACCAAAGTTTTGCAACAAAATGCTTCATGTGTCGCCTCCAAAGGTCCGGGGCCGACCCCCCACACACTTTGGCTCAAAAATGGACTTCTCAACGTAGTTTTTAAGCTCTCATCATCATTCCAACGCCACAACAAGTATCTCAAAGGTTCAAAATGAAACTCTAAGACTATAAATAAGTTCTCAAGCATCCAAAAACATACACAACATGACAAATTCAAGGCTTCCTCTTTGGAACCTTAATCACCCTTCTCCTCTCCATTTCCATTCAACCTCCATGGCATGATATGGCATGCTATTATACAACAATAGATAAAAATACAATGGAACAAGTATCAATATATAGTTCTCACCTCAAGGAATAAACACAAAACTTTCTCTCTTGAATTCTTCTTCCTCTTCTTCTTTTCTCTCTTTTCTTTTTTTTCTCTCTTCTTCTTTCTCTCCCAATAATCGTAGAACCAAGCTCTTCTCTCTCTTGTCTTGTAAGACACAAAATAGATACAATGTGTATCTATTATCCACACATGTCACACACACACCCTTGCTAGCAAAATTAGTGAAGCATATACCTCTCACACATGAAGAACACACCTAGGTGTCTTAGGGTTAGACCCCCCACCTAGCACCTCCTTGCTTCCTTAATCTACCTTTAATTCACATAATTAACATAATTAATCACACTTATGATAATTAATCATGATTAATGTAGGTGGAATTTTTCGGGAAGGCTGGGCCGAGCTCTCAAGCCCCAAATGGATGAGTCCAAACTTCTTCCTGCAAGACAAGGGGGTTAGAATGGGTCGACCCTAGGTGGGCCGATCACACTTCGAAGATTAAGTTAGCAAGCTTAATCAAGAAGGATCAATGAAAGTTGTGTATGTCAGGGGTTAACTTCTCATACCTGGCTCTCGATTCTTCGGGTCTTTATAGAGTCCTCCAGGGAGTGTGTTTTGTCTTGGCCTATCAGCAGGCTCTCATGGTCTGCTGGGTAGGCATCATCATTGACGCCGCCTGGCTGCCTGCAGGGTCTGGCGCACCGTCGTGGAGGATTCCGGCTAACCGGACGTGCACGTCGACGTTTGTGTGGGCAGCCGCTCGTGCATTTAATGCAAGTCAACTCCGCATTTAATGCTCAAAGACCGCTAGCGGTTTGGGCAAACTGTTCACTGTCTGGGCTACCCTTGGAGGAGGTCGGCAGTTTGGGCTGGCCTTCCCTCATAACTGATTTGGGCCCCCAGGTAGCCCCAACTTTAATTCGAGCAGATTGGGCCTCACCCATTGGGTTGGGCCGGGGGTTACTCCCCCACAATTGCCCCCCAGCCATTGTGTCGTTTGAGATTCTGAAACGGCCAAGGGATGTAACGGTCACCCAGCCACGTAAATGGCAGGGATTTTAAAAAATTCAATGGTGGGGCGTTATTAAATCGACGGCTGACGTGACGCTTCGGCAGAGCGTCATGATTAACGTCGGTTTACTGTGCCCGAACCGACGGCTCTGGCGGGTATAAAAGACCGACGCCCTAATCAGTTGGGAGACACTTGATCTCTTTCCTTTGCCTTCTGAGTAGCGTGTGCGTCACCTGTTTCGGCACCCACCACTGTAAGTGTCTTTCGAGCCTGCGACTCCTCTGTTCTTCATTGTGTCTTGTGTCTCGACGGTTGTCCCTTGATGGCATCCTGTCTTCGAAAAATGTTAGATGGTCCGTCGGCCCTTGCCGCGTTTAGGGCTAGGTTTGAAGTCCCGGATGAAATCGGCTTAGAGTTGGTCGATCCCGAGGACTATCGCATGGGGGAGACCGAGAAAGGGGTGCCGTTCCCAATCATTGCTATCGTAGAAGGGGGGCTTAGGTTTCCCCTCCACCCTCTTCTTCATAAATTCATAGTAAAAAATAAGGTGTCACCCTCCCAATTGGCGTCGAACGTATATAGAATCTTCTTTGGCATGCTAGAAATAAATCGGCGCCTGAGGGTGAACCTGGGCCTTGCCGAACTGGACTACTGCTATACTCTTTGTAAAGTCGGAGGTAGTAACAAGGTTTACCTCCGTGTAGTAAAGAAATCCTTAGAGTTAGTGAAGTGTCTGCCTTCCTCAGGGAAGGGCGTCGACGACGTTAGGGTCTGGGTAATAGGTCCATGGGAGTTCGGCAACGTTCCCAAGAAGGACAGACCGGCGATTCGATGCCCTAGAGTGCCCGTCGAACTAGGTTTGAAGTCGATCTCTCGCACTGTGCATCATTTTAAGTTTCAGTCCGCTTCCATACTAACTCTCGAACTTTTTGCAGACACAAGGAAGCGGTCGAAAGCTCGTGATTGGTTGGTTAACTCTGACGACCTCAACAAGGTCTTGAACTACGTTGGTGAAGGTCGGCTACGATACATAGCTCGGGCAGCACATATCTTGCTCTCCTATCCACTGCGATACTCGACTTTTACTGCCGAGACTAGAGTCCCCCCGAGTGTACTAGCAAGATTGGCGGACGAAGGTGCCGAAGGGGACTTCGAGAAAATCCCTACTAGCATAGCGATCGAGAGGGCGCGCATCCCTACAGGCGTGACAGTTGCGGTTGCTCCACCATCTGCATCGCCTGGTGAAGAACGGTAAGAAGAGCGAACCAAATCACACAGTTCGGCATCCACCTCGTCACCATACACCGTACCCGACCGTCGAGTTGAGATTCCCACCCGAACGAGTGATTCGAGCCCATCACCCAACGAGATGGACGGCATGAGTCTGAAGGAAAGAATGTTTGCCCTGGTGGAACAGCCGCTGAGGTCGGCCACTCCCACTCCTGCCGAAACTCCTCCAGCCGAGCTAGTGGCAGCTCCCGTGGAGGAGGCCACACCCGTGCAACAGAGGCCGGAGACTCGGCAACAAAGAAAGAGGAGGCCCGATGTCACTCCAACTCCAGCGCCCAAGAAACAGAAAGGCAAAGCCACGGTGGATGAGGTCGGCGAGACTGTGACCATCACTCCGGACATTCTGGGCCGTCCTATGACGACAACAGATTCTATGATCGATCAGCCCGAGGTTGCTTTTGGTGTTATGAAGAGCGTCCTTCAGAAAAAGGACGTAGCGAAGCTGGGCGAAGCAAGCGACTCGGCCGTTTTTATGGGCACTTTCCATGACTCCATACTGGTAAGACAGCTCTGACTTTTTGATGACTACTGTCCTTTTAGACACTTGCCCTAACAACGACCTTCTTCGATTTGTGTAGGGCTGTCTAAACTCCTTGGAGGCGATGACACGCTTCCAAAAGCTTGCCGAGGTTCACCAGCAACTCATTGAAGAGCACGGCCGTCTGAAGCTCGAGTGGATTGAAGCAAATAAGGAGCGGATTACCTTCAGGAAACAGGCCGAGCAGGCTTCCGCCGAGCTTTTGCTAACGAAGGCCAACTTTGAAAAGAGGGACAGGGATCTTGCCAACCTCGAGAAAAAGTTTGATGTGCAGTCCGTGGATCTGCACAATGCCAATGAGGAGGTGGAGACCCTTAAGGCTGAGGTGGCCAAGCTAAAGGTGGAGGAGGAGGCCATATTGAAGCGGGGTGAAGAGAGGGGAGCCAAGAATTTGGCTCAAGAGATGATGGACCTCAGTCGCACCATATTCCGACAGGGTTGGAATGTTGCCCTTATTGTGGCAGAGCTGGATAAGGCCTCCGACGTGTGGGGTCTTTGCCCGGACTACTTTGATACTACCGAGGACGACGTCGTCTGTCCGAAGAAAGTCCTGGCCAATGCCCAATACGCCCGGGAGCTTAAGTTAAAAGACGCGGCCGAAGCAGCTGCTGCTGAGAAGGAGAGGCTTGAAAGTTTGAAGACTGCAGCTGTGCCCCCGGAGGATGTGGTAGAGGTCTCGCCAGGGTAACTGCAGAGCCGGGGGAGAAGTCGGCATAGCTTTTCTTTCTCTTTCTCCATTTTTGTAACCACCAATGCCTTTTAATGAGAAAAACTCGTTTGTTGTTTATTACTGAATCTCCTCTATTTGATTTTGTTGCTTAGACTTAATTTCTTTCTTTAGCCTTTTTTGGCCAATCTGTTCAATTTGGACAGGATTGACACTCGGATTTCGTTTTTCTTTGGCCGACCCGCCCCACTTTGGACAGGACCAAGTTTTTACACTTGGTTTTTGTTTTGACCTTCTTTGGCTGACCTGCCCAACTTGGACAGGACCAAGTTTTTACACTTGGTTTTTGCTTTGGCCTTCTTTGGCCGACCTGCCCAACTTGGACAGGACCAAGTTTTTACGCTTGGTTTTTGTTTTGGCCTTCTTTGGCCGACCTGCCCAACTTGGACAGGACCAAGTTTTTACACTTGGTTTTTGTTTTGCGCAGAATGGTCAGAGTAGAGTCATTTGAATATCTTCAATTTCATTGATTCTTCAGCTGAGCTTTATACATTTCATGGACTGTTACAGTGTCTGGAGTTTCATATCACTGGTAGAATTTCCTCAAGTTGGTCGCATTCCATGGTCGCGGCAACGGTCGCCCTTCTTCGAAGGTCTCCAGTCTGTATGCGCTGATGCCGACCTGGGATGTGACCCTGTAGGGGCCTTCCCAATTTGAGCCGAGCTTTCCATCTGCCGCCTTTTTGGTTGCCCCCAATACTTTTTGTAAAACCAAATCTCCTGGAGCAAAGTCTCTTGGGTGGACCCGCTTGTTGTAAGAGCGTTTAAGCTGTCGCTGATACTCTGTGAGTCTGATCAAGGCGGTTTCCCTTCTTTCTTCGACAAGATCCAGGTCTCTTGCAACCGTTTGGTCATTAACACCGGTGTCAAAAGCTGCTGATCTGATAGTTGGTAGTCTGATCTCCAGGGGGATGACTGCCTCCACCCCGTATGCCAAGGAGAATTGCGTTTCTCCTGTGGACCTCCTTGGGGTTGTTCTGTAGGACCACAAGACATTGGGTAGCTCTTCTATCCATTTCCCCTTGGCTTTTTCAAGACACTTCTTGACTTCATTCAGCATGGTTTTATTTGAAATTTCGGCTGGTCCGTTGCATTGGGGGTAGGCTGGTGTTGAGTAATAGTTTCTGATTCCCAATCCTTCGCAAAATGATCTAAAGATGTTACCATTGAACTGGGTGCCATTATCTGATACAATGGTACGGGGCAATCCGAATCTGGTGACAATGCTTTTCCATACGAATCTTTTGGCATCAATTTCCTTGATGTTTGATAAAAGTTCCGCTTCTACCCATTTGGTAAAGTAATCGGTGGCCATGATGAGAAACCTTTTGTTGCCCGGAGCCCGAGGCAAAGGTCCGACAATGTCGAGTCCCCACTGGGCGAAAGGCCACGGACTGGTGATAGTAGCAAGATCTTCGACTGGCTGGTGGATAATGGGGGAAAACCTCTGACACTTGTCGCACTTGAGGACGTACTGGGCTGCATCCTTCTGCATGTAAGGCCACCAGTATCCCTGTAAGATGGCTCGGTGTGCTATCGATCTTCCGCCGACATGACTTCCACATATCCCTTCATGGATTTCGAACAAGACGCTCTGTACCTGGTCCGGATGGACACAGTGCAAATAAGGACCTGTAAAGGAACGTCTGTAAAGTTCCTTACCTGGCGACAGCCAATACCTGAGAGATGCATGTTTGATTCGCCGAGCTTCAGCCTTATCGTTTGGCAGCTTGTCTGTGTCAAGGTAAGAAATGATTGGGTCCATCCATGATGGTCCCAGCTTCTCTGCTGTTAGGGCTTCCTCCTCCTCGCGGAAAATGCTGGGTTTGGCAAGGGTTTCCACATTGATCGTCCTTCTCGAACCAGATTTCAGAGCCGTGGCCAGGGTCGCCAAGGCATCGGCATATGAGTTGTTATCTCGGCTAATCTGTCGAAGTTTGTAGCTTTTAAATTGGTCGAGCAGTTCCTTGGCCTTTGCTAGGTACAGCGTCATTCTATCGTTCTTCGCGACGTATTCCCCTGTGATTTGATTTACGACAAGTAAGGAGTCCGAATATATGACGATTTCGGGAATTCGAAGCTCAAGGGCTCGACGTATTCCAGCGAGCAAGGCCTCGTATTCTGACTCATTGTTGGAGGCAGTGAACTCCAGCTTGATGGCTTGCTCGATGGTTAGACCATCTGGTGTAACGAGTACGATGCCTGATCCTGCCCCCCGGTCATTGGAAGCTCCGTCTACGTAGAGTTTCCAATGATCAGATTGTTCCCAAAGGTCCAGGGGGAGTTCGCGTTGCGGTTGGCCAGTTGCTGGGTCTGTTCTGCTTCTGGTGCCATCTCAACAGAGAACTCGGCAATAAAATCTGCAAGAACCTGCCCCTTCACTGCCGATCTAGGTTGGAACTTGATGTCGAACTCCCCTAACTCCATGGCCCATTTTGCAATTCTTCTTGAGAAGTCGGCTTTCCTTAAAAGAGGTTTGAGCTGGTGGTTGGTGAGGACGTTAATGGTGTGAGATCTGAAGTAATGCACCAACTTTCGGGATGCTACTACCAGTGCGAGTGTCAGCTTTTCGAGGGGTAGATACCTGCTCTCGGCTCCAAGAAGGGTTTTGCTGACGTAATAGACTGGGAATTGTTGTCGATTTTCTTGCCTGAGTAGGACCGCGCTGACTGCATGATCTGACACTGCAAGGTAGAGGAAGAGCTCCTCGTGCTGGACAGGCGTGGAGAGCAGGGGTGGTTTGGTTAGGTAGTTTTTTAGATCGGCAAGTGCAGAGTCACACTCAGGGGTCCACTCGAACCGTTCCTGTTTCTTTAGGAGCTGGAAGAAGGGTCGGCACCTGTCCGATGAACGGCTGATGAATCTGTTGAGTGCAGCGGCCATTCCTGTCAATCTCTGAACCTCTTTGGCATTCTTTGGAGCGTGAACGCTCTGAATTGTACTAATCTGCCGAGGGTCCATTTCAATACCCCGATGTGTGACCAAGAACCCCAGGAACTTGCCTGAGCCGACCCCGAAGACACATTTTGAAGCGTTCAGCCGCATTTTGTAGTCTTTCAGGATACAGAGTACCTCATTTAGGTCCGCCAAGTGGGTGTCGCTCAGTTTGCTTTTTACCACCATGTCATCGATGTAGACCTCGATAGTTCTGCCGAGCTGCGTCTTGAACATCTTTGTGACCAGTCGCTGATATGTGGCTCCGGCGTTCTTCAGGCCAAAGGGCATAACTCTATAGCAGTAAATACCCCTTGGAGTGATGAAGGCCGTTTTCTCTTGGTCGTCGGGGTGAAGTGGGATCTGGTGGTATCCACGGTAGGCATCCAGGAAACTCATCCTCCCGAAGCCGGCGGTTGCATCCACAAGCTGGTCAATTTTGGGCAGGGGGAATGGATCTTTGGGGCATGCCCTGTTGAGGTCAGTGAAGTCTACACAGACCCTCCATTTG
Source organism: Euryodendron excelsum (assembly GCA_033060915.1). NCBI lineage: Eukaryota > Viridiplantae > Streptophyta > Magnoliopsida > Ericales > Pentaphylacaceae > Euryodendron > Euryodendron excelsum. Next base: position 19,301,462 of record CM065378.1, on the reverse strand, counting down.
TCGTCCTTCTTTTTTACTACTACGGTATTTGACAACCAGCTTGGGTAGTTGATCTCTCGAATCGCTCCTGCTTCCAAAAGCTTCTCTGTTTCCTCCAAGACAGCGTCCACATGCTGGGTAGCAGCCCTTCTCCCCTTTTGGATAACAGGTCGGCAATTTGGGTTAACATTAAGGCGATGACAGGCGACGTCGGCGCCTATCCCGGGCATGTCATAAGGGGTCCAGGCGAATACTTCCAGGAAGTCTGTCAGTAACTCAATGAGGGATTTTTTCTCTTGCTTAGACAAAGAGGTGCCGATGACAAAGTATTTTTTCCCTTGCCGATCTATGTATATCTTCTTCAGGTCCTCCACAGCTTTATTCTCGGGCGTCTGTCCCACATCATCAATGGTGGGGGTGTCTTCATGCAGCTCCATCATCTGCACTTTCTCAGATTTTGTCTTGGTCGCACATGTTGTTAGAAAACACCGTTTGGCAGTCACCTGGTCTCCCCTTATCTCGCCAACTCCTGTTGGGGTCGGAAACCGAAGCAGCTAATGGTATGTGGAAGGAACGGCCTTCATGAGGTGCAACCAGGTTCGTCCCATGATGGCATTGTAGGGGGATGGTACGTTAACCACCAGGAATTCGGTTTGTAATGTGATCCCTCCGGCCGTTACAGGAATCGTCACTTTACCCATGGGCCAGACTGGGTCCGAGCTGAAGCCGACCAATGGGTTAAGCGATAGTTGGAGGTCGGACTCCTCGAGCCCCAATTGTTTGAACAAGCTGTAGTACATAACTTCAGATGAACTCCCTTGGTCAATGAGCAATCTTTTAACGTCACAGTCCGCCATTCTTAACGTAACAACCAAGGCATCATTACGGGGGATCTGCACTCCAGCGAGGTCCTCGTTGGTGAAGGAGATGGACGCATGGGCATTGCCCACCTTGGCTTTCTTGCTGGGTGGTTGTATCTGCATCACTTCCCTTAGGTGTGTAGCCTTCTGCATCTCGGCTCGGTACCTATGTGGGTCGATGGTTCCTGATTCGGCCGAACCGTGCAGCACGTTGATTACCCGAACCGGCCTTACTTCTGGTTCCTTCTGGGCTGCTTCCTGCATTCGTGGTTACTCGGCTTCAACTTTAGTCTTCTCCCTATCAATGAATTGGTCAAGGTGGCCTGCTTTGGCTAAGTCTTCCAAATGGGTTTTCAGATGCCGACACTGCTCTGTCTTGTGCCCCTTCTCGCGGTGGTAGGAACAGAACCTCTTCTGGTCCCTAGTTGCAGGATCTCCCCCCAGCTTTGGTGGCCACTTGAAGAAGGGCTTATCGCGGATCTGGGGCAATATTTTATAGATGGGGTCTTTAAAGACTGTGTAGACCCCATCAGTCACTCTTTTTCCTCGACTGATATCTTCTAATCGGGGCTTCTTGGCATCCTTTTTATTCGTCTTTTCGGCTGCAACGCCGACCTTGGTTGTCTCCCCCTGGGGTACGTCCTCGTCTAGCCGCGCATAGCGCTCGATCCTCAGCATTAGTTCCTGTATGGTGAGGGCTGGTTTATTCATTAGGGATTGCCGTAAGCGATGCTCCCTGGGAAGGCCGATCTTGAACTGAGTTACATCTAACTGCTCGCTGCACTCGTCAATCTCGTTATAAGCTTCCCAATAGCGTCGGGCGTATGCTCGCAATCCTTCTCCTTCCTCTTTTCACAATATCAGCAAGAAATCAACCTCCTTCGGCTGTAGGCTATTTGCTATGAAACGGGCTGTGAAGAGTTCGGCTAGTTGCCTCCAGTTAGAAACGGATTTAAGTGGCAATTTGTCGAACCATCGTAACGCCACACTTCCCAGGCTGGAGGGGAAGATCCGACACATCAGCATCTGGTCACTGCACCACACTACCATGAGCTGTTTGTAATGCCGAACATGGTTAATTGGGTCAGACTTCCCGTCATAAAGGGTGAACTTTGGTGGGGTGAATTTTCGAGGAATTGGATGGGATTCAATCTCCTCAGTGAATGGCGTGGATGCAATCTGGTCAAGGGCCTTTCTCATCAGGTCATGGGTTGTGCGCTCCTTAGTTCGCTGCCTTCTATCCTCCTGCTTTTCATTGTACCACTTTTTCCAGTCTTCCTTCCGCCGATCTCCCTCCGCTGGACTGTCATGCGGTGGGGTTTTGCTTCTGTCCCTTTGCCGACCCGTGCGCCTGTTAACGCAACGCGCGGTACTAGGGGTGTAACTTCCTCTTACCGGTGGTGCTGGTTCGTCCCTGGCGCCAACAACCTGCTCCCGATCTGGGGACCCATCTCTCCTATGCCCATTCCTGGCAAAGAATGCCTCCCTCATTGCCCGCACTTGCGAGGTGAGGTAGACTATCTCTTCTCCACGCCGCCGAATTTCCCTCTCTGCTGCACGGAGCGTATCCTCGCTTGGGACCTGCCCACTGGAGGGTGACGGGGCCAGATTCCGAGGATGGTTCCTGCGGAAGTTTCTGTCCCTGACATAGCCCGTAGCCCTCCGCATTTCCTCTTGTGTCTCCTGGTGGCTTTCAGCGGGCGTTCGTATCTCTGACCTCAGTATTCTCCTTTGCCGATCTACTGGTGTAGATTGGCAGTGCGCCGAACTGGTCTGGTTTTTACTGGAGGAGGCTCTGAAGCCTCTCCCGTCGTAGTTTTCTTTCCTATGTCTCCAGTCGTTTAGACTCATGGTTTTTCTAAGCAAGACAAGGGGGTTAGAATGAGTCGACCCTAGGTGGGCCGATCACACTCCGAAGATTAAGTTAGCAAGCTTAATCGAGAAGGATCAATGAAAGTTGTGTATGTCAGGGGTTAACTTCTCATACCTGGCTCTCGATTCTTCGGGTCTTTATAAAGTCCTCCAGGGAGTGTGTTTTGTCTTGGCCTATCAGCAGGCTCTCATGGTCTGCTGGGTAGGCATCATCATTGACGCCGCCTGGCTGCCTGCAGGGTCTGGCGCACCGTCGTGGAGGATTCCGGCTGACCGGACGTGCACGTCGACGTTTGTGTGGGCAGCCGCTCGTGCATTTAATGCAAGTCAACTCCGCATTTGATGCTCAAAGACCGCTAGCGGTTTGGGCAAACTGTTCGCTGTCTGGGCTACCTTTGGAGGAGGTCGGCAGTTTGGGCTGGCCTTCCTGTTGGCCCAAGTAGGCAACCCAAGAGGGGGGGTGAATTGGGTTTTATAGAATTTTTAACAAGAGTTTCAACTAAAAAAACGTTTATGGATTTTAGTAACAAATAATCAAAGTATATGTATCAAGCAAATGAAGTGTACATTAGAGCAAGTATTTGCAAGCATGCATAATAAGCAAGTAAGCAAAACAGAGGCAGAAGAAATATGCACCAGATTTATAGAGGTTCGGCCAACCTTGCCTACGTCCTCTCTTCTTCGATCCTTTCGAAGGAATTCCACTATGCAATACACCTTACACAGCCGCTGGTTGTGCCACGAGTGCCCAGCTCACTCTTTACAAAAGCTTCTTCCCAAGCTTTCAAAACCCAAGAGATTTTGTCCAAGCTTCTCTTAAACTTACAAGTGTTTTTCCCAAGAACACTTAAACTTACAAGGTTACAAACCCTCCCAAACAAGAATGAATGAAGATTATACAAAGAGTGACTCTCCTAGTGAGTATACAAATGAATACAACTCAATGGATAACTTTAAACACTCAGCAAGAATATGTAACAGTTAGGTGCAGGTGATTTTTAGCTTTGAAGCACTTGATATGAATGGTATAATTGCTCTTCCTTTCTTCTTTGAAGCTGTATATATCTCATATATATAGGTATGGATCGATTCTAGCCGTTGGAGAAGTATGGGAGAAGATTTGGTTGTGTTTGTGCCCATACCGTCTGTCAGAAAACTAGCCGTTAGAGTCTAGGAGTCGACTCTTTTCTCAATGAGTCGACTCTTTTTGCATTTCAGCAGATTTTTCAAGTTTCTGTCCAAATGAGTCGACTCTTTTGTCCTAGGAGTCGACTCTTTTCAGCAGTCTGCAGAATTGTTTGTTCTCTGTTGCAATGAGTCGACTCTTTTTGGCCAGGAGTCGACTCTTTTAAGCTTCCAGCAGAATTCCAAGGCTCTGTTCGAATGAGTCGGCTCTTTTAACTTGAGGAGTCGACCCTTTTTCCAAAAACCCATATTTTTGTAACTTTTCTTCATTCTTTTTCAAAGCTTCCAATCTCTTCAAGGATCATCTAAATAGGCTTTTTAAAGCTTGCAAACACTTCTTCAAGATTAGATGACTCCAAGAACATCTTCAATCCATTCAAGGTGAGTTTTCTTCATTTTCATCACTTGTAGAGCTCTTCCATTATCATAGCTTCATCTATTGATTCAAGTCTTCTTCAATATCTTCAAGAGAGCTTCCATGACTTAGAATCTTCATTTCTTCAAACAACATGGCTTTTCCATGGACTTCAACAACTCAAGAAAGCTTTACAAATCTTGTGATTCCTTCCATGTCTTCAAGACATCTTTACATCTTCTAAGAAAACTTCCATATTTTGAGTTGGTATCTTTTTCTTCCATTCTTGCAAGATATCTTCAAGTACTCAAAGTCTTCAATCTTTTAAATCAATACTTTGATCATTTTCATTCTTCTTCTTTGATATCCATCATCTTCATTCTCTTGTAACATCACCATTGTAGAATACATCACTCCATCATGCTTTTTATCATAAATCCTCTATTATGATAAGCTTCAAGTCAAGATCTAATTAATAATTCATCTGCACACTAAGTAGAATTATTAGATCATTTAACCATGTTTTGTTATCATCAAAATCAAGGCATTGACTCAACAATCTCCCCCTTTTTGATGATGACAAAACATTAAAAATATATGCAATTTAAGCTCAATATAAAACATGAGGATGAATATGTATTTGAAGTATGGGACTTCAAAGTCTCAGTTTTCTTTCCATGTCAAGATATATATATTTTTTTATAAGTATTCTCCCCCTTTTTGTTAATCAATCAAAAAAAAAAAAAGAGATGCAAATTTTGAATGAGAAGGTGGAGTCATAGTTCAGTTTTTAAAAAAATCCTCCCCCTCAATGAAGGAGTTTTCTTTGAAATGGCATACAAAGAAGCCTTTAAGAGTATAGACAATATGCTCAAAATTCTAAGAAGCTCAATAACTTGCAATATCAGAAAAATTTAGATAAAGGAAGATTTTTATACCATGCCTTAGCTCCCCCTTGCTTTTGTATTCTGTGCCTTAGAGCAGTCTCAGATTCAGGGTAAAGCAAATTCTAACTCAGAAGTGCAGGGTATGTAGGCAGCTGGTGATGTAAAAAATTCATGCTGCATTCATTGGATACTTCTTACTGCTTTAACTTCATCAAACCAATGCTCCCCCTTTCCTTTGCAGTTGATGCCTTATGATATAATTCCTGGTAGTGCATTGAGGAGTGTTTTCTCTCCTTTTGATCTTTTTGAGAAAAATTGCTCCCCCTTTTTGTCAAATCCTCAAAAAGAGGAGTAATAGATGGAGAAAAACAGACAGGTACAATAGCAAAAAAAAATAGTATACAATGATGTTTATGTGAAGATCATTTACAAAGATAGTTAAAGCAATCATTCATTCAGTATTGTTAAAGCAATCATTCATTCAACCAAACACAAATGAGATAGCAATGTTAAGATAAAGAGATTCAAAACACACCATTCATTCATAAAGAAATATTGAAAGAGTTTAACAAAAAGAACCATCCACAAACATATTACATGATGCTTTAGAAAATGTCTTGTTCAAAAACAGAAAATAGAGAGTTCAGAGGCAGAGGTCTTCATTTTCTTTTGGGAGAAGGAGTTTGAGAGAGATCAACTGGATTATCAGCAGTGTTTGTAAATTTGCTGCTTGAAGGTCTTTGTCTCAGGCCATATTTGTGAGGAGCTACAGAAGACTTTGGAGGAGTTTGGTCAAGAGGATCAGAGGGGTCTGCAGGTGATGGCTGAGAAGAGGTATGCTCCCTTCCACTGGATCCTTCCAACTCATCAGTACTTGAGTCTTCTGCTACAAATTCTGCTGCTGAAGGGAAGAGTGGCTGGTATTGGTCTCCCACCAGCTTCTTCATATATTTGCCAATATGCTCAGTGGAAAGAGCAATGTCATTGGCAACTTTCTCTCTGATTTTGGTTCCTTCAGACACAAAGGCCTTGCTCAATTCTCTTACCTTCTTTTCAACAAAGAATAATCTAGTTGCCCCATTATCAATTTTCTTATCCAATTTAGTGAACATCTCTTCTTGATGCCTTTTCAAGTCTCTTACCATGCTCATCAAAATACTCATATCTACTGATTGGCCACCTGGAACAATGCTCATTGGAAAAAGTTCCCTTGGAGTAGGAGAAGAGGCAGGTCTAGAGGGTTCACCACTTTCTGGTATGGCACTGGAAGGTTCACCTCTTTCAGTGGATTCAATTCCAGGAGTCCCACTGTCAATATGTTTCTCTTTTCTAGGGGTCCAGGTCTTGCTCTGTGGGTTGAAGTGATAGCCCATCCTTGACAAAGTTTTCTGATTATACTCATCTGAATTAGAATCAGGAGTTCTGTGCTTTTCACCCCTTAAATCTATCTTGAAGTGTTTAAAAATTTTGGTCAAGAGGATCCCATAGGGTAGGCTAACTTTGGTTCTTGAGGCTTTGACAATGTGCTCTAAAATAAACTCAGGCAAATCAATTTTAGTGTCTGTCAAATAAGCCCAGAGGAAAAACAATTCCCTTTCAGTGATATAGTCAAACTTCCCACCTTTAGGAATGAGAATGTGACAAATAAAGTGATGCACCAATCTCAGTTCCAAAGGCAAGTCATTGGCCATGGGTTGGAATGAATCATCAGTAGATTTCCTTTCCCAGTAAAGCAGATAAAGCAGTCTTTCTACTAACATCTTTCTTGTCCATTTGCCCACCACTACCAATTTTTAAAATTTGACAAATCACTCCTTTAGTGAGGGTAATGGTTTCACCCTTCACATAACTAATCACATTTACTTCTCCAGTTTCCTTTTCTACATGGGCATAGAATTGTCCAACAATTTCAGGATATACATCATCCTTTAACAAAGTAATAGATTTCCAACCAAGAGCTTCAAATTTTGGTTCAAAAGCAAACTTCTCTTTAGCAAAGAAAGCATAATCTATCCATCTTCCATTTAAAATGACTCTAGAAGAGAAAATTTTCTCATACTTATCTTGATTTGATTTCTTCTCAAAGTAAATGGTGTTGTCGAGAAATACATCTTCCTCCTCCTCAGTTTGCTTCCCTTTTCTCCTCTTTGAAAGCTTAGAAGAGTCCCCTTTAGTCTTCCTCTTCGTTCCTCTCTTGGATATGGGAGTCGGCTCTTTTAGGGCTTTCTTGCCTTTCTTCGATGGAGCAGATTTAGGAGCCATGGAAGGTTGCAAATGACGGTTGAAGGAAGTTAGAAAGATTCTAGGATGATCAAATATAGGTTGGGTAAGGATTGAGGGAGAGTTTTTCGGTGGTTGGAAGTGGAGATGGCGGTTGATCGTGAAAGAAGAGAGAAATTTGAAACGTTGGAATGATTTGAATAAAACAGGGGTGTTACAGTTTTAAAATGATTTTAACTTAAATGAGTCGACTCATGGTTAAAAAGGGTCGACTCTTTTTGAGCGAAGAAAACTTCCTGAGCTCTCTGTTCAAATGAGTCGACTCTTTTGCCAGGAGGAGTCGACTCTTTTCGACAGAGGACATGTGAGGCTGATTCCAGAGTCCAGGAGTCGACTCTTTTGGAGCATGAGTCGACTCTTTTTCTCCAGAGATGCAAAGATGTCTTTTTAAAAGCCATGAAATGCATCAAACAAGTTTGTAATCAATTTCAAGGATACTTATGCATTTATCAAACATATATAAACATCTAAGCATTCAAGATAAAGGGTTGCTCATTCCCAATTCTCTCCTAATCATACAAAACCTATCTTCATTCAAGGGTTTTGTGAATATATCTGCAAGTTGATGTTCAGTACTCACAAAATCAAGCAAAATGTCACCTTTTTGCACATGATCACGTATAAAATGATGTCTAATCTCAATGTGCTTTGTGCGAGAGTGTTGGATAGGGTTTTTAGTCAGATTGATGGCACTTGTGTTATCACATCTAACTGGAATATGTTCAAATGTTAAACCAAAGTCTTCTAATTGATGTTTTATCCAAAGCACTTGTGCACAACAACTTCCGGCTGCAATATACTCAGCCTCGGCTGTAGAAAGTGCAACAGAGTTTTGTTTCTTACTAGACCATGAAACAAGCATATTTCCAAGAAATTGACAAGATCCACTAGTACTTTTTCTATCAACTTTGCTACCAGCATAATCAGCATCTGAATAGCCAATTAAGTTCAAAGATGTGTTTTTAGGATACCACAATCCAAGATTAGGTGTGTGCTTAAGGTATCTAAATATTCGTTTAACAGCAACAACATGTGATTCCTTTGGATTAGATTGAAATCGAGCACACAAACATACACTAAACATAATATCAGGCCTACTAGCAGTCAAATAGAGCAATGAGCCTATCATACTTCTATATAGCTTGGTATCTACCGAAATACCTTTCTCATCACTGTCAAGTTTTGTTGAAGTATTCATAGGAGTGCCCAATGGTTTCGCATTTTCCAGCCCAAACTTCTTGAGTAGATCTTTGATGTACTTAGCTTGGTTAATGAAAATTCCTTCCCTTGATTGTTTGATTTGAAGTCCAAGGAAGTAATTGAGCTCACCCATCATGCTCATCTCAAACTCACCCTGCATACACTTAGCAAATTCTTTGCAAAGCTTTTCATTAGTAGAGCCAAATATAATGTCATCAACATAAATTTGCACAAGCAACATGTTATGATTTTTAACCTTTATAAAAAGAGTTGTATCAACCTTACCTCTCGTAAAATCATTTTCGGTTAAAAATTTGCTTAGCCTTTCATACCAGGCCCTTGGAGCTTGCTTTAAACCATATAATGCTTTAGTAAGTTTGAAAACATGTTCTGGAAATATAGGATTTTCAAAGCCAGGAGGTTGTTCAACATACACCTCTTCAGAAATAAAACCATTCAAGAATGCACTCTTCACATCCATTTGATAGAGTTTGAAATTCTTGAAACATGAAAATGCAAGCAACATTCTAATAGCTTCTAATCTAGCTACAGGTGCATACGTCTCATCAAAATCAATACCTTCTTCTTGACTATAGCCTTGAGCTACAAGTCTAGCCTTGTTTCTAATAATGGTTCCAGATTCATCCATCTTGTTTCTAAACACCCATTTGGTTCCAATTACAGGATGATCTTTAGGTCTAGGAACAAGATTCCAAACCTTATTCCTTTCAAATTGGTTTAATTCTTCTTGCATGGCCATAATCCATGACTCATCATTTTCAGCATCTTGAAAACATTTTGGTTCTATTTGTGAAAGGAAAGCAAGATGATTACACACATTTCTAAGAGATGATCTTGTTCTTACCCCTTGTGATGGATCACCTAGTATTTGCTCTGTTGGATGGTTGTGGACAAATTTCCACTCCTTTGGCAATCCTTCATTCTCATTTTGTTGGCTTGAGGAGTCATCTTGATTTCCTTTGTCATGTGGTGAAGCTTCATTTTGAGTTTGATCAATGTTCATCTTATCCAAGTTCTTCTCCACATCATCTATATCATCATTCACAGCCTTTCTAGACAAAGAGTTTAGTTCATCAAAAGTAACATGAATTGATTCTTCAACAACTAAGGTTTTCTTATTGTAAACTCTATAAGCCTTGCTATGTGAGGAATATCCTAGAAAGATAGCTTCATCAGATTTTGCATCAAATTTACCAAGGTTGTCCTTGTTATTATTTAACACAAAGCATTTACATCCAAAAGCTCTAAAATATGAAACACTTGGTTTCTTGTTTTTCCAAAGCTCGTATGGGGTTTTATTTAAAAATTTTCTTACCAAAACTCTGTTTAACACATAGCAAGCTGTGTTAACAGCTTCAGCCCAAAAATATTTTGGCAAATTGTTTTCACAAAGCATTGTTCTCCCCATTTCTTCCAAAGTCCTGTTTTTCCTTTCAACAACTCCATTTTGTTGAGGAGTTCTAGGTGCTGAAAAGTTATGTTCAAAACCATTTTCATCACAATATGTTTCAAAAGGTTTGCAATCAAACTCACCACCATGGTCAGTCCTAATTGCTGTGATTGTAAATCCTTTTTCGTTTTGAACCCTTTTACAAAATTTGGTAAAGAAAGCAATTGTTTCATCTTTGTGAGCTAGAAAGAATGTCCATGTAAACCTTGAGTAATCGTCAACAATGACAAGAGCATATTGTTTACCAGCTAAGCTTAGAGTTCTAGTTGGTCCAAACAAATCCATATGCAATAGTTGAAGTGGTCTAGAAGTAGAGAGCATGTTGGTAGATTTAAAAGATACTCTGGTTTGTTTTCCCATTTGACATGCATCACAAGTTTTGTCTTTTTCAAAATTAAGTTTGGGAAGACCATTTACTAACTCATTTTTAGAAATTTTTGAAATAATACTCATACTAATATGGCCAAGCCTTCTATGCCACAACCAACTATCCTCTTTGCTCACAGCAGCAAGGCATTTGATCTTACAAGAAGATAATTCATTTAAGTTGAAAGTGTAAATATTGCCTTGTCTTTGGCCAGTCAATATGATCTTGTTATCATTTATGTTTACTACATTACATTTAGATGATTCAAACACTACTTTGCAACCTTTGTCACACAATTGACTAATGCTTAACAGGTTGTGTTTAAGTCCTTTAACAAGTAGAACATTCTCAATAGAAGTTGAAGAATTTTTACCAATACTACCTATACCGATGATCTTGCCTTTGCTATTATCTCCAAAAGTGACCAATCCTCCATCTTTTGGTGTGAGAGAAGTGAATTGAGTTTCATCTCCAGTCATATGTCTTGAACAGCCACTGTCCAAGTACCATTGATCCTTTTTGGAGTTGGCTTGAAGACACACCTACAAAATAAGCAACTCAACCTTTGACCTTTGGTACCCAAATCATCTTGGGTCCAGTGGAGTTAGTCTTCAATGTTCCTTTTGGAACCCAAGCTTTCTTGACAACATGAGATTGTTGTATAAGAAAACATTGATTTGCAAAGTGACCTCTCTTATGACAATAGAAGCATGTGATTGGTGCTTTTGAAAACTTTTTATGTTTAAAAACATTGTAACCTATTCCAGCCTTGTCAAGAGAGCAATTTCGTTTTCCAAGCATAACATCAAGTTTATCTCTTCCATTGACACATTTAGAAAGAGATTTTTCTAAATCAGTGACTTTTTCTTTTAAAACAGAGTTTTCATTTTTCAAAATGTCATTTTCATTTTGTAACTCTTCACTTTCTTCTGTGAGAGTGAATACCATATTCTTGAGAAGATTGTTTTTGATGCTTAGCTTTTTAAATTCAACTATCAAATCATCAAAAGCATCTTGCAATTCATTAAAAGAAAAATCAGAATTAGTTACCTCTGTTTCTTCTTCATGTGCCATAAGACATAGGTTGGCTACTTCATGAGTTTCAGATTCATCTAAGCTTGAATCCTCACTGTCACTCCATGTTGCAGCTAGAGCCTTCTTCCCTCTTTCTTTCTTTCCTTTCTTTTTCAGCTGAGGACACTCATTTCTCATGTGTCCTGGCTTTTTGCATTCGTAGCATATGATGGTAGAATCCTTGTTGTTGGATTCACCTTTTGCTTCAATCTTCTTTCCTCCCTTCCACCTTCTTCTCATGAATCTCTTGAATTTTCTTGTGATGAGAGCAAGATCTTCCTCATCTTCTTCTTCACTTTCAGATTCATTTTCTGATGTGGTGGTCTTGAATGCAACCGACTTCTTTTTCTTGTCCTCTTCTTCTTGAGCATTCTGTTTTCGGGTTAGCTCATAAGTCATAAGAGAGCCAAGAAGTTCTTCAAGAGGTAGAATGTTGAGGTCTTTAGCTTCTTGAATGGCTGTCACCTTTGCTTCCCATGTCTTTGGCAGTGATCTTAAGATTTTTCTCACCTGTTCACTGTTAGGATACACTTTTCCAAGAGACTTTAAGCCATTTACAATGTCAGTAAATCTGGTGAACATCTCAGTTATAGACTCATCAGATTTCATTCTAAATAATTCATAGTTATGCACAAGAATGTTAATTTTTGACTCCTTGACCTGATTTGTTCCTTCATGAGTTACTTCAAGTCTGTCCCAAATTTCTTTGGCAGATTCACAGGTAGAAATTCTATTGAACTCATTTGGATCTAATGCACAATATAAGATATTCATAGCCTTAGCATTAGATTGCATAAGCTTCATGTCATTCTCATCCCATTCATTTTCAGGTTTGGGGATAACTTCTCTTTCAATAACTTTGCTGGGAGTTTTAGGACCATTAACGATAATCATCCATAACTCATAATCAACGGATTGAATATAAATCCTCATTCTATTCTTCCAATAGTTGTAGTTTATACCATTAAACATTGGAGGTCTATTAGTGGATTGACCCTCACCTAGAGAGCTTCCAAACATGGTTGCCATGGATCAACTCTAAGGATGTTAAGCCTTTAAACTAGAGTACTAGCTCTGATACCAATTGTTGGCCCAAGTAGGCAACCCAAGAGGGGGGGTGAATTGGGTTTTATAGAATTTTTAACAAGAGTTTCAACTAAAAAAACGTTTATGGATTTTAGTAACAAATAATCAAAGTATATGTATCAAGCAAATGAAGTGTACATTAGAGCAAGTATTTGCAAGCATGCATAATAAGCAAGTAAGCAAAACAGAGGCAGAAGAAATATGCACCAGATTTATAGAGGTTCGGCCAACCTTGCCTACGTCCTCTCTTCTTCGATCCTTTCGAAGGAATTCCACTATGCAATACACCTTACACAGCCGCTGGTTGTGCCACGAGTGCCCAGCTCACTCTTTACAAAAGCTTCTTCCCAAGCTTTCAAAACCCAAGAGATTTTGTCCAAGCTTCTCTTAAACTTACAAGTGTTTTTCCCAAGAACACTTAAACTTACAAGGTTACAAACCCTCCCAAACAAGAATGAATGAAGATTATACAAAGAGTGACTCTCCTAGTGAGTATACAAATGAATACAACTCAATGGATAACTTTAAACACTCAGCAAGAATATGTAACAGTTAGGTGCAGGTGATTTTTAGCTTTGAAGCACTTGATATGAATGGTATAATTGCTCTTCCTTTCTTCTTTGAAGCTGTATATATCTCATATATATAGGTATGGATCGATTCTAGCCGTTGGAGAAGTATGGGAGAAGATTTGGTTGTGTTTGTGCCCATACCGTCTGTCAGAAAACTAGCCGTTAGAGTCTAGGAGTCGACTCTTTTCTCAATGAGTCGACTCTTTTTGCATTTCAGCAGATTTTTTCAAGTTTCTGTCCAAATGAGTCGACTCTTTTGTCCTAGGAGTCGACTCTTTTCAGCAGTCTGCAGAATTGTTTGTTCTCTGTTGCAATGAGTCGACTCTTTTTGGCCAGGAGTCGACTCTTTTAAGCTTCCAGCAGAATTCCAAGGCTCTGTTCGAATGAGTCGGCTCTTTTAACTTGAGGAGTCGACCCTTTTTCCAAAAAACCCATATTTTTGTAACTTTTCTTCATTCTTTTTCAAAGCTTCCAATCTCTTCAAGGATCATCTAAATAGGCTTTTTAAAGCTTGCAAACACTTCTTCAAGATTAGATGACTCCAAGAACATCTTCAATCCATTCAAGGTGAGTTTTCTTCATTTTCATCACTTGTAGAGCTCTTCCATTATCATAGCTTCATCTATTGATTCAAGTCTTCTTCAATATCTTCAAGAGAGCTTCCATGACTTAGAATCTTCATTTCTTCAAACAACATGGCTTTTCCATGGACTTCAACAACTCAAGAAAGCTTTACAAATCTTGTGATTCCTTCCATGTCTTCAAGACATCTTTACATCTTCTAAGAAAACTTCCATATTTTGAGTTGGTATCTTTTTCTTCCATTCTTGCAAGATATCTTCAAGTACTCAAAGTCTTCAATCTTTTAAATCAATACTTTGATCATTTTCATTCTTCTTCTTTGATATCCATCATCTTCATTCTCTTGTAACATCACCATTGTAGAATACATCACTCCATCATGCTTTTTATCATAAATCCTCTATTATGATAAGCTTCAAGTCAAGATCTAATTAATAATTCATCTGCACACTAAGTAGAATTATTAGATCATTTAACCATGTTTTGTTATCATCAAAATCAAGGCATTGACTCAACACTTCCCTCATAACTGATTTGGGCCCCCAGGTAGCCCCAACTTTAATTCGAGCAGATTGGGCCTCACCCATTGGGTTGGGCCGGGGGTTACTCCCCCACAATTAACATAAGCTAAGTATGAATATTAATTAAGCTAATTAATCATGAATTAAGCTCACTAATCATGAATTAAAAATATACTAATCCCCTAAATGTATTAAGCTCACACATGTCACACATGTATTAAGCTAATTAATCATGAAGTAAGCTCACACATGTCACACACACACCCTTGCTAGCAAAATTAGTGAAGCACACACCTAGGTATCTTAGGGTTAGACCCCCCACCTAGCACCTCCTTGCTTCCTTAATCCACCTCTAATTCACATAATCAACATAATTAATCACACTTATGATAATTAATCATGATTAACATAAGCTAAGCATGAAGATTAATTAAGATAATTAATCATGAATTAAGCTCACTAATCATGTTTAAACATATACTAATCCCCCAAATGTAAGTTCTCATTAAATCATGCCATTAAAGCTTCTTGATTAAGGATAATGATGCACCATAAACATGCTATTAAGCTAAGTATGATGCTAAGCTAGTTAGGGTTTCACAGCTCCGGCCACCGGCCACCGTTGCTGACCACACCAGTTGGGGTCGACTCGTCTTGGGGTTAGGAACAAAACCCATGAAGGGCTCAACGTTTGAAAATGGAGGGAAGACGACCAAAAGGACAGTTGTAGGTCTGAACCGCTAGGGTTCCGCCATGCAGCCACCATTTTGGGCGCCGTCCGGCCACCGTTGGTCGAGCTCTGGCCATAAGCATGAAGCCCAAGACCTTACCAATACCTAGGGCTCGCATGCATGGCCAGGAATACCAGGGATTGGCCGAAAAACGAGCTTGAACGCAACCAGTTGTGGTGGGAGGAAGAAGAAGGCTGTGCCTTCCTCCCCTACGCGCGGCTAGTAGCGCGTGTGGGCGCGTCCCACTGAGTTTCGTTCTAAATTTTTTATGGCCATGCTATGAGCATCTAAGTATCCTTCCCTCAAAATTTCAGACCTTGAGGACTTTCCTGTGAATTATCATGAATTTATTTCTATGTTTGGCATGGAAATTCACAAAAAATAAAGGAGATATAAAAATATTCTAAAAATTTTACCAGAAAATCCTTAAAAATACAGGGGACATAGATATGGGAGAGTAGCCTTAGTAGCTATCACGAATAAGACTTCCAGAATATCTCCTATTCCAAGCCACCAGACAGTTTTGTTCCTACCAAAGATGTGTACCACCTAAGATACTGACTAATTATGACACCACACTACTAACAGTCTAAATTACTTAGTAAAAATATATATGAAAAATAGATATCTAACTCTTGTAACATGAACAGAAAATATTTGACGAATTGAATCAAATCTGCTACACACATACTAGCATGGTAGGAAACTGTGTATTTTCTAATATACGTGCTCATTTCTTTTCTTTTCTATCCAAAGCTTGTTTAAATGCTAACTTTTATATCTTGCTTTATTATATTTGCATTTCATGTCTATTTGCATCATTGGGGAGGAATAAGGGATGAACAACTGAATAAATGAAAGAATCCCGGGTTTGTATCATGAGTGACTGCTGATCAACTGGTGTCGGTACTACCATGAATCAGAATTCATTAACTTGTTATGGGCTAAATAATCATGAGTGGGCCCGCACTAAACTTGAAGAAAAGGAGTGTCAATGGTGGGCCCACTGGACTTGATGATGTCCTAGGCTGGACATACCTATAGGATCTGAGTGATGATAAAGAGAAATGGGTTCATATGCATGTCATAGCATTAAATTACTACACTGCATTTTAAACTCGTGTCTTATGAAGTTATGGTATTTCTACTGGGTTTCGCAGCTCACCCCTATTTTATGGGACAACCTTTAGGAAATAAGGCGTCAGTTGGATTAGAAGGAAATAATCACGAGTAATGAACCACACAGTTCAGTTGAAAATTTTCCTCAATGTTTAATTTGGATTGTACATAAAATAAAGTTATGGATCTCAACTGAAAGAAAAATGTTCTTCGGATGTAATAATCATTTTGGAAGAATATTGATATGTATCTTTAACTGATAAACCCCTTGTCCCGATCTAGAGGATAATATGGGTCGTGACAGGTCTCCACCTTAACATGCCAGGTTCCACCATTTCTTTCGTCATTGCTCACCACAATTATTTCAAAAATGATGCAAATAGTCTTGTAATGAAATTCAACTCTAAATGCAAGCACAAGAATAATGCATCAACCTTACATTTTTCCTAGCCATCTCCCAAGTTTAAGAAAAAATTTAGATAGCCAACCAGTGTGTCAAAGCTGTCCAATTCCATAATTCAGTGGAAGCCAATTATAGCATAAATGAGATCAACTTTGTTTATAGTTGTGTTTAAATGCAAAGCATAAACTTGTACATTGTTCATAATTTGGAGATGTGAACGCTCCATTTTACCAAATGCAATCAATGAAACTAGATGAAAGTATGCTCTTTTGGAAAGGACTAGCATTTAGATTTAAATGGTGCTATTGTCCGGTGGAGAGTAGCACCATTTTTAAAAATTGTTTTTGGTTTACAAGTATAGGTATTAAAAAAAAGAGTACAGTATACGAGACTCCTATCACTAGAAGGTTTGAAAAAGATTAGATATATTCAATATCAAAAAATATGCAAAAAGACTGTTTCTGTATTATAAACCCATCACATTCACCTTGTAATTGCTAATCAATATGCATTAGATTAAAAAAGTCCTCAGCATCATACGAGGAGTAATAAGTTTTGACATAGGCCAAAATAGTAGGGTTAGATATTAGGCGGGCTGAGCTTGTGTTACCTAATAACAATTGCAATAGCAGCCCCGACCTAACCCGGCCGGACTTTAGGCTTAGACTTTAACTTCCAAGCCTATCCAAAAATAAAAATAAAAGTCCAAGCCGCCCGAACTATATATAGGTCGGTGCTAATATTTTTTTCACCTACAAGGATCTGCTTTCTACTTCTTGAGCATTCATCTAAAGGCAAAGCTTTATGTGTCTCCGCCTCTAATGTTGTAATACTTGAATCATAAGAATCCAAGAAAAGAAAAAACCTATATACTGGTATTTAAGTGAAAACCCAACTCTGACCTAAAAAAAAAAAAAAAAGTGAGAGACCAACCCAACCCAAAAAAGAGAAAAGATCTAGCTGACAAGGGCACTTGGACATTGGATTTGATCGCTGGTGGTGTCCCAGCAAACAATGGAGGAAGATCTTGGTGGCGGGATGACGACTCTTCTTAATCCTTTTCCTCTGGTGAAAACTTTCCGGTAATTGGAGTTCTTCAACTTATATCTTCACCATTGTATACAAAAGAAAGTTTTCACAAGAGATTGACCCTGGTGGAGAATTGTTCATAAAGTGGGTTGGATCGTGATGTTTCACCCAAAAAACAATGGCCGTGAGAGATTTTTTTAAAGTGGATGTGACAAAAAGTTAACAGCCATTTTTGAAATTGTGCGCGGCTTAAGAAAGTCTTGGGAGTCGGGACTATAAATATAAGTATATATAATATTTTCGGACTGGGCTGGGCCGGGCTTTCATAATTATTCCCAGGCCCTTTCAGTATTATTTTCAAGCCTAACATACGTGCCCAGCCCGACCTTATGGGCAAAAAGTGTAATCCCAAGCCCGGTATATTATGGGCGGGCTTTTGAGAGCCGGTCGGCCGATATCCACCCCTACAAAATAGCCCTTCATTATGGCATGAGAAGTCCAAGAAAATATTGTAACTTCCCTCGAGTTCATAGGAGTAGCGTCCACACGAATTATATAAAATTAATGCATTATATAAATAATAATTAGTCGCAAGAAACGAAAAGTGAAATCCTACTTGATACCTCATGCTCATAAAAACCAACATAAAAAGACCAATAAACCACCCATATGTTTAGAAAATATTGAAGCTTTGGTACATGAAGTTGGGGTTGTTTAGGAACTTAATATTTAACAAATAAATGAGACTTGGGATACTAACCTCATCATGAGCCCTAGTACTTTGTGTCATTAAAAATATCATAGATAAATAATAAAAAAAAACAATTTTTTTATTCTATTTACTTCCCCAACCACCAAGTATTTCTTCATTTTGACTCTCTAGTAGACACGTGTAGTTAGAAGGTATTAAATGAAAATGCATCTTCCCCCATTTGTCCGTGTTACTACTGTGGAGAGGGGATACTCTTGTTCATACCCTATTTCTTTCAACTTTAGCCTTGAATGAGCTAATGAAGACAACCACCATACTCCCCCGTCATCACTTCCTTAGACCACCACGACCACCACCACCACCCTTGCCACATCGGCAAGTTCGTAAAACCACCAATGCTCTATTATTGCAAAAGAAACCATGGTCTTCCAACATCACAGAGACAACCATCCTCTCTTCTCCTCCCAAAAGGGGAGACAAAAAAAAATAGAGACACAGATGAGGAAAAGAATCAGAACATTACTGGGATATGTAAAAGTAAATGAACATGGGTGTATTCTTATAAAAGTACTTTCTTGTACCATCGGATTCTTTATTTTCTTTCTACCCAAACATCACTTTCTAAGACACCCTGTAAACTTACTACACTGTTGGATCAAGCATCCTATACCTGCACTAAGGGCAGAATGGCGGCCATTGGCTGTGCCCAACTTGAACACATCCAAGGAACGAAACAATTTCACCTACTCGCAGCGGCATTGTGCTAGCGGCACCTTGTCCATTATGAAGCTTCAAAGCTGAAATGATATTTTTATTATCTCTCTATACCACCATTAGTAAAAAAGAAAATGAGAGGCTAAGCAGCTCTTTACTGTGCAAGCGAATCATCAAACAGCATTCTAACAAATAATCCACCACCCCCTTCCACACGAGAGAGAGAGAGAGAGAGAGAGAGAGAGAGAGAGAGAGAGAGAGAGAGGTTTTGCTTCAAAAACTAAGGTCTGCAGACCCCAAAAGCTGCCTCAAAATGGTAAATACCAAGACAATAACTACAACCATGGACATTGATAAAGAAAAGAAAATTGAAAAAATAAAACTTCTATTCCAGTGACTGTTCTCTATCTGATCTTAACTTTTAAATAAATACAGGTATCTGATTTTCAAAACTTGTAGCAATGTCCACACGATTCACAAGCCACCCGGATCTGCAGTACAACTGTCCAAACCGGACTCGCTAGAACTATAGATACTTTACCGGTGCCAACTCAAAATTTTAGCTCATGCCACATGAGACACCATGCAGCAACAGCTCTCCCAATCTCTGTCAGCTGTGAATGTTTCAGCTCATCAAAATTGTCGAGCTGAGCAGCTGCAGAAGGGCCTCTAACCCCTTGTGTTACACTACAAATCAGTGCACTGCTTATTCTCGGTACACATCAGTAATTTGGAGCCGGGAACACTCAGTACCTCATACCCATAACTATCACCTATACATCCAAATTCTGATTCATCGTCATCACTGTCGATATCTTTTGGAGTCACTCGGTTCTGATATGTTCTACACCGGACAAGGAATACGTTGAAGTAATAGCTCACTAACTTCGCCCTTGTTTTGGTAGGAAAGAACTTGAAGTTGCCATCCCAAAAGCACTTGTTTAGGGATGGGGGTTTCAACCTTACCAGATCTTTGAATCTCTTCTCTTCTTCAAGTGTCCATGAAAGTGAAACTTCCTCACCCATGCGATCAAATTGCCAATGATAAAACGACAACCCAAGTTCAGGCTTCAATTTCATCCTCTTCTCAGCAATGTGAAATCTGACACACCTAACGGAACCTGGACGTTGACAACCACATGAATCTTGTCTCCCTTTTCCAATAGGATCCATTTCAATAAGAGAATTGTGTTTTCCATTTTCTGGGGGCCACATCCTTGTGCCTAGCCACTTCGAATCGCTCTCAGCAACCATGCCAGTCCACTCAGGGACTTCAACTTGAAAAAGAGGGCCCACGGAAACATGCTTGTGGAGGGCCTCATCATTGGACATACCATCAATTGCATTTGTGCCCAGTATCTCCACACTCAAAAGAGCTTGCTCCTTTGGGTTACTCTCAACTTCCGCCTTGTGAGCAGTTACCACTTTATTTTGAGTTCCGGAGCATGAGTTACAACAGGGGCAAAAGCGAGGTTTTGTCAAAGAAGGGAGCCTTTCGCTGCATCTTAATCTCTCTGCAGATTGGTGATTGAGAGCATACCTATCCTCGTAAATAGAGGGATGCATTTTCAGCTTCTTCTGCAAGTTCAGACAATGATTTGTTATATTATATTGGCAAAAATTTGTGATACATGGCCTAGTTCTTGAAGAACAGACAAATTAAGACTTCTCAGTAAAATGATAGTGAGACAACAAAAAATTAAATGCAGTTTCTTTTCTGATGTTGACAAATCAATGTGTTTCAGCTCTCAGATTTTGAGCTTACTTAGAGTAGGGCATCAAATTGTCACTTGTCCATTGGTAAACAAAGGCCATGAATTCATCTCTCAAACCATAAACCGCATCGGTGTTGACCGTTCTTTTTGTCCTTATGATGCCTTCAAGTTGAAACAAATGTTTCCTTATTATAGTGCAATCAATTCACGCCATCCTCTACTGTTGCTACGTCTAACTCCATGAATATATTTATTCCTTTTCTAATTTTTTATTGCACCACCTTATCTAATTTATCATGAATGTTATCTTGACTTCTCAGGAATTCTAACCATGAAGCATGGCTCCTATTTGTCTCGGCGAATACATCCTTTTCATCAAAAATTATTCTCCCTTCCACCTTCTGTCTCCTCTCTACATGTTTGTGTGTATATATATGAATACATGTTTGCACAAACAATTCCAACTTAGATTGTGCTGATTTTAAAAGACTAGCAAAGGTGAAAAAGGGGAGGATCTCAACCAAAGGACAGAAATAAAGAAGTGTTGCATGTCATTCAAAGGAAACATGCAAAAGTAAGCACGCCTATGTGTCGCTTAACCAGATATATAGTCTTCTACTTGTCTATGTAAAAAAATGTTTCCTGCAACTTTTTATTTTTATTCACTAAAGCATCATATACCATGAAAATTTTCCCTTTTCTTGTTTGTTTTTCCTTTTCTCCTTACAAGTAAAAGTATGCACTATAGAAACAGAGACTTCACATAAGGTAAAACAAAAGAAGCCACATTTATTCACAAGCAAATACAAGTGCCCCAAAAAATCTACGAGAATCCATAGACATAGAACACAAGGCATCGTCAACAACATCAAATTCAACTTATGAGGAGGAATCTCAATACACAAAAGAGTGCTGATTCTTCTCCTTCAATATGTACAACATTAGGTAAGGAGGCAGTGTCCAAGTCACTCCAACACCTTCCTCAGCATCCTCTTATGAAGCCTCCATACCAACACCCCATAAAACCTCTCGACCGATCTCTGCCCCAGCAATACTACAATGTAACAACAGATGGATAATGCCTCCTACGTCCCCCCTTGCCTACATCTATATGTAGTAATTCTTCCCTCATACACTTCTGTTGTGTATAATATTGATAAAACTTGGTAAATATTGCATTTCAATAGAAATGACATATTTGCAATATTTATGATTATCTTTCCAACAGCAATTGTTTGCCAACTTACAAGCTACTATATATTCTTTTTGCTCTGATGATTAGGCTACGTGAAGGGAACTACTCTCCCCATACCCATAACGCAACACACAGACACACACACGCACCCACCCCACCCCCCAACAAATCCCCCAAACAAAGAAAAAGGTTCCCAATGAAGACAAGGATCATTGGTGTTTAATATTACTCCCGAGAGACACCACCAGCTAAGTTAGCAAGCATCTGCATAAAACAACAATCTTATCCCTCTCATGATTAATCCTATAATTCTAAAAGATTTTTACACGTATAATCCTGTAAATGATTTTTACAGATAAAATTAGTTAAAAAAACAATTCTGTAATAATAATATGAACATACCAATACACAATCAATTACATAATATATTGTAAATCAAAAAGACTATGGCAAGCTTGAATTTTGAACATAGCAAGTTCAGTCTGGCGCAAGGTTTAGCATCTGTGTGCATACCTATGTTGGATGGACTCGGGTATGTCCAATTGTCAGATTCGTCTAGTTTCCATATCTAAGGACACAAGGACACAACAAAAAATATTCATATTTCTTAATGTACTTTTTTTTCTTCTCTAGAATAAAACAGTTTTTAGATGATATAGAGCATTTCATGCATAATATAAGAGTTTTATGCATATTTATATAATAAACTCGAATTACTAAATGTTAGATGAATGTTCGATAAGCCATGTTGGACACAAATCTATACCCATACCCTTACCCAAATGTCAGAGTCCAAGAGTCAAATGTCCAACAATGAGTACTCCATACATTTTAGAAGAGTCCAACACACAGGTACATATTCAACTAGCCTTAAAATAACCTGCGCAAAAAGATAATCAGGCAGGAGTAATCATTTCTATTTGTTTTTGGAGACCTAATGTAGCTCGGTCAGCATAAAATGGCTTTCATCAGCAAATATCCCAGTATCACACTCTTGCCTATTGACCTCTTTGTTGAAACATTCAAAGCACACTATTTGATTTCAATAAAAGCTAATTATAGTCTAACTTCGGTTTCTCCATCAATATTTTACCTTTTTGAAAAGGGATGAATATGACTTGTCAATCTCTTCATTTCAGACCTTAAGATTTTGTTAGATCTGGAAACATAATGCAAAAGTACCACAACGGAGCAAACTAATTTGAGCCTGTTGTAACTTATTGTATTTCCCACTAAACCCCTTTCAAACAGCTGAACCATGAGAATTCAGATCCTTTCAATCGACTGCAGAATGTTTTTAAATGATACAGATCATAAATTCTTTTACTTCCATATCATAGGTCTAGAAAAAGTTAATCAATAAATCAGGGGACTGGCGATTATTCAACCACTTAATCAGCGAATGGTGCAACTACAGAGTTAATGCTGGTTTCATGTTACAGGAAAATGCTTTCAAACCTTTCGGATGAACCAGACCTAAAATAGAATATTGGAGTTTCAATTTTAGCAAATTTAGAGAGGAAATAAGGGAATGGTTAATGATATTAATTTTTGTTCATTCATCCATACGGAGGTACAAATTGTACAAGGATTTTGTATAAGGTTAAGTATTGCAAAGAGGCAAACTCTGCCTGAGTTTTTGAAACTTAAGTTTAGCACCGCTAGTCCTAAGCCTAGGAAAAGAAGGAGGAGTTTGTAGTAAGTAGATGATAAACACAAAACATATAACCCGATCTAATGAATATAAACTACAGGGTTTCTAGTTGACTTGTTGCTACAGGCAATGGGTTCTACAAACATTGACATTAGTGATAAATGAAAAATGGTAAGAATTAGTTGGGGAGTTCCTCGAAAGCTATGTGCTACCTCATACCAGAATGTGGTAAGAGATATGAAAGACGTTTGACATCTTAGTGGAAGAGTGATGGGTACATAAGCTAGTACAACAGGAAACAATTAGCACATAGGATTAAGACTCCGTTGCATCTAGTTGTCTACGAAGTGTTAAGGTGCCTCTGGTGTGTTATCTTATCGATGCATACAAGTTGCAGTATCCATTGCTCCATGGTAAGGAATGCAGGAAGATTAAGGAAAGTTTATAGAATGTGTGACAAAATGAAGTTTTAATAAATGAGTAGCAAAGCTACCAAATAAGTGAACTAAATTGAAAAGCAATAGTGAATATTTTGAGGCATGCCAATGGTAGATATGGGAAAAGGTGTATGACAATGCCATAAGAAGTAAATAATTGTTGACAGCAGTGGAAAGGCTAAGGAAAGGGCAAGAACATGTGTTGTAGTGCAAAGAATATGATGAATCACAATTAAGTAGAATATACAAGTTTCAGATAAAACATTATGGCTGCACGAGATTCTCAAAGTGGTCCAAGAAGTTAGGGTATGGGCCATGGGGTATTTAATGTTGATGACTTGTATCGTTATTCAAGTTCAAAATTTCCATTAAGGCCTCCTTTTGCTTTATACCATCGTGCATGACAAATTCAAGCATCCACATATTTGTGCATGACTTTACATGCATTTTTACATATCATCTACTCATGGATATGCAGATACTTATACCAATTTTGTGAGGGGAAGACTATGATACAAACCCCCCCCCCCCCCCCCCCCCCCCCCCCCCCCCCCGAAAAAAAAAATAAACACACGCACACTCCCAAAAATCCAAACTTCATAACTTTTTTCTAAATTCATATTATCTCTTTATTTTTGTAAAATTTGTAAAAGCCTTCTAGAAGGTATATTTTGGCCCCTGAACTAAAAAGTCTTGACATAATTTACAACTTAACCAAGAACATTATATTCACTGTCCCACGCCCACCCAAAAAATTCAGAAAAACAACTGTAACAGTCACAAGGGTTGTATTGAAACTAGCCACATTATTAGTATCAGTATTTTCCCGGTTATCAATAAAAATCACTACTGGAAAAAGAAATGGACCATCGGGTTCAGGAAGAAATCAAACTACAAATGCGCATTCCTGAACGAGTCAAATCCATTCTCATGATAGACACAACTCCACGCATTCTTTAGTCATCATGTCTTTAATATGTACCATGTTCTACTCTCTAAGATCATGAATTGCTTGATCCTATTCCAAACAATGCATCCAAGATTAAGCATTTTGATTTGAACTACTAAACTTCATCCCTAATAGGATGATGTTGTTCAAATTAAGCATGTATAGGTTAGGGATGCTGGATGGATTGGTAAAAGCGATAAAGCGCAAACAAAGACGTGCAAGCCTTTGCAAAAAGAAGATCGGAAAGGTAGGAAGGTAAGGTAGCTGAGATGATTTTGATAGTAGAATGGTCAATGATAAAAATGAAAGAAGTACAAGTGTAGGCTACAAAGCAGGATCAGAAGTAGAAAAAGACATAGCTTTCCAAAGACTAAAAATAAAGACATGAAATTAATATTTTCCATAGCAAATATTTAGGATAAAGGAACTATGAACGAGGGTGATGATGAATAACATACAAAAACATGTCAAAGCCATAATAATATTGGTGCATACAATTACACAAATATACTATTCTTCAAAGAAAATAAGGTTAACAACAGGAATATTTTCGGCCATGCCTTTCTAAATTGCTCTTTGGGGAACTATAAATAACAACATAAAGATAATATGGACCTGAATTTTTGATAAGTTTTTGTTGAGTTAACTTTGAGCACTATAATGGCATTGAAACGATATTGAAAATCCAGCTATTCAAACTTGTTCCATATACTAGTGAACAAAAAAAATAGAAGCAAGTGATGAGACCAAAACAGCAACAGCATTATGCATGCACAAAAAGAAACAGTGCATAGATTGCTACCATAAGAAACTCCAAATCAACCATGCTTATTTTGCTGTTATCAAGGAAATGATTAACATGGACATTGCTTGTTGAGTTAGAGTTTAACAGCTAAATTGATATATCTGCAATATTATGAGGCTGCAGCATTCAATTAAAAAGTTAATAGTAATTCTAAGAAAAAAAAAGGGAGAAAATTATCCATCACTACCCCGTTTGACTGAGCAATGTGATCACTGTTGTGCAAGAGAAGAAGTCAGGCATGGCAGGCAGCCCGTTGTGCATGTTGTGTTGTTCATATGGTGAAAGAAACTGATGCTCCTTTTGTTAGTATTGAGGTGTCAGTACATGGAACAGATATTCTAGTTTAATGTCTGGTTGGATCACAGGGATAGTTAATCCTCCCCTGGATAGTTTTTAGACTTGCAGAAAACACAAAGGAGTGCTCAGTGCATTAGGGCCTTTTTTTTTTTTTGTATTTGTATTAGGCCTTGCATATATGGGTGTTGTCCCTTAGATCTGTTCTGATGAAGTTTTAACAAAAAAATAATAAATAGAAAGAAGGATGACTAACTGTGAGAGTAACAACAACCATTATGGTTGTTCTCAACATAATGGTTGTGTCCTCATTATGTCAGGGGTAATAAAACATTTACTTATGTTGTTCAAATGAGTCTGAAAGAGAAAAGTCTAATGGGAAAAAAATTTAAGTGCAAAGACAATCCAGATTAGATGAGATATACCATCTGAATGAACAAAATGAATCCATTTTTAACAAAGAGGATTGCTCTAGGATTTCATATGACCATAATTATCTTAAGGTTCTAGTATCATTGGTGGTACCAATTTCCAAATTTTCAACCCTCACCTCCAAGGGCACGGAGAGGACAAAAAATAAAAGTAAACATTTCATTTCCATGGGCACTTGAATGCACCCTTAGTTCATAGCATGCCTTTTTATGAAGTGCCTACTGCGAATCATTAATTG
The DNA here is from genome assembly GCA_033060915.1 of Euryodendron excelsum. Lineage (NCBI taxonomy): Eukaryota > Viridiplantae > Streptophyta > Magnoliopsida > Ericales > Pentaphylacaceae > Euryodendron > Euryodendron excelsum. The sequence goes on along the minus strand of CM065378.1, from coordinate 19,274,744 downwards.
CCATCAAGCATCATTCATAACTTAACCATCTTGTGACTTTATAAACTGATTACAGCAGAATGTGTACATGTTAAGTTAAGCAGCATCCAATCAAGTTAAGTTTCATCTATACTCGTTGAAATGTGTACATGTATTGTGTATTTTCTATCTTTTCACCAAGTGATATGACTGGTTACAAGATGGCAAAGATTGAAAATTTAGAACCAACACTCAGGAGTGATGACATTTTCTAATGGATGCAGATCTCACACTAGGCCATATAAAAGGTAGGAATGATGGCATTCTGCTATTGATGTTGATTTGATAGAAGGCATAAAAAATGTGAATTATTCGTGGTTTAGTAATTCATGCAGCAAGGAGCACACAAATACATGCTTATAAATGCAGTCAAGAAGGCATGACTATGCTTTGCATGTGAAAGTCATGACTTTAATGTGATTATGCTGTGAAAGCCAAAAGCTTGACCAATATAAGAAACAAACTGGCACAACTATATGGAACTGCTTGCTTCAAGAATTTGAAAGACTAGAACAAATGAAACAAAGAAGATAAATCAACCATACCGGCAAGTGAGATTCTTCAGTATTTGAATTGACAAGCCGTCTTGTCAAAAGCACCTCCCGTGCCAACAAAGCCTGGAACCAGCACCCCTTGCAGCCAGAATCATTCCACTTAGAGCAGTCAGGTACTGTCCCAATTGCAGGATCATCAGGATGCTTTGCAACTTCGATCACCCAATTCAGCATTCCAGACAAAGATGGAGATTCTCGTTTTCTCTTCTGAGAAGTACATACTTGCTTAGCAATAGTTGTTTTCGAAACAGCAGCTTTGTTCTCATAGTTGACACAAAAAATTTCGACATCATCATTGATATTTTTTTCTGCATTAACATGCACCTCATTAATGTCTCTAGAAGCTGGCAAAAGCAGCTCTCTTTTATCAACATCCAAATCATTGTATAGCCAATTTTTCTTCCATTCAAATTCAATAAGGTCACCATCTTTCTTCTTCACATCTTGTTCATCACACAACAAACCTGTAAACTCTTTCTGTAACTCCAACAACAATGAACCCAATTTCCCAACATCTTTATTCTCTCCACTTCCCAACCTCTTATCTCTGAAGGCTGTTCGTAACCATTGATCCAGCTCATTTAAATACTTAACATAAACTAACTTTACAGATGCCATCATTCCACCATCCAACCCGCATTCCTCAGCCATGAAAGCCCACAAACCATTCTGCGAGACCCAATCATACCCACCTCTCTTCCAAATTTCCCAGAAAAGCTTAAACAAATCCACCCGTTGCCCGTCTCCGAGCAATGCCGGAATAGGCCGAATGCATTTCTCTCCAGACACCTCTCCCAAAAAAAGGGAAAGAACTTGATCAAACAAGCTCCTCAGTTTCTTATTACAATCATCAACATTACCATCTTTTACCGACGAATCAAGTTCGAAATGAAACTTTTTATTACTCGTACAGGTTTGAACAATTTCAACGTTATGTAAATCCGACCCATCTTTTAATGTGGACCATCCTTCCATTAACTTCGATTCTTTCTGTCTTTCTTTCTTTTTCTTTCTTTTTTTTTTTCTTCTCAAAATTATGGTACAACAGAAATCAATGAATAGACACAATCAAAGAGAGAATTAAGTAGTTAAATCAATTTTCATTGATATTTAGGGCAAAAGAAAAGGCGATACACTCTATATGGATATACTCTGTTTTGCTTGTAAAAAAATTTACCTCTATGTGCATGTGGGTTTTGCTTGCAAAGCGACCAACTGTTTTCTTCATCAAACAGGAAATGGAGACGAAGGCTGTGAGACTGAGAGTGAGGAGTCAGAACTAACTAAAATTAAGGGTCAGAAGTTTTGGGGTGTTCTGCAAATTATGAACAGGGTGGAGCTTGGCCAGCAAACCAGATGGGAGCCCAAGGGAGATCACAAAAATGTAGGGAAATTTTTTTTAAAATAAATTATATAAAATGGTTATATATATAACCAGGAAATGTAATTAAAAGATGGACAAATTGAGAGAGAGAGAGAGAGAGAGAGAGAGTTAATTTGTGAAGTATGACGTGGGGACACAACAGTGGGATTAGAATGAGGGTTTGAGACAAAAACCTTTGATTATGACAAAGAGGAAGAGAAATCTCACCTAGAAAGGAATTCAACCCTAATTGTTTCTTTGAAGGAATATGCTTATATATATAGACATATACATATGATGAAAATGAGATTTATAGCCTCGAAGGATATGTGTCATTATATGGCCACTGCCTTTTAACATAATTTTTATACAAATATATACGTCACATCATTCTTTTAAGGTTTTTTTTTTATAAAAATTATGTAAAAGTAAATTTTTTCATAATATAAATTGCTTTTGGGTAATAATATTTTCATGGCCATTATGATTACATTATACTTGCATTGGTTGTCCCAAGTCCAACCATGAATGTATTCATTTTGATTTTGAAAGGAAATTATTAAATTTCTACTTATTATGGCACAATTTTTGTTAGAGAGATATGGACACAGCCATTAACACTGAAAATTGAGCATTTCTCATGTGAATATAACCTTTTACCTTTTCTTTTCATCATAATTATTATCATTATTATGAGATAAGATAATATCTTATAAAGCATACAATACACATTCAATTTAATTTTTTTTTTCAATACCATTACTCTCTGGAAGGGGTTAGGCGAGAGGAGGTAAGTATTAGACGTTGTTCAATAAACAATTATAATTTTCCAAATATTACGTTGATGGCCTTAATTATTGAAATCACAAAGATATAAAAAAAATTACAGCGCTTTGATATTTTTTATTCAATGTTTTATATAGAATTTTTTTTATTCAATATAGAGTTCAAATCTCAAACATTACTTGTTCAATTGTAAAAAACTAAAGCATAATTTTGCTCAACACAAGCAATAGATTGCTTAACAAGTATAATTTTAATATCTTTTCCTTCTCATACTAATATTTCTAATTTAAATTTAGAGTAATTTGGAGATTATTCTAAGATAAAATAAAAATCCTTTAAAAAAAATCTAAATTCAGAATGCACTTGAAAATTTCCTCATTTAATTATATTTGCTGCTTTCTTGGTATTTTTATTGTGCAATCACCTCTCATAAACCCTAGGTGAAGAAATAGTTTTAAAATGAAAGTTTAATCATTGGGTGATATACTTGTGGGTGGTTCAAGTTTAAACTTTTAAGAGAATATATGCCTTTCCACCACCTCCTCACCACCACCATAATAAAGATGGAGTAAACGCATTTTCTAGATGGGATCATATCTACAATGTTTTTACTTATTTATTAGTGGGATGCCCCAAAAAGCCAAGGTCATGGATGCTTAGATTTCTATTTTTTATTTTTTTTGGGACAAAGGGAAGAAGATCAGCTGGTTATGACAAGAACTGCAACAAAGTTTTTAATGAACATGTAGAATAGGGGTTACATCTCCCCAATAGCAAGTTTTTTGAAGTTCATTTCATAAGGTTTTAACCAAATCCTTTGACCCAAATGAATAATTGAAGCCACTTAAAATACAAGTCACTTGTGTTAATTTATAACCTTATGAAATAATTGAAACCAAATCTTACCCCCTACGAGGGATGGTAGGGGGTCAATTTTGCATTCAGGTTGGGCTCAATTTTATCCCGTCCCTTATAAAAAAAACCTTTGCACCTTATTCCAAGCTACTGGCAGGTTGAACCCCCATCCAATACTCTTTTATATTCCAATTTCAACCTAAACTAATTAGGTTCAGATTGAGCGAGTTGAGAAAGGTTGAACCTTCAAATTCCAAAACATAAAAACAATGTTACAATGTAAATCATACAAACACAAACACAATTAAAAATTAAAAAATAATCTTCTTGTAAGATTAAGGAAAGAAAACCCTATTATGTCCTTGCTTACCCTGCCTCAATCCCACTTCGAGTTATTATTTCCCCCTGTAACTTGCCCGTACTCCGGTTATGTTCATCTCAAATCTATAACATTAGGGCAGGGGAGGGACCCAGTTTTCCTAGTCAAATTGCTATCCCTAGGCTCTATGGGCAAGCCAAGGAGTAGTAAATTCTATTTTAAGTTGAGCTTGGAAATTAGTTGGAAACACAATGTGAGGCTGCCTTAAGCTTAAGCCATTATATCTTTTACAATATCAATATCAACATCAACATTCAACCTCAACCTTTTCGAGGTGAGTATGGTTCATGGTGGCCTTTTGTGGAGGGTAACTTGCAGGATTGGACTTCTTTGGCTCAGGCATGAGTTAAGTGTGATATTTCCTTAAAGATACAAAAACAAACCTCGGTAACCAAAAGATAAAGGATACATGCTTTACGAACTTCCAAGGACAACATGAAATCTCAAGACCAATTTGATTGGTGAAACAAAAAACTTTTACTCAAGAATCAATTTAGCACAGCAGCCTTCTCACTGAACTATCATTTCCCTACACTGATCAAATCCGACAACCGTCAAAAGGCTCTACTCGGAAGATAGTTTAATCATTTGAAATTTACAGGTAACCAATCAAAGGACGAACGCAGAATATATGGATGCCAAAGGAACCAAACTCGTAGATACAAAAAGAAGCTATACACACAAACTAAGATCTAGAATTGCAGAATTTAAGAAAGAGCTAGTTATACACACACACACACACACACACACACACCACAGAGAGAGAGAGAGAGAGAGAGACAGAGCAAATGAATGGCAAGCAACAGAAAACCAGAAGACCCTATGCTTCTCTTTTGTTTGACAAAGTATGTAGCTGGCAACCCCTTTCCTTCCATTTGTATGCGCACCTCTTCAATTATGTCACCTATAATCTGCTGAACTGAAAATTAAGGACGAATTCACAGAAAACAGAAAATGGACATTTTGTTGATCCCCCTTCGGTGTTTGCTTCCCTTCCTCTTTATCATTCTTTTTCCAAGTTCAAGAAAATGAACCCACAAGGATGCCTGGCCTTTAAGAGAGACATCTCCTTAAGAAAACAAAATGACCACTCTACAGCCAAAGCCAAGAACTGAAAGTCAAAAAAAACTGAGAACTCACCCCCCATAACCTCTTATGCTGAACTTCAATTGTGAAAATTTAAGGACTTGATTGAAGTGTAGCAGATAGCTAGCCATCAACAGTGGGACTGAATATCATTTCCTGCACGAAAAAGAGAAAAAAGTGTTGCATTGACCTATGGAAAGTAACAAACAGACTAATCAACATCAGCCATCATAACATGAATTAAAAAAATAACTTTAGGTAACTTGAGGCACCTGATCGCACACAGGGCAAGTGTTGCTCCTTTCCATCCATTCAAGAATGCATGCTAGGTGAAAATGATGCTCACATTTTGTGGGGATTTTTGGATTCTCAGCATCATACTCTGCAGAGAGAAGCAAAAAGTCATATACAACCTTTTGAGTCCACACACAACGTGGAATGTTAAATCCAGATAAAATTCCAAAAAGAGGTTCAGGAAGATTGCACAACAGTAAAAGAGTTCACCAGCGGCAATGAAAAATAGGGATTAGTTCCCTAATCTCATTACCTTCAAGACAGGTGGGACAAACATCCTCTTCCTCCACTAGTGCTGAAACAAGAGGTTCACTGGACTTTTTAAGTTCAGCAGACTTCTCAAGATCAATTTCCATATCATTTTTCGAGGCAAGTTCAGTATCCTTCTGCACTTTGCAGTCAGATCCCTTCACGTCTCTATCTGATGGCTCCAGGGTGTTGCCAGCATTTGTTTCTTCAACAGATTCGGTATTTGTTGTATGCGCTGCTGCATGATTCTTGTAGCCACAACTTTCTTGATTGCGGGGTGGAGTTCGAGCATGTCTTACATTTGCATCATATGGCAGAGGTGCTGGAGGTGGTCTGTAAGTGTCGGGAATTGAAATTTCCAGATTTGTGTTGTCAGGAATTGAAGTTTCCAGATTTGTGTTAACTAAGAGCCCTGTAGAGAGTGCAGACACCGTGCCATGGTGAGATGACAAAGGCTCATGCTCCTCTGACACTGCTGGATACTGCAGAATGAAGTGGAAGTCCAACAAAACACAAAAAGAATAACCCAAAGCAATGACTTCAGAAACAACAAATTTAACATGATTGGTAATGAAATCAACTTCCATACCATCATGAGGGTGATAAGAACAATTTATATTGAGAATGAAAGAAAAGTCAGAGAAAATGGAGAAAAAGTGCCAATATTTTAAGTCCTGACACTTTCTAGTTTTTTAAAGAGAGAGATGTGGGCTGTTCGGAACAGCCAGAAAGCGGGGGAGACAGGTTTAACCAGATTCAAGCCAGTTCTTGAAGCAGGTATTTAGGCAGAACTTTGCATATTATCTGAACCCATGTGTTTCTGGAGGCTACTTTCATCTGTGATGTGGAAATAAAAACACTGGCATATACAAAGTTTATATTCAACAGGACAAAGAAGTTTATTTCCTAGACAGACAAAATTGTTTCATCAATTATCAAAAGAAGTTAACAGAGACTTCAAAGTTCAAACATCCCCCATATAATTTAATACCACTAAGCATTCTGTTCTGGTAATATCAAAACAAGCAAGGACTTGCTAAACAAAAAAAAATCTAAACAAGCAAGGGACTTAACCATGCAAATTATAATTGTTGGCACTGGAAATACATAAATCATCACCATTATTAACCCATACTCCCAAATTAAGAGTCTGCTCATTAAACAGTTAATAACCACTAAAAAAACATGGCGAACATTTGATAAGAAAATTGAAATAATATAAATATGCATTTTCTTCTTCTTCTTCAGAAAGTTGCACACAATGATAACAAATACACCAATTTTCTAGACTTACATATAATACCTCCTTTATTGGAGACTAAAATGGTTTTGATCATCTTCGTCAATAGATTATTTTTGGCACCACATTAAATTTTCTTCCACCACCTTGCCATGGCAACAGCACAATGAGACAAAGAATACTAAAAATGCAGGAAAATATTAAACTCTAACATCAGACCCTTCATTTGATATAATTTTTATTTTTTATTTTTCATGGTATTTCATGAGGCTCAGTTTCCACTTCTGGCTTGATCATCATATCAAACACCACTGTCTTCTCAGACTTTAACTCATAGGTCACACAGGATAAACTTCCCAAGGCATGAACCTCACGTCTGTATCATATCTTGCAGACAAATTTATTCAAGAGAAGCAAAAGGCAACATTCATGCTCTTCAAAAAATATTTGTGCTTCAACTTCTATTTTGTGCTTCATCAAAATCCTCAATCACAGATTTATTCTCCAAAATACAAGGACTCATCTTCATATTATTACGATGATTCATCTCCTTTAGCATCATCATATGCTGCTATGTTGTCAGACTTGCACGCAGGACATTGATGGGAATATGACAGGGGTCTTCACACTTGAAGAAACTCGCTGTTACCTCTTGGTAGACGCATTAAGCAACTCATCCCAGCAATTATCCTCACCCCACAGTTTCCAGCACAGGCAGTACTGTCTGTTAACCACCCCTTGATTTACATGATAAGCTTGAACACTACCACAGCTGTCTTCATAGTCAACCAAAGAATTCAGCACCTATTCAGTTATAACCTTCTCAGCAAGGTGATATCAAGTCTCATATCTTCAAGGATTCTCATGAAGCACAGGCATAAAGAGGATTCAAAGGTTCTATAATCATGCTGAAATGTTTGCAGCTACATCACATGGTGCAAAACAAAACTATGAGTTGCTACCATCACAACACTGCAGTCATATTTCAGGAACCAAGGCTTGCTTCAACTTTGTACAAGTTTAGCACAGGACCACAAATATCTGGCTCTATGTTAATAGAAGTAATAAACTAAAATAAAAACTACTAATGAAAAAGGAAAATAAAGGAGCATGTCCACCAAGTTCTTGAAGCAGTTTATGACAGATCTAGTTCACCCTTATGCAAAACAACTATACCACAGAAACCAGGTTTGCACTATGAAGACTAATTCTGCTCAAACTTGAGAGACTTACATCAGTTAGATACAAGAAGCGTCCTGTGTAAAGGAGAGAGAGATTACTGACATGATAGAATGCTGGTGAACTGTTCAGTCCCACTCCTTTAGAAGAACAGCAGCAACAGCCTCCCATTTCTACTCAGTTATCTCTGTTATCCACCTGAAGCTATCAGCACTTCAGTCACCATATCCCCTTTGTTTGGCATAAGAAAAGAGCATTCTATTAGCTGAGAAGTAAGCAGTATCATACTTAAAGCCCAAAAATATTATTGTTTTTATGCTTCAATAAGCACAGGCACTAGGATTGACTCCAAAAATTCATCAATAAATAGCAAGAGAAAGTGCATCTAAGACAAGTATTAGATTGAAAATTAAACACCACAGACATGTGAAGAAACAACCAGAGTACACCACCGATAAGGAATCAAACCAACAATGTTGTTTGAAATTCTACGCAGTTAACACACTTGCTTTCTTTCTTCTTGGAAAGAAATGCAGAAGTTCAAGGTACTATATATGAAGAAACAACCAGAGTACAACAATGATAAGGAATCCAACCAACAATATTGTTTGAAATTCCATGAAGTTATTGCATAATCAGGTTCATTGATATTCCTGGTATAGTAGATGCTATCACACATACAATCATACTCAATTTGATGGAATTGTTTGAACACATTTGTTTTCTTTCTTCTTGGAAAGAAATGCAGAAGTTAAAAGGTATTATGACCTTTTTGGGGAACTTAATAAACAATTGTCTTTCATCAGTGTTCCACACTAAGCTTTTCTGTATACAAGCTCAAACTTACATAAATCAATGCACTTGTTGAAGATAGTGTACTGAGACAGCAGCACATATATTCAAGTCAGCCTGACTAGAATCTATGGAGTTCTGCATCTAACATTCCCATGTCCGAACGAACTGTTAGAATAAATGGGTGTAAACCCATTATTTTGTTGATCTTTGAGCCAATATAAATGTGGGACCCATGCATCCTTTGTGTCGGGTCATTGGTGCGTTGGATTCACCTCCGAGAGGAGATGAATCTAGACTATTTACTTGCTCAAATCCGTGTAGGATTGAATGAGTTATTGGCTTCCAAAGTCACCCCCTTGAATATGGGTTATGTAGTTGAAAGTGGGTTATCCCACATTGATTTCTCATGGGAAATAAGTTGTCCATATATAACCCAAGTTTGGAGTAAGGTTTGGGCCCCAAGGGGCACCCCACTTTTGTGAAAGGGGAGGACCTATGGAACCCATGGGTTGACCCAATACTCCACACGCGCGCGCGCCGCCGCCCGCCCGCCCGGTCTGGTTCGGGACGGGACGTGGGTCGTGGGTTCGGTTCAAGTCTTTCCTTTTTGGGCTAGGATCGGAATTAAATTAATTAATTATTTTATTAATTAATTTTATATTAATTAATTTCTGACGGTTTGACCGAACAGATGTGACCGTTGACCGAACAGGTGTGTCCCTCCGGTAAGGGACTGTTTGGTTGCTGGTACCTGTTCGAACCAGTGTTTCGAACAGGCACCTGGGCTCTATAAATAGAGCAGCATTCTAGCATTCGTAAGATAAGAAAAATTAGAAAAATTCCGATTGTTGCATACAACGAATTCCTTCTTCCTCCCGTAATTTTCCTGAGAGAGTTCAGATCATCTGGTGAAGCCGCCGAGCAGTTTTTATTGAAGTGCTGCCTAAAGACTGCTGAGATCGTTTTATCCTGGGAGTCAGACGCCCATCATCCCGTGAGCACCAACTGTGGGGGGTGAATCTGTCTTTAAGGAGAGAGTGTGAAACACTCGACTCGATCTATCTTTCGATTTCTACATTTTCTATTTTTGTGAACGACAACCGGGTAAGTCGTTACGATTTAGTTTGTTCTTATTCAGATTCTAATTGTCTTCTAGTTAAAATTGCTTCTAGTTGATAATTAGATAATTCGTGTTATTTTATTGTTTGTGATCACTAATTATACACATAGTGATTAAATAGGAATTATTTATCCAACTATTTAAACAACACGAACCACCTTCATGTTCAGGTGAATCATGTCCAATCAAAGGAGTAGTAACAGTCAGGGCATACAGAGTAGAACTCAGCTTTGTTTTTATAAGGGGGAAAAAATTATAAGCAAGAGCCCTTGGTTGCAAAATTTAGAAACACAATTGTATATGCTGCCTACACTGATCACCCACACCCTAGGCCGTGGTCCTAAAATTTGGTGACTGTTAAGTCTATCACCAAGCCAGATTTAGATGCAAAAGAATTGTTTTGATTAATAGAATCACTCCCACTCCTGTCCAACTGATTGCAAGTAAGACAATAACTAAATTTATAATTCTCCAGCAGACTTATGCACACTATTAAAGTAACTTACTAAACTACACCTTCAACAGTATGCTACCCTCCCAAGTTCCCAACCCAGTTTTTTTCTCCCCAAACAAAATGAATAAAATCAAAAGAAAAAAGTCATATTCATAAGAAAAAAGGGAAACCCATCTTTGATGACTCCTGCTTGCAAACCAATTCCCAATAAAAAGCAGCACCAAATAGACAATATGTCGTATCATCCCTAAATTTTAGAAAATACTAAATTCTCTGAATGACAGTAAACCATATAAAACCAAAACAACAACCCAGTTAAATCAAAGACATATGAAATTCTATGGACCACAAATTAAGAAATTTATCAATAATATCAAATCCCACAATAACAGTAATCCTCAGCAAATTAATATATATATACACACAAAATTCTAAAAACAAAGCACTCTTTAACAAACCAACACCAATCAGCAACCAACACCGCACACAAAGATACTTATCCATTCAGAACTTAAAAGCCCTAACAACACAACCCATTCAGATCAACACAGTACAAAAACACGAAAACCAATAGAGAAGACAAGTAGATACCACACCTGTGTTACCCGTATATCAGCTAGTAAGATCAACAAAGCAAGCATAAACCCTAAACTAGACAAGAGAAGCGATGCATAAACAAACGAACTGTGGAAAACAACGATACGTACACACATGACACTGAACAAAAACATTCAATCAATTATTCAGATTCAACATGTATACGTATACATTATATATACAAATATATCATACAGATACAAACAAACACATACAAATAGATATATATTTACCTTGTGATCGAAGATAAAAAAATCGATTGAATTGGAAGAGGTTTCGGCTTGGAATTAGAAGAGAAAAGCCCAGAGTGGCTTTCGCTCTCGGCTCTTCTGCTGTAATCTCAGTGCGGGTGCTTGTATTCGTGCGTTCATTGAAAAACAGAGTCACTTCGAAAATTGAATAAAGTAATCATTTTTTTAAAATTCTGATAAGAGGTGCACGCGCTGGTTTATGAGAAGCGATGGACTCGCGGGGTTAAGATCGGGACGCGTGGAATTGGCTTACGCTACGCAAGCAAGTTGGTAAGCTGAAGCAAACTAACTGGCCACGTGGCGATACTTTTCGGCTTCGTTTGGTCCCACCATTACGAAGAATCAAGATAGGAATGATTTTATCCATTTTTGGTCGGTTCCCATAGCGTCAACAAGATGGTTTAGGAATATTCAGGTGGGCTGGCTCGAAGTCAGACCTACTGGCCCAGAATTTGGGTGGGCTTTGTTGTGATTCATTTGGATTAGCTTCTTGCAAAGATGGAAGAATGGGCCGAGAGAATTTTCACGATGTAGCAGGGTCTGTCTGCTCCAGCCTATGGCCTAGTACATTTAGCACAAAGAAAACCAATCCTAAAGACTCATTTAGGAGTTTAGGAGTCTTTAGCGCCCGTTTGGTAAATTTTTTTGGTAAGCTTTTTCACGTTAACTTTTTTTAGCTTTTAAATAAAAAAGTAACTTTTTTTGCCCTTTTTTTTTCTTATCTTAATTTATAAAAGCCAACTTAAAAATAAAAAACTCAAAATGAGCTTAAGCAAACGAACCCGAGTAAAGTAAATTTGCTGAAAATTGTGGGCAAAACAAAATTCACTAGATTGCCATAGGGTACAGACAAAGATGGGTCCAATAAATATTCCCACAGACCAACAAAATCTAAAAGTCGTGACCCATAGCTTTTGCACAAAATCTAGGTAGGGGGGAGGGCCAATTATGCCTAATAAGAACCACAATTATTGGAGTCTCTGCTTTGAAATTTTGAGACACATCATCTGATTGGTGAACATTCAGTGCACCAGTCAACATCGCACTCTTCTCTTTAAACAGAAGCCCCAACAGATCAAACGACAGCCTGCTTTATGCAAAGGATATCAACAGAGTACCCTTCTAGCGACGGCATAACAGCTAGAAACATGTTGAAGAAAAACAGCTACATAAGTTACAGATACAAATACTAATTCATATCGTCTCTACTCTACACCTCCCATCAGCATCAGTGAGCTTAACAAACAATGTCCGGTCAAAATAGAGTTTAAGATCATAATATAAGCGGGGCAGCAGCCTCAGCACTTCAGGGTTAGGGGAGCACTCCGATAGAAACCTATAATTAGAGTATTAAGTACAAGGTTAGGATCGATATGTATATACTATATTAGTCATACAACCAGTGAACATCTGACTCTCTAATCGTCATGTTTCAGCCAATTTCAGTCTCTTGGCTGAATGGATAAATTCTGCAATCACTTGGAACTCGTCCACTTGCTGCAAAAAGATATTAAGGATACATCAATTTCGAATCTCTGGGTGTGTGTGTGCATGTTCTTGGAGAGAGAGAGAGAGAGAGAGAGAGAGAGAGAGAGAGAGAGTGAGACCTGTGAAGCAAAATGCTGCTGAACAGCATTAGCCACTTGTTCTTTAGTAAGGTTTGGGTTAGCAGTTCCCTACAATTCAAAATCACAAAATACTAAGTAAAATATGCCACAAGAAGGAAAACAAAGGCCATAATTACAAAAGATAGTGAAGACCCACAAGTTTGAAGCTTCGCCAATATCTCCACAATGAGCTGGTTCCTAATTTTGACAAGTTCACTCTCTGATCATCCATATAAACATAAAAGATGAATAAGCAACTAGCAGTTGTAAATTTTACTATGATAAAATATCTCCCTGCAAAGATCTCCAAAAACAGTGCATATTTATTTGAGAGTAGGAAGTTAGATTTCCAGTAGTTTAGAATTTCAGGCAAGGGCCACTAGACCATGCAACTTCCCTGTCACATAGAAAGTGGAGCATCCATGGAACTAAATTGAGCACAAAATATTAAAGTAATGGTTAAAGTCTCTCTAAACTTTAATTTGAAGCAACTTGTTAGCATCAAAATTCCCTTTCTGTCCACATTCAGGTCAGACCATCCAAACATTAAGATATCTGACTGGGATTTACAATTTTCAAATAACTATTTGGAATGGATAAAGTAGTACTTATTCCTCGTGCACAGTGCCACATCTCACGTTATAATACTTAGCCACCCATTCTTCGAGATACAGATAACATTCAACACACATACATCAAAATCTCAATATCCTTAACATTTTTCTTACCAGTTGAGATGTCCGAATATTGGACTGAATTTCTTTGTAAATACTACGATTGGTTGACTTTGCTGACGCAGATGAAATCCATGGCCTTGCATACCGGCCTCTTGGTTTGCTTAGTTTGCTGAATTGAAATCCATTGGCTGCCCAGAAAGAAACAATAACAACATTAAACAGGTGATGAATTTCACAATAATCGTCAGTCGGGCTATGATCCCCAGAAACCACAATTAGTGGAAGCTAATAAATGCTGAAACTTACAGAAATCGTTATTCTTTCCACCAATATCAGAGTTACTGCTAGAGTTATCAAAATCATCTTCATCTTCTTCATTCCCAGTGGGAGGTTCCAGAACACTCAGAGCATTCCTTTGCAGCTTCACTTCATCGCCATTCTTTAAAACCTTGTGTGTCAAAACATATATGAATTTACAAACCATCCCAATGAGAAAACAGCAGAAGATCTCAAAAGTTCAGTTCAATACCCAAAGCACAAAGAACAACTGTAGCTAGAAACTGAGTAGATATATTCAATCACATCACCAGAAAGGCTGCCCATAAAAAATATATCTCAAAGAAGAGGCAGGTCAATTAAGTTTTTTTTTTTTTTGGGGGGATCAGTTCAGTTCAGAATCTCCAAATCACCAAGCTCTCTTACCTTCCTTCCACCTTAACTTTACAACGGAGTTATTATATCAGGAACCACATAAACTTAATCCAATAACATAAATACACCAATATCAGAGTACAACTATAAAATTTGAAAGTTTTTAGCAACTTGAAACAAATATGCCATATTCAACATTCCACATAAATATATTCTTTAGTTTCATGTCCTTTTATGGTTAGGAAATATTAAACAATAGTATATGCTTCGGTGGCAGGGGGGAAGGAAAAAAAATCTGCAGCAATTGTTACCAGGAGATAAATAAGAACGAAATGGAAGCTTCAACCAACTGACCTGTTTCTAGACATAAAACTTTGTATCCCTTCTCCTATCGGAAGCTAGAAATGTTATGCAATCAAAATTTAGAGATCCTTTATCCGGATGTTTACGAGAAACCAAATTTTTAGGTTACGTGATTCTTTATCATTATGGAAAAACAAATAAAGTAACATGGAGAACAAATAAAACAGAACAGATAACCATCATGTGATTACAGTCAAATGAACAGAGGAAAAAGGGTTGTAGAAAGAATTACCAGCCAATGCCAGCCACCAAGACCAACAGCCTTCTTGACGACACCTTGCAAACCCACCAACACAGACTTTGTTCTGTTGTTTCCAGTTACAATAACTTTGGTGTGCCTAGGAAGCACAGAAAGCTCTTCATCACCGCTTTCCTCCCGGAAAGGTGAGAGAACCCGAGAAGAATATAACTCAGGCTCCAGCATTTTGGTACCCTGAAAATTTCTCCCTCGCAATTTCGAGCAACAAATAGAAATCAAACCCAGTTAATTAGGAAGGAAGCAAAACAGCAGATTTATCCCCTTCAGAGCCTAAAAGCTCTAAATACTGTCATAAGCAGCTGACATTAAACAGACTCAATTCATAAGAAGTTGCAACATAGCGAACTTGGCCTTCACTATTTATTGCCCAAAAGATAAGATGTTGCGAATGCATAGCAGACCCAGAACCCATCAACCTCAATTCATAGGGTGTCTCTTCTTCTAAACTTTTGTACTCTTAACTATTTTGGTGCAACTTCTCTTCATGGTGACTTGCAGAGCAACAGCAGAGTTTTGAGCACATTTCAATTGAATCAAGCTATCATACGGAAGCAGAAAATCCCAGAAACCAACAGAAATCCCTGAAAGAATAAATGAGGAGGATGCGTCATGAAGTGATTCAGAGCCTTACATCAACCAATATGAAGTTGAGTGTGTGCGCGTGTATCCGAGAGAGAGAGAGAGAGAGAGAGAGATAAGAGGGGTGTATGTTCTGTACTATTATTGAATCTAGAAGGTCTGACACGAAATTTTTAAGGGAATGTTAAATGCGACGGGCCACAAATTTGAACGAATCTCTCAAATTCACGGATTCAGTTTGGCAACAATAAATGAGCAGCAGCTGCTCAGAGTTCAAAGTAACAGGAAAGTATTATAATATCAGAACCCTCAATTTGCTAATGAAGCTCAGTAACCTCACCAAAGCTTTATCAAACTAAAAAATCAAACTCACTAAACTCAAAAACCCATTCTACTTCAGCTTCTCTCACTGATTCAAACAACCCCACTTAATACACATCACAATATCTTAAAAGAAAATTAATAATCAGAGAATTGATAATTCATATGAATGCTATATGCAAGTTTGCAGACATAATACTTATGTATTTATATAAAACTTTTTTTTTTTTACTAAAGAGAACCAAATAAGCCCTAGAAATCAACTATGAGTGGTATAGAAACAAGCAAAAGGTCGCGAATTACAAGACACGGAGCATTCAAACCAAATGCAATGAATCATGAATATTGGAATCACAAGACTCGTACACTCCATACCTGTTCATACAACTCCGAACAAGTAACAGAAGCATCGAATCAGCAGAGAACCACAGAATGCGAGGGCGAGAGAAGCAGAACCAGAGGTTTGCGGCGCCGATAAATCGAAATTTGGGGGGATTTGCGTGAAAACGCTACGGATCCAAGGGAAATCGGAGGCTTGCAGGCGGGTTTGAAAGACGAAAATGCACGGAATTTTGAGAGTGAGAGTGTGTGCTCAGAACTCTTCAATCAATCAAACTAATGTAGAGAGAGAGAGAGGCTACTGAGTAAAAGTGAGGTAAAAAAATGAAAAACAAAAAATTAAAATTAAAAAAAAGGTATAAATGCTTACCAACTGCCATTGGAAAGGACTGGTGCTATAGACACAGTGCGGTCAGATGGGCACTATGAACCGGTCAAGCTGAGGTTGGCTTGAGAATGGCTAGTCAGCCAAGTTTGGCTCGGCTGTCTGGTATATAGAGCTAAGTTTTTGTCTGTTTTTGCTGGGGCATGCTAGGCTACAATGGGACGTAGGAGGAATAATCTCAATTGACCTTCATATTCAATCCCACCTTTTACTCTTATTTTTCTTTTTCCTTTTTTATTAGGAAGAGAGAATGACATGTTTGTTTTAAAATTTGCTCCAAAAAAATTATTTATTGTTAAAAGTGACCATAGAAGGATTATCATCATTTTTTTTGCAAAGTTAAAAATGAGGAGAATAAAAAAAAAAAAATTCTACCGAACACAAAAAAAATAAAAAAGAATCATTTCAGCTTATTTTAAAAGAATAATATTTAAATGGCATCGAATCCTTATAACCTTGCTTGTAACGAATTATTTTTGAAAAAAAATTTAGTTTTTGATGATTGTGGTGAAATGCTACTGCAACTTTCATTTATTAATCCATGAATTTTATTTATTTATTTATTTTCTTTCTCAATTTTTTCAAACTTCCAAATACCATATTCATAAACAAATAATATCTCAATAACATTTTATGTTTCACTCAAAAACGATAATATTGTGGCAGTTTCATGATATAAATGAGAAATACACTTGAAAATAGTAATTCTTTCTCTATGCCTGATATCATATTTTTTTATTTTTAAAGGATCCGATTGGAAAGTGGGTGATCTCATTTTTAACAGAGATAGATTAAAGGTTCATCTCATTACTGTAAATTGAATCATTTTTTTTTTTTTTTTTGATATCACTGTCAATTGAATCTTGATATACTTCTATCATATCACCATCACATACCGCTAGCTTAGAGGATGGTTAATTCTGCTAGAGATGGACCTAAAATGCGACCCAAAATACCTAATTATCTTCTTTGGTGGAGCCCACCACACATTAGCAAAGCTCTTGTATGTCAAGTCTCCGACAGCATTATCAACGGTCAGGATTGAAATTCCCCCAAACCTCCGACAGCGACAGCGTTAGATGCGCCAGGATATTTAGTCCCTGTATTTCAAGCATCTGATGGAGAAAGTGAGTTTACAAGCTCAAATGGTGGCCAAGCCCAGCTGAGCCGGTTGCGAGCTGATGAGAAGGACCCCGGTAACTTATTATAAAAGCGAGAGAATGAATGGACGACACGTGTCTGAGTGACAGCTGTCGGATCTTATCCTGGCATACTCTATCACTGCTCTCTCTCTTTCTCTCTCTACCGCAATTGGAAATAATTTTGAGCAAATTTGAAATTGGGTTTGAAGTCCGCTCTTTCTCCGAGGCAGCTGGAGCGCACTTAAAGCCCGCTCTCAGCATTTTAGGATTCAAAGGGTGGGCTCCACACCCCTCCCACGTGCTCTGCATTTAATTCTATTTCTCTTTGGAGAGCGTACGATCTGATGCCTCTCGTACTACCGAGAAGCTTTTGCTTCGACCGCTGATTGATTTCGTGAATTCAAAATTTGCGAAGTTTGTTTGTTTATTTGTTCAGGGTTAAATACCAACAACATTCTTAAATTGTGAGTTAATATTACTAAATTTTTTAAAATTTTAAAATATAACATATTAATGCCTAAACTATTAATTTGTTCAACCAACACCTTTTATTAATAATTCGTTAAAAAAATAAATAACAAATTATTATGTACAAATTAAAGTATAATTTTTTATTTATTTTTTCAACGAATAACTAATATATTATTAATAAAAAAATATTAATTAATATAAATTAATAATTTAAATGAACAAAGTATTATGTTTTAAAATTTATGAAAACTTAATAATATTACATCATAATTTAAAGGGTTCTTTCACTTGGTGTTCTTTCATACGTACAAAGAGCATTTGTATTTATACCCAAACAAAGGACGGATTAAATCGAGAGGAACAAGTCGAGTTGGTACCATTGAGAAAGCTGTGGTGAAATCTAAGACAAAGCTTCAGTCTAGTTAGTAAACTTCTCTTAATCATAGTTATTAGAATTGGGCAAAATCAGTGGGCTCAATCGTGAATCGAATTTTAACCTATATGATTTAATTAATTTATTAAAAAATAAATAAAAAACCGTTGACTAATTTTAAATTTTTACCTTCTTTTAAAAATTTAATGTATTTGTTGCTCTGAATTACTCTCTTTTAAAAATTTAATGTATTTATTGCTCTGAATTACTCTCTTTTAAAAATTTAATGTATTTGTGAATTCAAAATTGTTAAACTTAAAAACTAAAGGTAAAATCAAGCAATACTTACTCACCAATGCTCTACTTAATTTTTTGTGTTTTACTTTGTAATATAAATTATATTTAAGATAAAATATATATGAATAAATAAAATATATTTAATTTATAATAACAATTCAACTTATTGAACCTTGTACCAATAGCCTTACCGATTTAATACCTGGTTCAGTTTTGATAACTGTGCTCTTAATGAATGTGCTAAAGTTAAATAGTCAACCAATTGGAGCTAGCTCCTAGCCTTCATTAGCGAGGTTAAGAATTCGAAACCCCCATATCTCTTTATCACTTCAACCTTGCTTGTAATTCTTTTCGATGAACTAAAAAAGTCAAATAGTTAGGTTAATAATATATATTCTCATACAAAATCCTAGCTTAATTAACTTTTTTTTATTAAATTTAGTTTCAAATAAACTTTAGGAAAAGTCTAACATCAACCGTTGCTAATTACAATGAACATGAGGCTTTCTCTCCATTAGGGATGTCAATCCGGCTTGAGGCCCATGGGCCGTCCGAGCCTGGCCTAAGCTCGACTTGGGCCTAGCCAAGCCCAAGCCCAAGTCCCAACACCCTATGGGCAAGCCTGGGCCCCCCTTCTAAAAGTCCGAGCCTGGCCCACGAGCCCTAGCCCAAGCCCGACCTGAGAGCCTGAGCCCAAACCCGTGAAATCCCCTTCCCCCAAACGGCCCTTTCCCTTTTAAATTTAATTTGATTTTTTTTTAAACACTCTCCACCCATACCCGTGACCCCTAATTTTTAAGTTTATTTTTCTTAAGCACGTTTATTAATTTTATAAATGTAATTGTATAAATAATTTACCTTAGTTAGTAATTCTTATTAATTATATATAATAATAAATGTAAGTGTAAAATTTTTTTTATATAAGTTCAAAAAAATTAAATATATATAAGTTTACAAATAAATTTCTAATTCATAGAATAATTGTGTATAATTTATTGTAACTAAATTTATTAATTTTAAAAACATAATCTTATTAAAAAAATTACACCAAAGTCCAAGGTCCAAGCCCAAGCCTATGCCTAGAGCCGTGGGCTAAGCTTGGGCCTTTCTCTTCACATTTTGACCTGACTCGAAAAATGGCAGCAGCCTGCAAAATCCTGCCCGAGTTTGGTGGGCCACGACCCGACCCAACCCGATTAACATCCCTACTCTCCATCGGGAGACAAAACCATTATTCCATAGTATAATTCAAAGAGAAGGGCTACGGCCAAACGCGATAGACAGTCAAGCGCCGCCATGTCAGTCCGGTCCTACCAACAACACATAAGTCCGAGTTGACATGACGGTGGTAAGGCAGCGCACCTACCACCGCTCTTTTCTAATTCAAATATCATGTAGATCATGCTATCTAACTATCTCTAATATCATGTAGATCATGCTATCCACCTATCTCTACAGTCACCTACGCGAATGTGTATCGGCCTCTAGGGCTAGCTATGCAGGGTCCGACAACCTCAGTAGCTGGGAATGGGAACTGGTTTCATAGGAGTGCAACAATTGAAATTTTCCACGTTCCCGAGGGCCATCAACCCTTTTCATATATTGCATAACAAAATTTTGGTTCGTCAAATAGATACAATAAAGTCTACCCAAAAAAAACAAAGGCGGAAACATCGTCCAACCAAAACGTAGCAAATCAAATTCAATGAAGAAAATGAAGAGATGGAGAGCTGAAAAGTGGATTACAGACGGAAAAGACCAACCCGAAAAACACAGAAATCAACTCAGGAGAGCCTCGATGGATTCAAAGAAAAGAGGAGCCATTTCAGTGCTTGGAGATTTGATTGCACACTTGAGCCCAGGGATTCCAATAACTGCTGTGAGTTCAATCAAGAAAGGGATTCCTTGAGGGATCTTAGCAGAGAGATACAGTACCTCCTGGTTTGCATGCTTGCGCTTCGCAATGAAAAACATGTTTGATGAGACCAGCCGGTCTAGGGTTGCTTCTACACTGTTCACAACGACGCCTGGAAAGTCCCTTGACACCTCATGTGAATCAGGTAAAGACTTCCATGTCTGCAAAATACAAAAGCATCAGGTTCTAGTTGCTGCCATCAAACATCTCTATTCAAGAAGACGGCAATTTTTCCAGTACTTTTCCAGATAGAACATCACTTAGTACACTGCTCATAACCAACAGTAATACAACTAAGAAATTCATGAAATCTTCTCAATCATGGAAAAGTTGAAAATTCCTTCAGTTGCCAATAATCCAAAACTATTTTTCCCAGCATTCATTGCTTCAGGTCTTCTCATTCAGATGGCAACTGAAGTGTTTGGGCACACTTTATGGTCACCATCAAAGTCATGAGTTCATCAGCCTGAACACAATATGGTTAAAATAAAGATACGACAGTTTTCTTTTTTTTCTTTTACCTCAAGGAAAGTAGAACGCTCCATTCTCCCATCCTCACTGAAGAATACGAGCAATGACATTTTGTCATTGAAATACCACACAGGTTGTTGATTATTTTTCAAAGCAACCTGCAGAAGTGAGCTTGGAGGACCAGGAGCTACGTTCTGGAATAAAACCATGGGCAGAAGAGTCCTTGCTGATGTTCCAGGTTGCACTTGTGGGACCTGATTAGCAATAAGAAAATAACTTAAAGCTCAAACTTAGACAAGACTTGATTCATGAAAACGGAAGTAACAAGTACCTGGAGTGGTCCAGCAGCAGCAAGACCAAATGTGTTCTTGTTGAACTGGATCATAAACCCGTCAAGGGGAATCTGTGAATTGTTCTCAAGCAATAAGCTGTAAAATATTTGACCATCTCTTCGTACCAACTGTGCACTGATTTGTAAACCTTGACCAGTTGATGCTTGTAGTACAACAGGCAAAGGAGGTCTGCAATTGAAGTCGGAAATGTATGTCAGTGCATTCACAGGAACCGAATCATTCTAATTCTTCGTTAGCCACATTTTACTCACTTTTTGAATTTACAATCCCCAGAATCCCCAATTTTCAATTATCCTTAGCATTTAGATATTTCCCACGTAACAGCCAACCACTCCAATAATTTCCAATAATTCAGCAATAAATTTCAGACATGCATTATCCAGATGCCTACTGATTTCACATCAAAATAACCTATTATACATATATTCCACCATACTTACCCCGCAGGTACCGTGGGCTCATCGACAGCAACAATAGCACTATTATTATCAAGGCCTATCAAATCACCAAGTAAATCTGGCACGGGAGCAGGAGATGCAGGGGCTGGTTGCCTTGCCACAGCTTGTGGAGCGTTACTTGAAGTAGCTGGTGGTGATGCACCACTGTCTGCTGCATGAGAAGGTGATTCAGAGTACCCTGTGTCACTCCCGTCAGGGTAGTCATCTTCTTCAGTTCTCTGGGCAGTCTTCACACGGGTAACAAATGCCTCTGGGGGCTTGTGATACACAGAAGACAAAGTAGCAATATTGGCAAGAAGCTCATCAAGAAGAGAAGGATCGAGTTGGTTTGAATCATCACTGATTACAGGCTTCTCAGCTAACACAACATCCTTAGCCGCCTGAGCAAGGGGGAAAAAAGAAGCAGGTTTATTATGAATAGAGAAAGGTTTATGGTTGCTAACATTGGTAATTTTTACAGAAGCATTCATCCCAGAGTCCAGAACTCCAAAAGATTTAAGCTGCCTTAATAAGTAATGCAACCCTCCTCTTTCCTCCAACCAGGAAGTGGTCATGTCCAGAGGAAAAATCTTTAAAATGGCACAAGCAGAATTTGAAATGGGTTTACTATAGATCAGTAAAGGTTTGTTTATCTTTTGTAGAGGTGAACCTAGAAGTTATGCCAAGCATGATATACGTATACAGTTTATCAAACAGTGTAAAGAGAAACAACAATTGATTTTTAACTATTACAAACCTCAGGATCAGTTGAAAGAAGACGCCAATATATATATGCACGATCACGCAAATCTGGATTGTCAGTCTCCACAGTGGCATTATTCAAGACAACCTACCAAGACAATAATATTGAGTGAGAATCAACAAGAAAGCATGCAAAGAAAAAAAACCTAGTCATCTCCTTCTAAGAACTATGCTTGTAGCTGAAGTAAAAATGCAGCTTCAGAATAAAGGAAAGCACTTGAAATGCACAAAACAATTTCAAGAGAATACAAACAGCAGTATTTTCAATTGTCACCATAAATAGTGCAACATCTCACCAAGCAAAAAGCCGATAAAGATGAGATCTGTGCAATTGTTTCATATCATATCTAGGGACCACAAAATGGCAACATCCTGACCGATCAAGGGCCTAAGTTCCTTGCTTTGCTTCATTTGGACTACAATTTATTCTAAAGATACAATTGGAATAGAAAGAAAAAGAAGAGAGAATAAAAAAAGAGAGGCAAGATATTTGATACTATACTGTACCTTTATGCATAAAAAAGTGGAGCCAAAATTGACACTCTCAGTTCAGCCAAAAAACTGAAGATGCAGGTTCAAATCTAAAGGCAAACCCTACATGTGGGGGAAAGAGAGAGAGAGAGAGAGAACCAGAGATAAGCTTATGTGTCCAGTCCACTGCTCCAAGGATACTAGATTGGACAGACAAACTTTGCCCAATGGGCCTTTGTTACTGGACCATTTTTATGCAACTGAAAAAGCCTGGGCTGACAGGAATGAGAACACAGGTTTTAGTCTGAGGGCAGCCATTTTTGTGCAAACTAAAATTGGAGGTTAAGACTGTACCCAGTCTACAGCTCCTTGCATCTGAAACGGATGAGACCACCACTGAGTGATATACAAGCCAACAACTCTAAAATCTAGCTACTTACACACCCAAAACAGTAAATAGAACCAGCCATATCACACAGGAGCATGCATTGGTTGGTCCGTTTCGGGCTACGATCATACCCAAAATCAAACCAACTTTGGTAGGTTCCAAATTTCTGGACCCAGAACCAAACCGATCATTGCTTGGCACAGAATGAACCCAACCTGAGTAAACTCGGATTGGTTCGGGTTAGAACCATAGTTCTACTTGGACAGTATACGATTTCAGATATCCATTAAAAAATTTGCAAATACTCATCCAAACTCTATTATATCTTACAAAAGTGTAACAAAATCCACTATTGTACATAGTCAAACCTGAGGAAATAAACACACGTAAGTGTAGGTATGCAATATACAAAAAACAATTAGGGTCAAGTATACATATGGTGTCTTCTCAGGTTGATTTGGGTTATCCAAAAACCAAACCTAGAACCAAACCGGCCTAGTTAGACTGAACCAATGTGTGGCAATCTCATAACCGAGCCAATCCAAACCATAAAGGGATTCAGTAATGTTGACCGTTCCATTTTAGTTGATTCTACAAATGGTACAGTATCTTTGGAAAAATGTATATCAGTATATGCAATCTAATGAAGGAAAATCCTTTAACCAAGGTTTTTCTTAGTTCCCCGCCCCCACACGCTCCTTGCCAACAACTCGGCGTCCTTCCTTTTAATTATTTATTCTTTTTGTGTGTGTGTTGTTTGTGGTTCTTGTTTTTTTTTTTTGGGGGGGGGGGGGGGGGGGGGGGGGGGGGGGGGGGGGAGTTGGGGGATATCAAACTAACTGCTGCCCATTACATGACATGGGTCCTGACCTTATTTTAACAGCATTTCAAACAAGAGCAGTAGATGCCTGAACTTCATAGAACATATTATACCAAGTAGCATGGACACTTCGTGGTAGGTGTTGTGTTTGTGTCAGATACTCTCGAATATGCGACCAAACCTATTCCATTATTATTATTATTTTTTTGAATCAGACATGCTTTGGACATGCGTCTTCATTGCTTAGACACACATGAAAGTTGAAAAATATTACAAGCTTGACGAAAATAACTTGGGATCCAATCATCTGTTGTCCACAACCACGCACAGTGATAGTCAAACAATAACTTGATGCACGGAGGTTCAAACCAATCATGGTTCTTACGAGCTGATGCTTCCAGCTCCAAAAATGCAGAGGGAAACTTGAATGTTTCAGAGAAAATAGGTGTAATTAGCCAAAATTTGAAGAATTTCTGCAAAAGCTACAATGGTCCAGATTCTGTATCTGGGGGTTACCCCATGGATAGTTCTAACTTCTAACCCACATTTCCCCATAGTGCTTAAGACTATAATGCTCTGTCACCAATTTGGGAGGCCAATAATTCTATAAAAAATAAACTTTGGAAGGCAATAGAATTTGAAGGGGCACCAAAACATTTTTTAGAAAATGAGTATGCGATACTCAAAGACAATCAAAAGAGTCAACACAACATACCTGAATCATCTGCTGTGGGCCTTCAGTTGGCTTCTTAAGAAAAAGTTTGACAGTGGCAGTCAGCAACTGCAATTGTACTTGGGCAGGCTCTTCAGGGAAAGTCTCCAAAAAACTCTCAAGGAGCTCATCAGCATTGTCAATTCTTTCCGCATATTCACCAATTATCCAGATCATTGATGCCTGCAAAAAAATAAAGAATAATCATTAATGAAGATCATAGAAAATAAATGATGAAAAACATTAGCAATCAATTTTTTTTATAAATACCAGCAAAAAAACATTAGCAATCATATAAAGCCAAAGCCTTGCAACTGTTTAGGAATACCTTAGCCTCAGGCTCATCTAAAGTGTCTAAGCTCTCACAAAGTGTGGCAATGATGGACTCGTAGCTGAGAGGGACATAGGATAAATAATTAAGCTAGGAAAGACTAGCATCACTCTAAAACAATATTATCAGTGAAAAATTATAGTCAAAGACAAGAATCTACGACAACATTGCAGAGCAAATTTAAAGAAGGAAGCCATCAAAAGCACATGAAAAGGGGACAAAAAAAACTTACGTGTTAGGGTATCTTCTAAATATGTCTTTAATGACTATAATAGCTTCTTGAACAACATAATTCACTTTAATCTTAATCAGCTCAAGCAAAACACTAATGCATCGCTCAGCTGCTCTCTCTAACTTGATGGCACAGCGTCCAATAGCGCGAACGGCCTTTCTGACAAAATCTACATCTACTTCTGTAGCATATTCTTTAAATTCCAACAGAACCTGAAAAGTGTATCAAGTGAGTATTAGCAAATTAACATATGTTTAAAAAACTCAAAAATACAATAACTCCTATTAAAGTCTATGTACCTGGTCTATATTACGGTCTGAAGTCAGCTTTATCATGATTTCTAACTTTTCCATCTTCACATAAATTGGATCATTGTACTTGCAGAAAAACACCTACAAACAGAAAACAGTGTTTCATATGTATGGCTTTCTTACTCAAATCTTAATTACAAGAAGCAAAAGCAAACGATAAAAAGAAATCCTTGTTTATTCAATGTATGTCAAGTAAGACAAAACCATAACAAATCACCTTGATTTCATGGGCAAGAATTGTAGGCCGCCTTTGGACAATAAGGTTGATGTTTCGTAATGCAACATATTGAATCTCAGGTTCCGCAGAAAGTAATGTCACAAGAGGAGGAGCCATTTTCTTGCAAAGATTCCGAACCACATCAGTACTGATGATGAGTTCCATTTGTTGGAGGATCATCTGCAAGGTCAAATAAATTTCGAAGGGTGGGAGAAGATATTTAACAATAAAGTTCAACAAGTAATATTAATAAGGATGGAGAATATAAATCAAGTTAATCAGAAGAATTCAATGTCACCTTTACAGCTGAAAGCACAACTGCACAATTTGCGTGTTGTAGTCGTGGAGTAACACGCTCCACTATATTCTCAGCTTCACGAGCATCGGCTGCCTTGTACTTGGAAAGAGCATCCAATATGAAAACTTGACCCCACCTGAACTCGTATGTCAGATGAGAAAATTAAAAAATTAATATTGGAAAAACTTTACACATACATCCACTGTCATGATTTTGGAGATCATATTAGATACTATTCTTAAGGATATCAGCTAGTTTTAAGAATTTCCCTTATGAATTATAGACAACAAAGCTTTAGATCAGCCACACCCTGTTCTAAGCATCACAGCTACAGACCATAAGTTGCCATTTAATAACTAACAAAATACAAACAGCTGAGAATAATTCCCTTCCCAAAGAGAAGTCAGAAACTTAAAACAAAAATGCACCGTCATGATTTTAGAGATCAAATTAGATACTATTCTTAAGGATATCAGCTAGTTTTAAGAATTTCACTTATGAATTATGGACAACAAAACTTTAGAACAGCCCTACTCTGTTCTAAGCATCGTGGCTATTGACCATAAGTTACCATGTAATAACTAATAAAATACAAACAGCTGAGAATAATGCCCTCCCCAAAAGTGAAAAATATTTCCTTCCAATTATCATCTCTTACATTGTTCACTTCCCCCTCAAGTGAATAGAACAGAATGTTCAAAAGGATAAAGTTAGGGATGAATTCCTCCCAACTCATAAACAAAAGGATGAGAAGGTCAAAAACAAAGAATTGTAACAAATCCCCCAGATCTGATTGTGAAAAGTTGACAGTTTAAACCTAATTAGAAAACAAGTGCTGAAAATTATGTAACAGTAGCTCAAAGACTACAAATCAGATCTGTATTATGTTCCATTTTAGATTCAATTTTTTTTTTCTATGAATAAATTTAATTATATAAAAGAAACCCAAAAAGGTGATGAACCCTATACAGCCAAAACTAACAAGAAGATACCCTATATATCTACAGGCATATATTTCCCATCCAAAAATCAACCAATGAATCAGATATGATTCACATGAACAGATGTCAAATAAATATATCTATATATATATTTAGCCAAATGGACAAACTGCCCTGTACAAATTTATTAGATCAATAATTGTTTCATCATCAGACCTAAGATAGTAATATGAAATTAGCCTCATCCCAAGTTTGATAACTAATGACATCCTACATTTATGGAACACAAGCATGCCTACTACCATTAACTAGTGACTGCAAAGACCAACCATAGAAGGTACTTTGGCATGCAATATCCACAAACTAACAGTGAAGGAGATAGTGATATGGATCTCTTTACTCGTACATTACTCAGACAAGATGCAAAATGTTTTCTTACAAACATCAGCTACATATAACTATTAAGCAAGCAATATTGAACAAATTACAATATACAACCCCACTCCTACAATGGCAACCATAACATATACTTTCATGTTACCACAGAAAACAACATATTACTGAACCACAAACTCACTCTGTGCATTCATTTAGAGCAGTAAGGAGCTTTGAAAGTGTGTGGCTCGTGATCTCAAATATGGGCCTGCTACTGCTCTCTTGAATCTCTGCAAGTGCTGCCACAGCATTTGCTACAACCATTGGGTTATTATCAGATATCAAATCCTTGAGAGCTTCCAGAAACCCCCTATCCTCAACTAGCTCAGCGTTTATGTCATAAAGTTTAGCAACACATATAGCAGCTGTCTTGCGAACATAAGGATCATCATCCTGACAAAAAATGAAATTAAAGAAATGGTGCCAAGTTAAGAAGTTCCACAACTCATTACATGATAACATTCTAGTAATACTAAGAGCAGTGCAGCTGAACTCTTAAGACATTTGCAAGATTGTTGCAAAGGAGAAAAATTGAAGATGACATGTGAAATACTAAAAGTCTAAAACTAGTACAAGGTCCCAATAGCCAAGCTTTTGAAAACTATGATAAATATCAACCTTGAGACACCTCTGAAGTGGATCACACAGATATTCTGTGATTTTGTCAACCCGAATGCATCCCATTGTCCGTACAGCCAAAGCACGAATAAGAGGATTTGGATCCTGCGAGTCCTGCAAAATTGCTCATATACCATAACAAACATTAGAGATTCATAGAAGTAACTTTTCAGCTATGCAAAAACAGAATACAAAATATTAAGAAAATAATATAAAGGTGTAACCTCACGGCTACAATTAATAGCATAGTATCTCTTGATTCACTCATATACCATCCAGGAAATGCAAGGAAGCGAAAGAAACTTAAAATTTATAGAGGTTGCTTATATCCCTAAAAGGAGGAGATTGAGGATGATGTTGTAGATTAAATTTCTGAAAGAAGCACAAAATGTTAATGCTTCCAAAAATATTTGCAGAAACAGATTGCATGTTAGGGAAGCTAAAGCTACAAAAATTCGAGAGCAAACTAATATAAAACTATTGATGCATAGAATGCTCTTATGTGTGGTTTCATAATAAACTACTTTACTAAAATATATTTGTTGAGTGTACATGCCATATACATATCACATACCCCAACCCAAATGTTAAGCGTCCGACAGGGGTACTTTTCAAATTTGGAAGTGTCCTTGTAACAAAGATTGGCATACCCAAAACCAAGCAGTTGGCAGGGCATGGCGATGAATTAATTTTCTTCATCAGCTGACACAAAGAGGTAAACTCATTTGTCAGCTGCCAGCATTTACTTTTTGTTTCATCAAACTGAATTCCACTTGACTCGACTATTTTTTTTTCCTTTCCCCCAATAAAAAACTCAGCCAACTTGACAAACTGACAAACTGCCAATTATTTGAAGTCGCCTATATCGTTCCATCTTCTCCCCATAAATCTTTGTAAAATTATATCCTCACATAAATCCAGGACAATATGTCCTTTTTCATAGGCTGAATCCACATTTCTTTCTTATTTATCATTTCTTCTATTACCACTCATCTATCTCAGTAACTTTATTTCAGTAGACTAATTTTTGAAAACATTATTTCTCAACTACCCGACACTATGTTAACATAAAGTATAACTAGCGTGATGGAACTAGCACTATAGTTCTTTCATATAACATAAAGTATAATTAGTACTGTAGCTGTAACACATAGTATAACTAGTACTCCAGCTATTCCATGGAACTTTTCCTACAATCATACAACATTTTAAAAGCATTTAGCCATGTGGTCCATCCTACTATGATTTCATGGCCAACATCCTTAGAATTTCCTTCTTTGTGGATAATCAAAGGTTTTTACCACATGGAATCCCGTGCCTTATCTTTTCTCACTCTGCCTTAATATTTCATTGTGTGACTTGCAAGTGCAACTTTA
The DNA here is from genome assembly GCA_033060915.1 of Euryodendron excelsum. Taxonomy (NCBI): domain Eukaryota; kingdom Viridiplantae; phylum Streptophyta; class Magnoliopsida; order Ericales; family Pentaphylacaceae; genus Euryodendron; species Euryodendron excelsum. The sequence goes on along the minus strand of CM065378.1, from coordinate 19,244,972 downwards.
AACATCGCCTCTGCTCTCATATCTAGATACCAAAATGTTTTTAGTGGGGTTTGAACCCCTCCAAACCAATCTAAATAAATGTTCTACCGTCATGTCAGTCCCTAATATAGGGAGAAAGAACTAACCCACTAATCAATAACCCAAAACAAAGTTCCAAACTATTAAGGTTTAAGGAGAATCTCAGCCATTTTTTGTTCATTCATTTGCCATTTCTTAGCATGTACCTTTTCATTACTAACTAGGAATAGGCATTCAATCATGCCATACAACTTCTCCTATATCCATTTTCACCTTAGTTACACCAATAACAAAAAATTGTAATTTCTACTTATGACTATAGTGAAAAATCCCAAAAAAAAAAAGAGACTAAAATCATAGACTTGAGCTCCCTGTATAATTTTAATTAAACAATGCAAAAAATTTACTCTTCATCATGAATTAATTCTAGCTTCCTTCATCAATACTCTCTAGCCTCAACCTTATATACTAAATATCTAAGAAGCACAAACACTTTAAGAAAGTGTTGCATCCATGTTGGAGACCGACACTCCTGACAAGTGTCGGGCACAAGTCCAAGCATATCCTATTATTGTTTTAATTTATATTAGAATCAGACACGCTTCAGACACTTGGGGGCACACGTGTTCATTACTTAGACACACATAAAATACATTGCAAATTTGAAAGAAAATAACTTGGGATCGAATCAAATAAAAACAATGTAGATTTATATCTTTTGAGTTGTTATGCTTTAAATTTTAAACTTGTTTTCAACTTATTTTATGTTAAACAAGCTTTAAACTATGAATTCAATAGCCAATGGTCTTTTCATGTTGAATTAATGCTGTTTTTTGCAATATTTTCTACGATATGTGAATGTTATATTCATATACATAGTAAATAAAAATATATAAAATGACATATTTTTTGCAGTATCCCTGTTGTATCCATATTATCATTTTTTAAAAATTGCTATGTCCCGCATACATACAAGTGTCGTGGACTATACGCGTGTATGTATCCGTGTTTCTTAGTTTTTTTTATATATAAGTATGCATTTTAGCTAAATATAATTGAAATTTCTATATTAACTTCTTTTCTCATCCTAACAAGTATATGTAAACACATATCTTTCCCTTTCTAAATGTAAATTATTGTATGATTGATGTTTAATCTCTTTTATAGCCACCTTAACCAAAATTTACATTCTCGATTACTATGAAACAATTATTTTTCCACAACATCTCAAGCAAATAAATTAAAAAGTAATCTTAGTGGATAAGAACTATTAACTCAAATAGAGATAAAGATACCCAATGACTATAATGAATTTGCAATGCACTAAGTCAAGGCAATCAAAAACAGCTCCAAGAAGACCAGGTAATAAGCACTAGAAGAGTATTTTTGTAGTTATTTCCTTTATCAGTTAAATGGCTTGCACTAAAACGTAATAAAAAGATGCTAAGCCTTGAGTGGAACCATAAAGGTACAAGATGAACCTCTAATCAAATAAAAAATAATCACATAAAACAACTTGTCCATATAAAAGATGCTACCATGTTAGAGGAAAATCATATAAGACTTGGGCTTAACAGAGTCCATATAATGATTTAAGTAACAGAGTATAACTGTGCTTTTATCGCTTGCTGATGGCATATTGGTACTAAGCCACCAAACTTGGTAATTATTCTTTGTCAATTACAAAGGAAGTGTTGTTTTACTGTATGAGGCAACTAAGGCAAAGAGCAAATCATGACAAATTTCTCATGTATTGGAGACATGCCTATCACAAACAATACGATAATTGTCGATGAATGTATGAATAAATATGTAGAATGCCAACAGTCACAGTTCAGGGCGTAAGTACATCCTCTGAACCCGTGATGGAAATTACAGGTTATCAACAAAATATATCCATCTTTCATAGATGATTTGGCATAGCACTTGTACTTGGAAACAGCTCTAGGTTTAAAATACAAAGGAGATGAATGCAGACTTTCAGTTGCAAGTGCGAACTTCTTAATGGTTTTGGACGAGGAACCTCTCAACAAGTATTCACAATTAAAATATTTAAGGTTAACAATGAGTTTTCAGTACAATATTCGAGGTAAAATTCATTTAGCACTTATTTAGACACCTTATCAAACAAGTGATGTTGTTGAAATGCATCCACAATACCCATTTGGAAAAGAAAACTGGTAGCACAACTGCAAATTTCATTTTGGAAGACCATAACAGTAATGAAATGTAGGAGTACCAAAGTTTTGCCACAGTTCTTACCTTGACAAATGTATTTACTGCAAGTATCGCTAGGTCAGGTTGGCTTTTAGCATAATTGATGAGATATAAATACACAAGCTTTTTGAGCTCCAGATTTTCTGTTTGCATGCAATTCACAACGTCTGTGAAGAGCGATGAAACATCTTTCCCAACAGTCATGGCAGCAATCACCTTTTTTACAGCATCTTTTCTCTTATCCTGAATGAGAAAAGCAGAGCAGATAAGCTAACAAAGGTATCTGAATTTTATACTAACATATAGCTACCCGAAATTAACACACTGTTATTTCCTTCCTTCCGTTCAGGGGCACTCTAAGGGCTTTGCAACCTTCAGAGCTGGTTGACAGTCAACAGTCATCAAAAGCTTCGTAAATCATATGCCCATTACATGTTCAAACAAACTACTGTGTAGAGTCATCAGCAAAGTAAAACATGTGCAAATCCTATTTTAGCACAAAGAAGCATGAAAATGGCTCCTCTAACCAGTAGGGAAACGATCAAGGGCCAATGAAGGTGAGAGCATAAGCAAATTGTCAAATTATTATAGTGTTCCGCATAAACAAATAAATAATAAAAAAAACATGTAGCATAAACCCTAACACCCAGAAATCAAAATAACAAAACAATAAAAATAAGAATCTATCTCTACTGAACAATGCATGTGAAGTTTGAGAAAATCAGATCAACAAATTTACAAACCATGTTAAAGCGATCTCATCCTCTGAGACAAAAGAAAAGAAAACCCCCACTAGACTGTTCCTAATTAAACTACATTGAAGTTAAATTTTCAGAGCTAGCGAATAAAATATGATGTTCTGCGTGCACGTCCATTCCCAAATTCGGAGGGGGATATTAATCCAAGCTTAATGGGGTAAATCTCGATTCTCAACCCCTGGCATGAATCAAAAAATCTAATTGATATTAAACACAAATTCAGTGAAAGCTCGCGACGATCTGAACGATAAATCAATAGAAAAGGCAGTAGATCTGATGATCTTGTCAATCGATAGTAAAAACATAAAATCAGTGAAATCAAGAGCGCAATTGAAGCAGATCAAGGACACAGCCAATAAATGGTTTGAATTCAACTCGAAAATACGACATCAATATATGTACAGATATAGTACTCCTACGTATCCATAAACATATAAAATATAGATACATATGGAGAGATAGCAAGGAGAAAAGGAACCTTGTACTGAGAATTGAGCTCCTCTTTGAGCTCAGGGATTTCGCCCTTCTTGGTGGTGGAGAAGTACTTGGAGTCGTGCCCGCTCATCTCTGTCGATTTTTCGACTCTCTCTTTGGGTCGACAACTCGACGGACCAACAGCGAGAATGATGAAAATGGCAATTGCCGATGCAAAACGAGACTGTTATTCGCCCAAAGCCGAGCCAGTTGAAAACGAGTCCGGCCCTGTAATCTAACCGGACAGCGAACCACTTTGTAGACCGGTTCATACTCTCTCCCCCTCCCTCTCTTTCCTTTTAATATTTAAACGATGAAAAATCTTTTTTTTTTATTTGTATAAGAAAATCGGCAATGGCATTTTTGGTATATGTGGTATTTGTAATTGTATAGCATTATTTTTTAAACAAATACTTCAAGATCAACCCGAATATAAATTCTTTAGCTAATAGTTTACATGTATTAGCTCGATAGCCCTTTGTATAACGTGTCTTGGGCTAAGTTCATTACTGGCTCCATTTAAATAATATTGGTTAATTTTTTCAAAATTATTAGGCAAAAAAAAACTCTTACAAAAAACAATTGGGTTTAGAAAACAAAATTTTTATTGAACTCGGCCACTTAGCCAAAAAAATAAAGAATAGTGCTAAATAGGTGAGCTTCATGATTTGCTCGACGTTATTCACAATTTAATGTGTTGGTCACAAATTGGTTCAGTATATCATATACTATATTAAATTTTATTTAATTGGGGTAGTTTCGTCCTACAATTTATTTGTAGCATGGATTGTCCTTTTAAGGTCGACATGAAGGCAAAGATGGCTTTTTCTAGGACAGTAAATAAGTTGGATAATGAGTTGTTTGAGTTTAACTTTAAAATTAACAATGTTCGAAACATTTTAAATTGATTCGTTAATCTTTTAAATTAATTTAAAATGACCTTTAATTGTAACTATCATAAGTCAAACTTAATTAGTTTGATTTATATACAATCATAAAATACATATAAGCCTATGGAGTATAGCTTAAAATACTAAAAAGCTTTAAGTGTTTATTTACCTAACTACTAGCTACTCCATACCAAATGAACTTTTAACAAATTGAACACAATGGACAAAATTGAAGCAACACATTTTCATAGATGAGTCGACAATTTCAAATAATGAGGTATATTTTTACCGAATCTGAGTAGTTTGGGAACTTAATTTTTTAAGTTCTCTTGGTTTTTTACTCTTTACTTAACTCGAGTGACTTGATATGTTAAGATTGAGAGACTTAACCATGCTTTCTAAATGCCATTCTCCCAGTGTTTGTTTGTTATTATCAATGGCAACTTTCTCCATTTGGGGCTCATTACTAAGCCTGAAATACTTTACACCGAAAGGCCCAATTCAAAACTGCAAAATTTTACAAATATTAAAACTTCATGCACAAAACGAAGAAAACTAATATAAAGAGAAGAATTAATACAAACATATTTGCATAACATACAAACACAAACACATACACATACAAATACAAATACAAATACAAATGCGAATAAATATTTCTATGGAGATCTAAATACTATATTTTTATGTTATGCAAATGAAGAGAATCCAAAATAAGAGACTAACCTTCCCATGTATCAAATATTGCTCGGCTACTGTAACGTGGCCATTGTGGCGATTTAGACTGCAATGAAGGCTGATGGCAATTTAGGTATTGTTTTTTTTAATGCCCGTTTGGTACGGTTTTCTATTAATGCCCGTTTAGTACAGTTTTTTTTTTACTTATAAATAGAAAAAAGTTAGTTTTTTTTTTTGCTTTTATAAGCTAAAAATAAGCCCAAAAAAAAAAAAATCAAAAGCAAAAAGTAAAAAAGCCAAAAAAAATTTGTTTTTTTCCTTATAAGCTATAAAAGAGCTAGGCTGAAAAGGCCTACCAAATGGGCCTTTAGTTTTTTTTGCTAATAAGAAAAAAATAAAGCAAAAAATTTATATTTTTTTTTAGTTTTTTTGCTTTTATAAGCTAAGATAAACAAAAAAAGCTCAAAAAAAAAAAAAAAAGATTTTTTCACTTAGAACCAAAAAAAGCCAGCCAAAAAAGTTAAAAAAAAGCTGTACCCAGTTTGGTCTCGTCATTTTCTTCCTGGCGCAGCTCCTTAATTGTCCCATTCTGCATGATTTCGGGAGTGGTTCAAATGCTTATAACTGTTTTGATTTGATTTGACTCGAAGGTTTTTGTAGTGCTTTTCGGTGAAGAGAATGAATGTCTATGTTCTGCCTGCAGGACTCTTGGCATGATGTAGATTGATCTAATACTACCATCTAGGTGCACGGTAGTGTCTATGCGTGCATTTGGTTGGTTTAAATCTTTAGGAGGCATGAATGTTCTAAAGACTAATGGTTTGTGCATTGTCATTTTTCCAATGAGCCTTTCTGGATGACTATGGGGTTCTTGGTCTAGGCTGTCAATTACTGAGCATATCTTGCTGAAGTCATATACATATTATGTTTCTCCGTTTTAAGCAAGATATTGTCTGCCCACCTTGCAAACCCACCTGCACAAACACACATCACTGGAAGCATGCTTCTCCTGACCTAACTTTTGAATAAATTCATCTATGGATCTTATTTAGGGAATGCATGGAAGTGATGGATTTACAATCAGCAAATCAATGGGTGAAATAGTAAATGGGCACAATAAGCTGCTAAATGAAGCGGAATTGGCAGCTGCAGCTGAAGAAAAAAAAACTCATTCCTTTGAAATTGACCCTGCTCAGGTAGACTTTATGGAATGCTTTGAAACTTATCAGATTGGATTATACATGGTTCACATTCCTCCGGTTCTTTGGGAGCCACATTAAGCCCCTTCTTTTTATGTTTTTAGGAAAGAAGAAATAGATTTTTGTGAGAATCTTTGAACTTTCTTCAATTAACCAATGCAAGAAATCCTATATTTTACATATCCATATGATTAAGTTCTTGGATTTCAGAAATAGTGCATAAAGAAGTGCTACAAATCATTGCTATTTGAATTGGACCTGTTTTTGAAAAAATCGAGATATTTCACTCATGATCTGGCTTGGTCTACTTCCAGAGGAAATAGATCTCCGTACACTAATCAAAGCATACTGTTGTAATATAGATAATTAAGTGGGAGTTGATGTGCACTGTTAGCTTGGGAAGACAGGAATTACAATTGGTATCATTTGTGTTGAAATATAATTTCAAGCAATTTCTGATTATTTTTGTTTAGATTGGTCATTTCAGTTCGAACTGTTATATTTGATTATTTTGATTGATGAAAGGGCATGTTGTGAATGAATAAAATCCCATCACAGAAGGTAGACTATGTTCCAGTTGACAGTGATATTGTTTTCCCTATTTTTCTTTCATCCTTTCCATCATCTTCATCAACCTTCAGATATGACATCATTGCTACAACCATTTCAACATGCAGTTCCAAGGTCAACATTTATGATTCGAATAGTTGATATGCAATGTAGCTTTGTTTTGTCTTCAGAGGGACCTGAGCATAGAAGTTCCATTGTCCCTTTCATCTTCTATTTTGTGCACAATGCTTGTTTGTCCTTTCTCTCTTCTAATAATTGACAATGAAGTACCTATAATGTTGTTGAACTTCCATCATTTTTTAACATGTTATTCGGGCTTGTGGAGATTGTGTCAATTCCTGTTGCTTAATTTATTGGTCTGTATGCTTTAGTTAGACTTTGATAAGAGTGAATTAGGCGCAGGCTAAGCCTTACATTGGGGTTGGATCTGTGAATTGGGTAACCCCTGCACTAATGAAGACCTGTTGTATATTGTTCTGATTAAATGGGGCTATTAAACTGCCGTCTATTGCATTCGTATGTATCTATGCTTGATTGTAGAACTCTTTTCCCAATGACCCTTAGTGATCATAATGATCTGATTCAATTTCTTCTATTTCAAAGGCAAAGTTGAGTTGCTCACAGAAGGTTTGGGTGTATGACATATTTGCTTTTTATGATTGTTGATGAAAGCACATGTTTTTTTTGTAAAACCAGTGATTAGAAAAGTTGGGTTTTATATTTCTTTGACTGGATTATTTTTTTTGTAATTTTTTCTTTATGTATGGAGAGGTTGAAAATGTAAAGCAGCGCTGTTTGCCGAATGCTTTAAATTACCCCATGCTGGAGGAATATGACTTCAGAAATGATACTGTGAGTTATTTCTTAGGTTTGTCCCTGCTTTAGGAATGTTGAGATGTCAATCAGTGATCTTAATTAAAGGAGAAGTGTTTTCACTTGACATGATTGAATGTTATCTCAAGTTCTCATAGCCTTACTGCTGCATTGATTTTATAATCTTTTTGACACCAGGTCAATCCCGACCTTGACATGGAGTTGAAGCCTCAAGCACAACCTCGGCCTTATCAGGAAAAGAGCCTTAGCAAGATGTTTGGAAATGGTAAGGTCATGACTCCATACTTTGCCTATGTGCTTGTGTGTATAATTACTCTTTTCCACATCAATGGTTTTTGTTTCTCCTCCGTCCCCTGGTCCCCCCCTTCAATGGAAATACTTCTTACTCCTAATCCTTAAACAACTCTAAATTCAATGCACAAACTTTTAAAAGGCTTAAGAAGACATCTAATCACACTTCCATATATCAATACTTAGGCTTAGGTTTGTTCTTTTGTTGTTTTGTTTGTTTTTCCCTGTATTTCATTCAACTTAAAAGAGCAAAATCCAATGCAGACCGTTGACAATACCTAATAAACTTGAAAGGTACAATTATTTTCTTGTAAGAAGTGGAATAAGGCAATTGAAAACCTATCAAGTTAAGGAGGAATGGTAAGACATTGTTGCATGACCAACTCTGCTCTGTGGTGCAGATTGTTTGGAGTCATGAAACATGCATCTATAGCCAGTGTAGTTGAAATGGGGATGTCGAGATAGTTAACTGATAACTGAAGATGAGATGTAAAAAGAACTGAATACCTAAAGGCAAGAAAGTGGCAGCAATTTAGGACGATGATTATAGAGAAGTGAATGCATTTGTCAGGATGGTAGTGTGTGTGTCTTTCGAGCTGTACTATTTGGGGTACTGAAAGCACAAGAGTGAGGCTAAAACCCGCTTATTTAAACTTAAAGGATATAATAGAGTATATGATCCTAGTTCAAGTTGAATTGCTAGGAAGATGAAGGATTGTTTAACCAGACTTAATTAGTTGGGATATGAGATCCTTCGTTTTTTTTTTTGTTTTGATTTTTTTGTTTTGTTTTTTTTTGTTTTTTTTTTTTTTTTTGGGGGGGGGAGGTGGGGGGACTTCAAGAAGAAAGAAAGTTTTCACCTCATGAACGCTGGTGATACTAGGCATCATTATGGCCGGCATCATCAGACACCTGGATTGATGAAAGGATGACAATGCTGTGCATATTTCTTTTCCTCTTGCACAAACATCTAGGTTTTTGGAAACATTGTCTTCTCTGAACAGTTTGTTGATGTTGAAGGCTCTTCAAGATGATAAGTTTGTTTCGGTCCATTTAGCCTTCTGTCTTATCTTGTTTCCCTTAGCCATATTTGAGTTGTATGCTGTTTATTGCTTAGGTCCTTGCACTACCTGTGTCTTCGCTAATCTTCTGTCACGGTCTTGGAAATACTGTGCATGCTGCTGTTCATTTAAATTATTTTGTCACTTCAATCATGCCTATATTGTTCTCAAGAAGGCATGCATATATGTAGAATTGCATGTTGTTTCTATGCATTTTATTCGCAAAGGACTACAATTTTGAATTCACAGGGACTGTGTTTACCTTTTGTTTGATATTTCAGGTAGAGCAAGATCTGGCATTATTGTATTACCATGCGGTGCAGGGAAGTCTCTATTTGGTGTCTCTGCAGCCTGCCGAATAAAGAAGAGCTGCCTTTGTTTAGCGACAAAGGCTGTTTCTGTGGATCAATGGGCATTTCAGTTTAAGTTGTGGTCAACCATACGAGATGAGCAAATATGTTGGTTCACTTCTGATAGCAAAGAAAGATTCCGTGGTAATGCTGGGGTGGTTGTGACAACGTATAACATGGTTGCATTCGGTGGTAAACGGTCTGAAGAATCTGAAAAAATTATTGAAGAAATAAGAAATAGAGAATGGGGATTGCTTCTCATGGATGAGTTTTTTTTTGTTATAGCATGATAGACACTGTCTAGCTTTTCACAAAATATGAATGTAGCGTTTTATTTGTATTCCAGTTTTACATCTTTGCTTATTTGTGTTGGTTCAGGTGCATGTGGTTCCTGTTCACATGTTTAGAAAGGTCATCAGCATTACCAAATCCCACTGCAAACTTGGGCTTACTGGTATGTGTTTGAAAAAATTGATTTTGATGCATCTCCGACAATTGCACTTTTTTGCTGAAAAGTTAAAGTTTAGACTTAATTTGACTGCAGCGACACTTGTAAGAGAGGATGAAAGGATCACGGATTTGAACTTCCTTATTGGTCCCAAATTGTATGAAGCAAATTGGTTGGATTTAGTTAAAGGAGGATTTATTGCAAATGTGCAGTGTGCTGAATTTTGGTGTCCCATGACAAAGGAATTTTTTGCTGCATATCTGAAGAAAGAAAATTCTAAGAAGAGGCAGGTCTGTAGTAATAAATATCTTAAGTTTTATTTTTCTTTATTTGAATTTTACAATTTCATTGTGTAAGGATGTGTTTTCTTCAGAATTTCATGGTTGGCTGTTGTTTTTACTGTTGGATGAATTTTATACTTCTAGTTAGAGACTGCTTCCCTGTTTTTATTCTCCCATGTACTGATTTGTATTTGCGCTTATATTTCCAGGCACTTTATGTGATGAACCCTAATAAGTTCAGGGCTTGTGAGTTTCTTATTCGGTTTCATGAAGAACAGCGTGGCGATAAGATAATTTTTTTTACCGACAATCTTTTTGCACTGATGGAGTATGCAATGAAGCTCCGGAAACCTATGATCTATGGTGCTTCCAGGTTTGAGGATGCCTTCTTTTTTACCTTTTTTTTTTTTTTGAGGGGGGGGGGAAGGGGAGATGGGGGGTTGTTGGTTGATAAATATTTATTGGATTTCTTGCCCTTGATTAACTTGTCTTTACAGGTAACATTTATCGAAGGTGGTCCGTTGTAATTGTGCAGCCATATTGAAAGGACAAAGGTTCTTGAGGCTTTCAATCATAGTCGGGATGTAAATACTATTTTCCTTTCTAAGGTATTCTTTATTTGCATAAATAGTCAATTTATTATCTGGCTCTATGGAAATTTCAAATTCAATTGCGTCAAGATTTCATTTCTTTGCATCGAATGTCGTTTCCACTATTCACAACCAATTCATATTAAATTACTATACAAGCAATTATGGATAGAGCTGTGTGCTTGATGTGCATGAGCAAACTTTCTTATCGTTGTCAACCAATTTGGTTATGTTACTATGTAGTTTCATACAAGTTGTCATGAGAAGTGTGGAAAGTCGATAGTGTACTCGAAGCGCTGAGTTAGTTAAGCAATTCTTGATATTGTTATCCTATAAAAATTTTTATTTCTTTTATCTTCTTTTTCTTTTTCTTATTTTGGGTAGTTGGATCCTTTTGATCTTTTACAATGTACAGATGTTGGAAAGTTGAGGCTTCTTGTTAGCTGATGTTATTGCTTCTGTTATTCACAGGTCGGTGATAATTCAATAGATATTCCTGAGGCCAATGTGATAATTCAAATTTCCTCACATGCGGGTTCGAGACGTCAAGAAGCCCAATGACTTGGTCGTATTCTTAGGGCAAAGGTATGTGCATTATGTTTTACGTTTTGCTAGAAACACGTGGTTGATGATATTGTCATCAACTTTTATTTCATGCATGGTATTGTAAACAATAAATAAAAAAGGCCGGCTATAGTAACTTATACAATGGCCCATTTATGTATCCTTCCGACTTCCTACGCCAAAAATGAGTTTGATTTTAGCAAGCACACAATTTGTGTCAGCATAATTAGGCGACGTATGAGCAAGGCCTGAGGAAAACATGACTTCCTTTGTCATTTAAATGTCTGCCTCAGGATATGATAACTATGAGTAACTCTCTCATTAAGACTTCCGTCCTGATTAGGGGTAGTGTTGCCATTGTACTCTTTCAATATCAGTGATGCATTTGAGATTCGTTTTTGCATCGAGATTTATATATTGAAAGGGAAAGACTAACTTAAGTCTTGCCTTCACAGTTTGTCAGGGTGCCAATAAAATCATGCCATAGTAGAATGAAGAAAAGGATTTGGAGTCACCATCTTAGTGGGCCTTTTTAATTAAGAACGTGTACTAAAATTTAGCCTACTTTCTTACTTCATCATTTGAATTTAACTAAAATATCAAAGTTAATAAGCAGTGAAAAGCATTTTAGAATGATCCGGAAAAGAATGCCCAAATTTGAATATCAAAATTTAGACATTCTGCTGTTTTTATTGAACTTAATGCACCATAGTGGGAGCCATGATCAGGTGGTTGGTATTGATGCCTTTTTCCTTTTAAATTTGAGTTGTCTAGCACGAAGAAAATTGGAAGGTTCCAGCTGTATATTAATCTCATTCTGCTGGTTTTGATAATTGTCTCACTCTTATGGCCCACTTCATATTTTGTACATGTATATTTTTAAGGGCGATGCTGGCCTTTTTATTGGTGAAAATTATACTTTTGTTAAATGAGGAAGCTGTTGTAAATATCCAACTTTGATGCAGTTCCTTGAAGAGTTCTTTAAGACGAGGCAAATGCTTTAAGAGGAGATTGATGAACCTAACGATTTGATTGTGTGGATCCATGGCTATTTCAGTAATAGCGTGCAATTTGGATAAAATTGTAACATGATAATTGTTGTTATTTAAACTTTGTTATTGGCGACAGGGTCGTCATCAAGATAGGATGGCAGGGGGTACAGAGGAGTATAATGCATTCTTCTATTCCCTTGTATCTACAGATACACAGGTATTGTATTCCAATCTTTCTCTGGCCAACTTCTTTATTTCCGTTGCTTGAAATATCTTTAAACCATTATTTCATCAATGATGCATATTCTTCTCTTTTGACAAGCTAAATTCGTCTAATGTTGAATGCAGGAGATGTTCTACTCGACTAAAAGGCAGCAATTTTTAATCGACCAAGGATATAGCTTTAAGGTAAGGACATTTATTACGTTGTGGATGAGTTAAGTGAAAATTTGCGTCAAAATTAGTTTCTGTGATCTGCACTGAGATGATGAATGTGTCGTCCCTGTGAAATCTGGGTCTTTTTGTGAGCATGCGAAGTGTGGATTGCTATTTTTTTCAAGTTTTCTTTCTTTTTTCCCCTTATATAGAAAAAGAGGAAGGTGCATTTGTCCTGTGTTAGCAGCTGAAGTCAACCATGAACTGCTTGCTTGATTTTTATCTTGAGTTATTAGATACTAATTGAAGTTCTACTGTCAGGTAATTGCAAGCTTGCCTCCACCTGATACGGGAGCCGATTTGAGTTACCATCGCCTTGATGAACAACTTGCCCTGCTGGGAAAGGTTTCTCCTTTTGCTTTTTTTTTTTTTTCAATTTATAATATTAATAATAATAATAATAATAATAATAATAATAATAATAATAAGACATGACTGTCTCTCCTTGTCCCGCTAAACTCATTGAAAATTTCATATAACAGGTATTGAGCGCAGGTGATGATGCAGTTGGATTAAAACTATCAGAAGAAGATGCAGATGGCATAGCCCTTCAAAAAGCCCGTGGCTCTGTGGGATCTGTGAGTGCCATGTCGGGAGCAAGTGGGATGGTTTACATGGAATACAAGTACGGTTATTTGCTTGTCTTGCCTTCCAGGATTTAATTTGCTGTTATTGTAATGAATAAAATGTGCCGGGCCTTTTAATTCTCTGTTTCTAGATTTCCTAATTGCATTTACTGGTTCACAGCATTTTCCATTCACATTCATCCTAATACCTTTTGTCTCATTTACAGCACTGGACGGAACAAGCAGAATGGTCAGATAAAGAGTAAACCCAAGGATCCAGTCAAGAGACATGCTTTATTTAGGAAACGCTTCGGGTAATTAGACTACTGGACCACATGGAATGATGGTCTCTTCACAAGTTCACTTGATGTCTTCATGAGTAGAGGAGGTACCTAGCTATAAACTACTTGATAGGCTCTGAAGAGTAAGCCAAAGGATCCATCCAAGAGATATCCTTTACTGAGGGAAAGATTTGGCTAGGCAGACAATTGAACCACATTGGATGATTGTTTCTTCACAATATTATATAATATGATGTCGTGATGAATAATAAACTGACTACAGCCATGTAACATGTATGTAAACGAATGTAACCTGTATGTATATATGAATCGGGATCTTAAGCATGAGTAATTTCGGATTGGGGAATCTTGAATGTGCTCAAGTAGTTATCTATTTGTCTAGATTCTTTAGAATGGAGTGTGTTGTGGGGTTGCATTTACGTGAAGCATTTGAAATCCTCCAACACGGATTTTTGAAGTGGAGTTGAAAATCTGGTTATGTGATCGTAGTGGTTTTGAGGACAATGATCATGCTGGCCGAAGTGGTGGTGGTTGAGTATTTTTGTGCTGTCTTAGGGCCTGCCTCCACTACTTCCTCACTTATTTTACTGGTTTCCTGCCTTATTTTGCCAATTTCATTTTGCCAAGTTCCGATATATTATTGGGTCAGGCGAATTTTGAAGATGTTTTAGATGCTTCTAAGGCTATGTAAAAGGCTGCGTTAGCTATTGTCACATGGAGAAGTCTGAATGAACTGATGACGGCAACAGAAATAACCAATCTACCCTTTCATTGGAGAAAATTGAACGAAGAAGTGGGAATGGATCATCGTGCAGAAACTACAATTGTGAAGCAGAGTCCCCCAATAACAATTCCAACAGCTACTTTTTTTAGAACTCAAAGCACTCTTTTATTGTACTAATTCAGAGTATTCTCTTGAAGTGGTGTCATGTAGTCAATAGCTGAATGGAATAGAGAGAGAGAGAGAGAGAGAGAGAGAGAGAGAGAGAGAGAGATGGTACGATTTGTGCTTGGTAATAACTAATCAAATTAAGCAGCCGACAGACAAAATTTGAACATGAACAACCCTTGTCACTATCTTTGAAGTTGGTGGGAGACCACACAAACTAGCACACTTTCGACTGTGGAGAACACTTTACGGAGAGAGAGAGAGAGAGAGAGAGAAGAGTTGATGGTTGCCTTTATGGACACTGAAGATTTTTTTGGCCTTGCAAAGACCTAGGAATTGACTTTCTACGCATTTGACTCTGTTGGACGTCCCTTCAACAAGTTGGAGTGTTTGATATGTATTATTGAGTTTTTACTTAACAGTTTAAAATTTTAGGTTGAGTGATTACTTAACATGGTATCAGAGTTATGGTTGAAAGAGGTCTTGGACTCAAGTCTCTTCATTTGTATTTGTTTTTCTTTATTGTTACATCTCCACGTGTAAGGCGGGATTGCACGAGAAAAGAGGGTGTCAAGAATTTGATATACATTGTTAAGATCCCTACTTAACAGTTTAAACTTTTAGGTAACGGAATTAAGCGTGCCTTGGTTCAAACACATTACCCTTGCCTCTGTATAAAGAGAAAGTCATTAAACCAATTCCTTAGAGGGAAGAAACGGTAAAGCCACACTCAAACGCAAGGCAAAAGATTCAGTTAATGAAGCCATAACAATGGACCCAGGACTGTTAATATAACTCTTTCCAGTCTTGGAAAGGTAGAACATGAAGGACTTAAAGTTTACAAAGCAAATTGCAACACTTTTACCTTGACATAGACACACCACTCCACATAGAGACAGAGAGAATAAACAATTAATTGCAGCAAAGAAGGACTAACTGCTCAAATCATCAGAAAGTCCTAAGTCACTAGTGACTGCTACAGAGTGTATGACACCATTGGCGGACGGAGCGGCGGGCGGGAGCCACACCTCTCTAAAAATTTTAAAATTTATTATTAACTCTATATATTTTAAAAAATTTACAATGAAATATATGTATTGACCTTTCAAAATTTAAAAAAAATTTACCTAGGTCCTTACATAATTTAAAATTTTTTAATCTAAATTTTATGTGCTGAATAGAGAAGCAATCCGACTCGAAAACCCAATAGCAGTCAATACAATTGAGACATTTGATATGGAAATCACTGAGAAATTTAAAAAGAAACATTCCTGGGAGAGCATTTGCTGAACTTCATATTTATGTGGATCTCATTTCTCATATCATGTATGCTGCTAAGTGTTAAATGACCCCTAAAATGATTCTTCTCCAGAGAGAGAACACCTCAAATTTCTTTGTTATTTTTTGGGTTTTCTTTTTTTATGATTCGTTTGTCCTTAATTAATCAAAAGTTTCATCATGGTGACCTATGGATCTAGGCTTTCTTGTCTGCTATGTGGACAGTATTAAAAATTTAATCAGGTCCACTCGATGGTCTTAAACCGCCCGTGCACACATTTATGATATAGTTATCTCTTTAATAGTTGTAAGACAAATTATTATAAAAATGCTGAAGAATATGGAATTTTCGAAGATCTAAGAAATGCCCTTTTCTTGGACTGAATAAAAGGACAGCGTTTTCAATCTGTGTATTGAATAAATTTAGGTACTAATCATCTCATATTCTATAGCATTGGAATGATAGGATGTTGAAGTCGTCTTTTAATATTAATTCTTCTCTTATTGTCCTGGTCAAAAGTGAGCCTTTGGAATTATTTGTTAGTTGGTATGCTGATGATCAATTTAATAAGCATTCTTTTGTATCTGCTCTCCCCATTAAGCAAGTTGGCCCTCTGTCTCTGGGATGTCTATTTATCTCCCTCTTAACCAAGAAAAGCGAAATGGGGGCTGTGAAAGGTCGAGATTCATTAATAATTCTCTCTTTTGTGACTGCTATAAGATGCTCATTGTTTCTGTTTTTTGGGTTTAGCTGGCATTTGTGATTAGTGTCCTATCATAGCTAGGTGCCAAGCTAAGACGGGAAATTAAGGTCTTTCTGGGGTTCTTTCACTGAAAATTGTCATTAACTTTTAATAAAGAACCCGGTCAAATTATCATCTCAACTGTTGATTGATGCTAAGGTTGCTTAAAGTTATGACTAGAGACCTTGTAAGTACCATTTGTACTTTAAAATTAAAGCATCTTTTTGTAGTGCTAAAGCATAGGACTACAAAACAGACTACTCTATAAGGGGAGAAAATGGGTAAATGCTTGTGTGTCTTGTGTTGCTTTCCTGAGATTTTAGGTAAATATGCCTAATTAGTAGTACTCTGATTTTAGGTAAAACAGAGTACTAATTAGTTGCTTCGAGCTATTTGCACTAAGATATCATCATGAACCTGGATTTGACAGCACCAAAAGGGTTAAACCAATAATTTACATATAAGAAAAACATCCTCTAGGCTCTAGCTCTGGAAATTCCTTGACCCACTTTCTCGGTTGGAAGATGAAGGTCCTGCCACGTATTATACCAGTCACTTTAAACAATCGGAAAACAATTTTGTTTTGTCGTAGTTGATTCATTTTCCTAATTTGGGTCCAAAGGCAATCCTATCATGTGGGGGATCATGGTTCTACACAGTGAAAAACCATGTATTCTTGGTTCATTGTTCAACAAGATGCAAAACATAATGGTGTTAATCAATTGAATTTGACCTTCTCTTTAGTGCAAGTGTGCAACATAATCTTCGGAAAACCTCGGGATTGATTGGGAGAAGGAGCGAAAGCGAGAAAGATGGAAAGCCGTCAGAGTCTTAGGCTGCGTTTGGTACAACTTTTAGGTTAGCTTTTTTTTATTTATTTATTTTTATCTAAACTAATATTAGAAAAGCAAAAAAGCTAGAAAAATTTAACTTTTTTACTAGCAAGTTTAAAAAAAACTTGACTTTTAAGCCCTACAAAACGGGCACTTAGCCCCTACCAAACTATTTGAAAAAAAAAAAAAAATGCTTCCTAGCAATTGCTCATTTTTCTTATTAGCATGGGATTGGATGTTAATAATAAAAGAAAATACATATTCAAACTCATGGTGGTATTTCCATACGGGTACACAACTTTCATCAGAACATCCATTTTTGCTGTCAGTGCTTTACATGTTACTTTGTTTTCGGAATCAAGAAAATTGCCTCCATATTGCCTTGCTCAATGAAGTTATTTCAGCATCAAAGCAAATGCTTATGTTGAAGTTTTCATTAAGTGAAGCAGACATAGGCAGCAGCCTCCTTGGGGAGTGTCAGGAGCAAGTAATCAACTTAGCTATATGGTGGTCCTGTTATTAGCAGAATTATAGGCTGTCTGGCCTATGAGAATTTTTTGGTAAAAATGTCTTAAACAACATCATAAGAAGGGAATCCCAAATTAATGACACAGAACGGGAGGTTAGTGCTTGGGTTATAGATTATTCTTAGAACCAATTAGAAATCCAGTTAAACTTAGAATTATCCACAATTGAAATTTCTAGATCTCCCACCACTGAGGCCAGATTAAAATAATTATTGTAACCCACTAGCCTCTGAATTCTCAAATCTTTGTTGTACATTATATTGATGTTATAATTGATTTCTACAGTAAAATTATTGTGAAATAGAGTTGAAAAGAAATGCACTCAGTGCCACAAGGTCCAAAACTCAATTCTTTTAATCATCTTCTCTCTCTGAAATATGGGCTGTAATTTTGCTCTACTAAGATTGGAATCAAGCAGACATGTTTACTCAAGACATGCCTGAACTCTTGTGCAATCCCCAACAATACTTCAAAATAAAACTTTTGTTAAGGGGAGGAGGATGTAATATCCAAATTAATAAATAAATAATAAAAAAGAGACTTTTGTTATTTTAATATTTTAGAGGATTTATTAGCAAATAATAATTTTGAAAACCCTGGACTTTTATTTTCCATACTCAAATAACATTGCTGTCTTGCACTTTTCTCTCATAGAGAGTTCCGCTAACAAGAATCAAGCTTTGGCCAAAGGTGAATGAGATTCAGAGGGCAGATTATCATCAGAGAATTTCAATCAAGGTAAGGCCTAAACTGATTCTCTTTAGTTCCTTGCATAAAACCATGAAAAGAGAACATAGGGTGTGGGTTCATTGTTTTCTCCAGCCACTTTATAGTTAGAAGACTGGTGGTATTGAACCCCCTCATTATAAGGGTTCATATGAATCAAGTATGGTTTGATTTGGTGGTATACATTAGAACTTGTTTTAGTTTAAAGTTTGGGTTCTAAGTTAGTCAAACCAGCCACTGTGCATTATCGTTTTCCAACTTACTAGCAATAGTTTTGACTGAAAATTTGTCCTAGATTGTAGCTTGTCTTGAGAACTTTGCAATAGTGTGTGATATGGGGAAAAACGATAATTCGAGTGAAAGTTACGTATGCCAAAAGTTGGGTTTGGGATCATAACAAAATCTGGGAATTTGGTGCAAAAATTAGGCACTTTGGGGTTGGGTGGGCTATGGATTAAGGCTCATTATTAGTGTGATTCAGTAGAGTTGGCATTTCATTATATGATTCATGCTAGATCATAATGATTTATTTAGAATTTGTTGACTAATTATTAGGGTGGTGCAATCTTGATCAGGTGTAACTGTTGGGAGTGACTTTGTGTGAGAGGTAAGTGACTTCCTAGTAGTTTTTATAAATTACTAGATATTGCTTTGAAATCTTATGTTTTGAATGATTCGATAAATTATGGTTTGAATAAAGGGTTTTGTTTCTTTATATTTTTCATATAAATTTTGGATTAAGTGTGAATTGTTCATCAAAGAAATTGTATATTCATTTATGTTAATAATATTGGGACTCTTGTTTGACTATGATTTGGACCCGACGCCAATGGGGATTAAAGATTGGCACATAAACTAGTTTCTTTTGGACTTCGACCATAGAGTTAATCATGATTTTGGGCCTTGTCACAGGTTAACATGACCATAGTCAGTAAACTTGAGTTTATATATTTTGAACTGTGGAAAATATATATGTGTTAAATTGTTTGGATGACTTCTAGCATTGTTACTGGATATCATATTGAACTCGCTGTTTAAATTGCTATTGAAAATTCTCTTATATAATTGATATTTTCCTACACTTGATCCATCTAGTTGTGGTAGTGAGTTACTTACTGGATTGTCTAATTGACACGTTCATCCATATTTGTTTTTAGATTTAGTAGAGTAGTGTTTTCAGATTCAGTAGAGTAGTGTGGCTCGAGTAAGGACTTGGAAGAGGCTTCATAGTAGTTTTGTGCTTGGGCATTGTTTTTGAGAATTGTATCGTTTATATTTATAAATTGTAAGACCTTAATTGGTTAGATTCGTTACCAAATTGTTATTTGGATTTAAGGTATTTTGGAGATTTAATATTTCATTTTGTAGAGATTATGAATTAGGTGGAGATTTCATAATTGTTTTGGAGTCAATGATATTATATTCTTTAAGAGTTATTTGGATTGGCTTCATAATAGCTTGCATCTTAGCCTTGTATTCCTATAAGGTCTGACCTTGTGGGTGTGCGGCATTGTCACAGATCATATGGGTTTTGTGGCGTGACAATTTAGTGGTATCAGAGCTTAGGTTGTGATCTTAGGGATTTTGGTGAAACATGTTTACCTTGGAAATTAGAAAGATTATGAATTTGTGTTATTCTAGTGAGATTGGACATCAAACAATATTTTGTGCTTAAACGGATTTTTTTATAGGTTGAGATGGCACCTCCCAAGACTCTTGCAAACATTGCTCATAATTCTCGTTCTAAAGGGGCGAAACAACCATCTAAGAAAAGTCGCTCAAAGAAGAATATTTCAAATGCTGCTAGGGCTCCTCAGGTAATAAGAGAGGATTAGAGTATTGAGTAGGGTTATGGAGAGCAAGTAGGAGTCCCCAATAATGATGGTGGTTTGCTCCAACTAATGGAGACTTTGACAAATGTAGTGCAACAACAGGCGACTACAGGCAATAATTTGACTAGGTTGATGGAGCAACTTCAACAAATGACACAGAATCTTGGGGCTCAACAGAGGCAGCATAGTGGCATAGCTGAGTTTAAAAAACTAGGTCCACCAGCTTTTGAGGGGACTGCTGACCCTTTAGAGGTTGAAAATGGTTAATGGAAATGGAAAAGATATTTGCAATGCTTGGGTGTACAGATGAAGAAAAGGTAACTAATGCGTCCTTTATGCTATGAGGGAGTGTTTATGGTTGGTGGAAGGCAGAAGTGCGCCAACACGAACTTGATATGGATCCTTATACTTGGGAGATGTTTAGGAAGACCTTCTATGAGAGGTACTTCCCTAAGAGTGTTTGCCTTCAAAAGGAGAGAGACTTTATTAGACTTTAACAGGGAAATATGTCAATATTTGAGTATGAGATTGAATTCATTAAGTTGTCTAGGTTTGCCCCAGCACTCGTAGGTGATGTGGAGAGTCGGGCATGAAGATTTGAGGAGGGTGTGAGGCCACGAATTAAATAAGGGGTGACACCTTTTGAGCTGGCAGCTTATGGAGCAGTGGTGAGCAAAAGGAGTCTTAATGAGGTTCAAATTGAGAGAGATAACAACCAGCAAAAAAGAGTTACTCAATCAAGTTATCAGAGTGGTCAAAATTCAGCAAGGAATGCAAAAAGGCATAATACTCATTCTGTTAATGGGAGTTGGGGAAACCATACCTTTGGAGGTAATGGTGGCAAACAGAGGGGCAATAACCCTACCTTTGGAGGTAGTAGTGGCAGGCCGAGAGGCAATAGTTTGTGTTCTAGATGTTATGGATTCCATACTGAAGAGGAATGCCATTGGATAACTGGAGCATGTTTTGAGTGTGGACAACAGGGGCATAAGGTAGTATTTTGTCCTAAATGGAAAGGACAAGGGACTACTAAAAAATCTAAGGTAGATAGGAGAACCCTAGGGAACATGGCATCTTTGGTTGAGCAGAGAAAAGATGGGGGTCAGAGATCCAGGACTCAAGGGCGAGTTTATGCACTTACTTAGCAGGATGCCAAGACTTCCAATGCTGTGGTGTCAGGTATGCTTTTAGTGTCCTCTACTTATGCATATGTATTATTTGATCTTGGTGCTACTGATTCTTTTGTATCCATGAGTTTTGCTAAGAGGCATGGTTGGAAGTATGTTCCTAGGGACACTGAGTTATGTGTTGATACTCCAATCAGTGGTGTATTGGTTATTGACTTAGTTTGCAAGTCTTGTGTGGTTTTTATAGACGATAATAAGTTGCCAGCAGATTTAACAGGCTTAGATATGCGGGATTTTGATATTGTTTTTGGGTTAGATTGGCTTGCTGCAAATTTGGCTTCTATTGATTGTTGTAGAAAGAGGGTAGTTTTTTAAATTATCGGTCTAGCAGAATTTTATTTTATGGGTAGTGGAGCAAAAGCCCCTCCCTGCTTGATCTCAGCATTACAGGCAAGACGATTGTTGAAAAATGGTTGTAAGGGTTATGTGGCTGCTGTGAGGGATACTTGCCAAGATGAGTTAAAAATAGAGGATATTTCTACTGTGAGAGACTTTCCCGATGTCTTTCCAGAAGACTTACCGAGGTTACCAGCAGATAGAGAAATTGAGTTCTTTATTGATTTGGCGCCAGGCACGAGTCCTATCTCCAAGGCCCCATATTGAATGGCTCCAACTGAAATTAAGGAATTGAAGAAACAATTACAAGAGTTATTAGATAAGGGTTTTATAAAACCTAGCGTCTCCCCTTGGAGTGCACCTGTTTTGTTTGTTAAGAAGAAAGATGGTAGCATGCGTCTATGCATTGATTATCGTGAGTTGAATAAGGTGACAATGCGGAATAGATATTCCTTGCCTAGAATTGATGACTTATTTGATCAGTTGCAGGGAGCACAGGTTTTCTCTAAGATTAATCTTCATTCGGGTTATCATCAATTGAAGGTTAAGGAAGATGATGTACCTAAGACAGCCTTTCGGGCCAGGTATGGGCATTATGAGTTCCTTGTAATGCCATTTGGGTTGACTAATACACCTATAGCATTCATGGACTTGATGAATAGAGTGTTTAAACCCCTTTTAGATCAATTTGTGGTGGTCTTTATTGATGACATTCTTATATATTCAAAGAGTAGGGAGGAACACGAGTCACACTTGAGTATAGTATTGCAGATTTTGAGAGAAAAGAAGTTGTATGCAAAGTTGAAAAAATGTGAATTTTGGTTGAATAGTGTGTCCTTTTTGGGTCACGTGATATCCAAAGATGGAGTGTTTGTTGATCCAATGAAGGTGGTGGTCGTAGCAGAGTGGAACAGACCGACCAATGTAACATAAATTCGTAATTTCTTAGGATTGACTGGTAATTATAGGAGGTTTTTGGAGGGATTTTCTAGTATAGCAGTACCTTTAACCTGTTTGACTCAAAAGGGGATAAAGTTTGAGTGGTCTGATGAGTGTGAGCAAAGCTTTCAACAGTTGAAAAAGAGGTTGGTAACTGCTCCAGTTCTTATTGTTCCTTTTAGTAATGAGGGTTTTACTATTTACATTGATGCTTCTAAGAAAGGCTTGGGGTGTGTTTTGATGCAAAATGGCAGAGTTGTGGCATATGCCTTTAGGCAGTTGAAACCATATGAACAGACTACCCGATTTATGATTTAAAGTTAGCTGATGTGGTGTTTGCATTGAAAATTTGGAGACACTATTTGTATGGCGTAAAAGTGTGAGATATTTATAAACCATAAAAGTTTGAAGTACACTTTCACCCAAAAAGAGATAAATATGAAACAAAGAAAGTGGTTAGAGTTATTGAAGGATTATGATATGACCATTAATTATCATCCAGGGAAAGCAAATACAGTGGCAAATGCTTTAAGTAGGAAGTCTTTAGGTAATTTGGCAGCTTTGATCACTAACCAAAGATATATATTAGAGGACTTTATGAAATTGAATATTGTGGTACAGTGGCACAAACCTGGGGCTTAGTTGGCAATCCTTAGAGTTCAACCTACCTTAATTGAGAAAATCAAGATTGGTCAAGGGAACGATCCTAAATTACAAAAGATCAGAGATGAAGTGGAATTAGGAACAAGGTTAGAGTTCAGTGTCTATGTAGATGGGACGTTAAGATTTGGTGACAGATTGTGCGTGCCTACTGATATAGAGCCAAAGAGGGAAATTCTAGAAGAAGCTCATAGCTCGGGGTATACAGTGTATCTTGAAGGCACTAAGATGTATAGAGATTTGAGTAGGAATTTCTAGTGGAGCAGTATGAAGAGAGAAATTGCTCAATATGTAGCTCAATGTTTGGGTGTCAACAAGTGAAAAGTGAACATCAGAGACAAGCTGATTAGTTACAACCTCTTCCTATTCCTAAATGGAAGTGGGAACACATTACGAAGGATTTTGTGACAACATTGACAAGGATTCAAGGTGGGAATGATGGTGTTTGGGTTATTGTAGATCGATTAAGAAAGTCTGCTCATTTTTTGGCTACTTGAATTAGACCTTTCTTAGAGCGATTAGCAAAATTGTATGTTAAGGAGGTTGTGAGATTGCACGGTGTTCCTATAACTATAGTATCTAATAGAGATAGCAAATTCGTATCTAAATTTTAGGGGAGTTTACACAAAGCCTGGGGGACTAGTTTGAGTTTTAGCACAACATTTCAACCCCAGACGGATGGTTAGTTAGAAAGCACTATCCAGATCCTTGAGGATATGTTAAGAGCTTGCGTTATTGCTCTTCGAGGTTCATAGGATAAGTATTTTCCTTTGGTAGAGTTTTCCTATAACAATAACTACCAGTCTAGCATTCAGATGGCCCCTTATAAGGCTTTATATGGGAGGAAGTGTAGATCACCTATATGTTGGGATGATGTGGGCGAGCTGAAGTTGTTGGGACCAGAGATTGTATAACAAACAGTGGATAAAGTGCACCTCATTAGAGAACGTATCAGCGTAGCCCAAGTAGACAAAAAAGCTATGCAGATAGTAGGAGGTGAAAATTAGAATTTCAAGTGGGAGATCATGCGTTTCTTAAGGTGTCTCCTGTGAAAGGAGTGATGCAATTTGGGGTGCATCCTAGATATGTGGGTCATTTTTAGATTTTAGATCCTATTGGAGAGGTGGCTTATAGACTTGCTTTACCACCTGCGCTTGCCGGAGGAGTTCACAATGTGTTTCATATGTCCATGTTAAGGAGATATGTACCTTGCATAAAACCATGAAAAGAAAACATAGGGTGTGGTTCATTGATTTCTCCAGCCACTTTATAGTTAGAAGATTGGTGGTATTGAACCCCCTCATTATAAGGGTTCATATGAATCGAGTATGGTTCTATTTGGTGGTGTACATTAGAACTTGTTTTAGTTTAAAGTTTGGGTTCTAAGTTAGTCAAACCAACCACTGTGCATTATCGTTTTCCAACTTACTAGCAATAGTTTTGACTGGAAATTTGTCCTAGATTGTAGCTTGTCTTGAGAACTTTGCAACAGTGTGTGGTATGCTGAAAAACGATAATCCGAGTGAAAGTTACGTGTGCCGAAAGTTGGGTTAGGGATCATAACGAAATCTGGGAATTAGGTGCAAAAATTAGGCATTTTGGGCGTTGGGTGGGCTATGAATTAAGGCTCATTATGAGTGTGATTCAGTATAGTTGGCATTTCATTATATGGTTCATGCTAGATTGTAATGATTTATTTAGAATTTGTTAATTAATTATTAGGGTGGTGCAATCTTGATCGGGTTTAACTGTTGGGAGGGACTTTGTGTAAGAGGTAAGTAACTTACTACCACTTCTAGTAGTTTTATAAATTACTAGATATTGTTTTGAAATCGTATGTTTTGAATGATTCGATAAATTATGGTTTGAATAAAGGGTTTTGTTTCTTTATATTTTTCATATAAATTCTAGATTAAGTGTGAATTGTTCATCAAAGACATTGTATATTCATTTATGTTAATAATATTGGAACTCTTGTTTGACTATGATTTGGGCCCTACGCCAATGGGGGTTAAAGATCGGCACAAAAACTAGTTTCTTTTGGACTTCGACCATAGAGTTAATTGTGATTTTGGGCCTTGTCACAGGCTAATGTGACCATAGTCAGTAAACTTGAGTTTATATATTTTGAATTGTGGAAAATATATATGTGTTAAATTGTTTGAATGACTTCTAGCATTGTTACTGGATATCATATTGAACTCGCTGTTTAAATTGCCATTGGATACTCTCTTATATAATTGATATTTTCCTACACTTGATCCATCTAGTTGTGGTAGTGGATTACTTATTGGGCTGTTTACCTGACACGTTCATCCGCATTTGTTTTCAGATTCAGTGAAGTAGTGTGGTTCGAGTGAGGACTTGGAAGAGGCTTCATAGTAATTTTGTGCTTGGGCTTTATTTTTGAAAATTGCATCGTTTATAGTTATAAATTGTAAGACCTTAATTGGTCAGATTGGTTGCCAAGTTGTTATTTGGATTTAAGGTATTTTGGAGATTTAATATTTCATTTTGTAGAGATTGTGAATTAGGTGGAGATTTTGTAATTGTTTTGGAGTCAATGATATTATATTCTTTGAGGGTTATTTGGGTTGTCTTCATAATAGCTTGCATCTTAGCCTTGCATTCCTATAAAGTCTGATCTTGTGAGTGTGCGGCGTTGTCACGGATTGTATGGGTTTTGGGGCGTGAGAGAGAGAGAGAGAGAGAGAGAGAGAGAGAGAGAGAGAGAGAGAGAGAGAGAGAGAGAGCAGATTTGATGGTTGCCTTTATGGATTCTTCACACGGAAGATTTTCTTAGCCTTGCAAAGACTTAGGAAGTGACTTTCTAGCATTTGACTGCTTTTGGACATTCCTTGTGCTTTAGCTCAAACACATTGCACTTGCCTATATACAAAGAGAGAGTCATTAAACCAATTCCTTAGAAGGAAGAAAAGGTAAAGCAACACTCAAACGCAAAGTAAAAGATTCAGTTAATGAAGTCATAACAATGGACCCAGGACTATTTATATAACTCTTTCCAGTCTTGGAAAAGTAGAACATGAAAGACTTAAAGTTTACAAAGCAAATTGCAACACTTTTACCTTGACATAGACACACCACTCCGCAGAGAAAGAGAGAGAGAGAGAAACAATTAAGGGTAAATTACACAGACTTCCCTTCAACATTTGTGAAAATACAAGAGTCTCTCACTACATTTTAATATTACACTGACCTCCCTTACTTTATTAATTTCATTAACCAACTCACCCATCCGTTGGTCAACCATTAGTTGACCAAACGGTAAACGCTGACATAAGCTTTAAAATGTACTTTGATGACTATTTTACCCTTGGTTACTTAAATTAAAAAGTAATCTAAATAACAGTAATATCCCTTTCACCACTTTCTCTCTCAACAATTTTTTTAATATCTGTCTAGTGGTACACTGTTCCTTCATTCCCTTTATTATTTTATTTCTACTTTCTCTATTTGGTTTCTCTCTCTACTGGTTCACTCATCCACCACCATGGTTCACTTCCCTTCATCTCCATATCTCCAATATTGACAACTCAGAGCACAAATCTTCCAAACATTTTTCCAAAACAAACCCAAAATTTAGATCCTAATCATCATACCATGGCCAAAGAATACAAACACGTAAACATTATTGCACAAACCTAAACCACAAAAGTGTAAAAAAATCACAAAATCAAAATTTCAAATTCCAAATCTACAAAAGGGGAGATTTGGGGGTGCAGTGTGGTGTGAGAGATCTCAAAATCCCTAATTCCCAAATCCACGAAGGAGGAGATCTAGGCATGCGGCGTGGTGTGGGAGATTTGGGGGTGGTCGGGATTGCTAGGGTATACAGGAAAGGGTAGAGGTTCCTGATTGCAACGGAGGAGGCCTGAGGGTGGTCGGTTGGGACGGGGAAGGGTTTTGGGGTATGGCAAGTTGGGGTGGGGGTGGCTGACTGTGACGGGGGAGAGCTAAGGGTGGTCGGTTGGGGCGTAAAAGGGTTTTGGGGCAACGACTTGGGGGAGTTGGGTTAAGGTTTGGTCGGTTACAATGGGGGTCGACTAAGGCGAGGGTGGGGTTGTTAGTGGTCGACTGAGGTAGGGGAAGGGTTGTGGGGTGGCCGGCTGTGACGAAGTGGTGGAGCTGTGGGGGTGGCAAGTGGTGTTGTTGCGGAGCCACACATCACTGCAAATGGAGAAGATGGAGAAAACGAAAAGAAGAAAAATGAACAAGGGAAAGAAAATAATATATTATAATATATTTTTGTTTTAGTTTTAAAAAAGGAAATAAGTTTATGAGAACTAGTATTCTAAATATAAGGGTAATTAGGTAATTTTGTAGTTCTGTTAGTCTTCGTTCCATTGTAAGGGAGGTCAGTGTAATTTACCCAACAATTAATTGCAGCAAAGAAGGACAAAGTGCTCAAATCATCAGAATGTCCTAAGTCACTAGTGACTGCTACACAATATATGACACCATTGGTGGACGGAGGAGGCGGGCCGGAGCTACGCCCCTTCAAAATATTTAAAATTCACTATTAATTCTATATATTTTTTAAAATTTACAATAAAATATATGTATTGTCCATTCAAAATTTAAAAAAAAATTACCTAGATCCTTACATAATTTAAATTTTTTTTATCTAACTTGTTCTGCTGACAAGAGAAGCAATCTTACTTTTAAAAAAAAATAAGTATCTCAAAATGAGCGAGAAAGTACCACCGGCTCAGGCCGGAGATGATGATCTGTCTTTGCATGGTAGTTGGAGAAAGAAGAAAATAAGAGAAAGGAATTCGAAAAGTGGATAAAAAAAAATTCACTTTCATGAAAGGAATTTATGATGTAGAGCGTGTAGAGTGTGGCTTAAGCTGTGCAGAATGAGAGATCTATATTAACAGACAATAGGGTTGTTCAAAAATCGGCCAACCCGACCCCATCCAACCAGACCCGATACAAATCCAATACAACCCGATTACTTTTTGGGTAGATAATGGATGAATTTTGACCAATATTCGGTTTGAATGTCAAGTCTTTATTTTTCCATTATGAAATAATCCGACTTTTTTATACTAAAATTTAATTTTTTTCATCCAATTTGAACTAACCCTAATCTATCAGATCACTCTATAGGTCGAGTACGATATTAAAATTTTTTAACTCGATGTAGTTGGGTTGGGTGCTGGGTGACTTCTTGACCGACCCATAAACACTCTTAACAGACAGTGAATTTCTGAAGCACGATGATAACAGATTAAAAAAAAAAAAAAGCTTGTGTGTGTTTGTGTATAACATATATGCATATATATAGAGAGAAGAAAACAGAGATGTCGACTCGTTGCAGCACCTTTGTAAATCGGTTGCAGGAACTTCAAGTTTAAAAGAAATGAACACAGAAAGCTAGACAGAAGCAAGGAAATCAAGAGCTTCACAAAAAAGAGAGAGAAACTGGAGAGAAGAGGAGACACGGTTTATGAGGCGAAGGTTTGTAATTTGCAAGAGATAGGGAACTTTATTGAATGCATAACGGAGACCGTGTCTTCGTGATAAAATGACAGATGTAACCTTACAACAGGGTAATGGATAAGAGGGTTGTACGTATATTTCTTGAGGACGAGAGGGTACATTAGGGAACGCAAAATTTGCCGATCTCCTTGAAAAAACATAAGAGGATCGTCCCGGGACTTCAAGGAAAATAAAAAGAGTCAGTCTGGTTAGTGGTTACCGCTCGAATGTATGCCCGCTTTCGTCGAATCTTTTTTGTCAACTCGAAAAACAAACCGAAATTTTGTCTTTTCACATGATGGACGAGCACAGTAGCCAACTGAAGTAGCGATATTACATGGAAATTACGGAGAGGAGGTCCACACTCATATTTCTTGAGGAGGAGAGGGTACATTAGGGAACGCAAAATTTGACGATCCAAATCATTGCTGAATATCGTGTAGGCAGTGAGGAATGGTTGAACTATTGGGCCATGATATTTGATAAAATTTTACTCAAGTTCCATTGATTTTGAGTATTTATGAAAAAAGAATGTATATTGACTCTATTAAAATTTTAAAAATTTTCTTTTTGACTTTTCAAAGACTAAAGAATTTTATTTAGCCCTAACAAAATTCAAAACAAATTTACCTCGATGTTCAAAAAATGCAAGAATTTGAATATTGGCTCAATAAAATTTAAAAAAATTTACCTAGCCTTTTCAAAACTCAAGAATTTATTTTATCTTAACACCTCAACATAATTCAAATTTTTTTACCTCGGTCTTCTATGACCTCCCTTAATAAAAACAACTATTGTGATTGTGAAGGTTGGGTATTGAAGTTTTTTCTATATTTTTTTACTAACCAGGTATTCAGGTCAGTTTGCGCTTACCTCAACTAATCTTAGAACTTGTGCAATCTCATATCGTTTTATATAAATCGAGTAATTATCAAGTCAGAAACTTAAAAATTGACCTCAAAAAGCTGATAACATTTAAAAAATTTTAAACTTAAGACTTTAAAAAAAACAAACTCCTAACGTCTCAAACTTTGACCACTAAGTTAACCCATTTGAGTTGTTGGGAATGGTAGTCGGTGCAATAAAAAAATACTCTAAAGCAATAACTTAGGGTGGTCCCATGGTTAGGATGGCTGGCACGAAAAATGCTACCCGTCGACTGTGGGCAGGAACGTATGGCATCTAGTTGGGATTAGATGCGCATACATTTCTTAAACCTCTAACAATGAATCGGCATTGAACGGTCTGTAACGAAATCTTCCTTTTTAACGATGGAATATTATCTACCAAATATTTTTGACGATGGAATATTATCTACGAAATCTTCCTTTTTACATCTTGAATTTCTAAAAAGATAAATAACAATGAAAGAAAATATATACCAAAAAAAAAAAGTGAGAGAAGCTCATTTTTTTTTTCTTTTCATTGTTGGGTAGAGAAATGAGAAAATACTTGAATATTTATTTGTCATACAAAATTATTTTTATTTAATTACCCATAAAAAGAAACTATATAGCAAAAAAAAAAGTGAGAGAAGCTCATTTTTTTTCTTCTTTTCATGGTTGGGTGGAGAAATGAGAAAATACTTGAATATTTATTTGTCATACAAAATTGTTTTATTTAATTAGCCATAAAAATGAAAATATATAAATAATGACATTTTTCTTTTATTTTCTTTTCCTTTAGCAAATTCAAGATCAAAATATAGCTCTAGAAAAACTTTATTCTTGTAGAAGTTTTATACAGAAAACTGTATCATAAGGATGTGAAGGTGGAATGTTTGTATTCGGAAGTCATTTTATTCGTACGCTGTTTTAAAATGGTAAATTTAAGTCACATCATTTTATCTATAATTCTAATATTTTATTTTTAGTTTTATATATTTGTATATCATTACTCTTTCTTTTAAATGCTTTCTCATGCAACTTTAACTTATGTCTCTCTATAGATATATTGTAAATTAGAAGTGTGCATGGTCTGTGGTTGGGGTCGGATTAGATCATGTTTAGATCTAAAATCAAACTGATCTTGTTTAGTTCCAAATTTTGATATAGAACCAAACTAATCATCCCATAGAACTAAACCGAACCAATCTGAGTTGGTTTGAGTATTTCAACTATATTGTGCAATATTTAGTTTATTCATCTAAAATGTCTTTGCAACATTTGGTTCATTCATTTAAATTTATTGTCTCAACCTTACATCCACAAACTCTGTAATGTGTGATGTAGAGAATTGGTTTTTGGTTCGAATTTTGGGTCAATTCCATTTGGTCGGGACTCAAACAGGCTAACTCAATAATCGAACCAAAGTAATTGAGTTGGCCAATTTTAGATTTAAAATCGAACCGAATTGAACCTTCAACCAATTTGAACCAAACTAATCTATAGAGGTCGAGTTGGCTCAATTATCAATTTTTTTTTGAATTTTTTGTGCACCCCTAATATTCCCTAATCTGTAAGATGGTCGTAAGAGTTAAAACCACTACATTTATAGCAAAAGATGGTCATAATCATAAGAATCAGTCGAGCTTAGATTAATGAAGTATTAAGTTTCTTTTATAAAAAAAAAAAAAAAACTCCCATAGTCTACTTATAAAATTATGATCCTTAGAATGTTAAGGAAATTCTACCAGAATGTTAAAGTTTACTCGCTAGCAACTAATTTAGTCTTTTGCATTTTTCTTTCGTTTTTTTTTTCTTCATATTTTCATAATCTACTCTTCACTCTTACAACTTTTTATTTGAACAAGGCAATGAAAGGAAGGTTATCTAAATGTTAGATCCTCACTAATTGATCTCAAATACAAGTTCACCCCCACTGCGAAGAGCCACTTGAAATTAAAAATATTACATAACCTTCCCTTTGAAATAGGATATGTCTTAGGCCTTCCCTTTTAATTCGGTTGTAAGGAAACCTTCTGTGAGATTATGAAGTTTGCCTTTACTAAGAATCAAAATGTGTAGTTATTATCTCACAATCGTTTTGAGGAATTGTAGATAATTAGAGATGACAACTATCCTGATAACCTGACCCTAACAAGTAAGACCAAAATATCATTAATGATTTTGTACAAATAATCTAGACTTTGTTTGAAACTTAGAATGGCGAAAAGCCAAGTAAGAAGTAAACTGGAAAGGAAAATAGCTTTTTTTTTTTTCCTCCTCTATTGAAAAAATGTCTAACTTAAAATTTGTATGAAATGATAACTGTTAAAAAAAACAAAAGAAGACAGAACAAAAATGAGATCTAAACTAAAGTAAGTAAATAATTCCATTGTTTTTCTTCTTCACTAGAGGTATCTGTAGATGCCATGCCAAACCGTGAGACGGCTGATTTGAAAAATGAGGAGGTTGAGATAAGAGGTGGGTGGAGGGCCGGAGGCTGAGGTGGATCAACTTTTTCAACTTCAGGACAAAACTACATAACATCCATCGTTGTTTATAGTTTATATTTTTTTTTAATGCTTCGGAATGAAGTTTGATAGTTTATATTAAGTGAGAAGTGTGTGGTCACTTATCTACCCTCAAATCAATGGAAGTCAAAGATTTTTAAAGAACAATTTTTGTATAGCAAAAATATACGCAGTTTTAAATTCGAGAAGACATCAACAGGAGTTCTTCTCTTTTTACATGCTAGATGTGTGGTTTACACTATGTGCTTGTAGTATAATATGCCCTATTACTTTTTTACTTAGTTATTGGTATTAGGTTGGGTAACTGAACATAATGTGGAAACATGAGCTACGTGTAAATATAAAGTTGGTTATTACTATTTTTCGTTAAAGTGACATTAATTTTTTAAAACTTTTTAGGATAGTTTGGGAATATAAAATACCGTGATAAATCCTTATTAAATGATTTTTTTATAATAGTATAAATATTATCATATTAGTATCTATGTATTCTAGTTTTAGGGCAATTTTTATTACCAAGCCCATAACAAGTGTTGCAAGGTAGAATATAACACTTAGTCTATTACCCAGTTGTACTCTATGTAAGCACCCCATTTTTGCTCGCTCGGCACTCTCCGGCTCGACTGGGTCCAATTTTCAAACACCTTAGCACGTGCAAGCTCAAGACGAGTCATTCAATTTCCAATCTAACCAATTGGTCGCTTCTCAGGCCCACAACGACCCGTTAGAGCCATAAGCACCGTTATTCTAGGTAGTTTTCTGGACCAGGCGGTCCTGGAAACCAATGCCATCCAGGTAGCTTCCCGGGATCGGGCAATCTCGGGGACCAACACCTCATCAAATTCTAGATGGTTCACTTCTGGCACCTGCTAGCCCGCCAATATAGAATATCCGTCATTTGGTAGTTCTCCGAGATCGGGTGTTCTCAGCATAGTTGCATGGAAACCCACTTTGGGGGGGAATGGGGAAAACGCGTTTCCAAGACAGGGACGAAACTTGTTTAAAAAATTTGGGGAAACATTTCAGAAACGTGGGAGAAACGTTTCGAAAACTTCTTGGAAATGTTTGGGAAATTTGTAGAAAACTCTTTGATACTTAACAGAAACTCTTAGGAAACGTTTGAGAAACTCTTGGAAAATACTTCGGAAACGTAAAATGTTAATTTTTATACATTTTTTCTCTTAAGTTCTAACTAAGTATCTATGAAATTATTTGCATAGATTTCCACTAAGTTTCTCAAATGTCTTTACTAAGTTTCCCCAAGATTTCTACTAAGTTTCCCAAAGGTCTCCACTAAGTTTCTTAAAAGTCTCCTCTGAGTTTCGGAAAAGTTTCCTTCTAGGTTTTCTAATCGTTTTCCACTTCCTGTTTCCTCTTATATTTTTTGGTCGGGCTTCCTGCTTCCGTTTCCCCTAACATCTCCCGCTTTCGCTTCCCATTTCGGCAACTATGGTTCTCAAAGACCAACATCACCCTTCTAGGTAGCTTTCTAGGACTAGGCGTTCTCAGGAACCAACACCACCCCTACAAGTAGCTCTCTAAAACCGGGCGTTCTTAGAGACCAACACCACACAGGTAGTTTTCCAAGACCGGGCGGTCTTGGAAACCAACACTGGGCGGTCTCGGAAAGCAACACCTAGGTCAAAACCGGCGCTTGCTAGCCCGACTTGGTGAAAAATGACCAAACCTGCCCCTTGGGCCTTCAGGCGCGTTTTGGGAAAGTTTAAAATCCCTCAAAACAATAATTCCACCTTTCCAAAATGTTACTAAACTGTTAGGCGTCCCCCACACGCTATTTGGTCCAATTCCGGTCCCATTTCGGCTTACTCCGGTCAAAATGACCGTTTTGCCCCTGAATGCCTTAGCACTGCACAAACCTCGCCAAGTGGTAAAAGACTCCCCCAAAGCCATCCTTGAACAACCCTACACTCTTAATACAACACACCAAACCATTCCTAACCATTTCCAGCCAATCCTGGCCAAAATGACCGTTTTGCCCCTAACAACCTAAACATGCTCCGAAATAGCACCGGTCTTGGGATTTTGAGCAAAGGGCTTCACCATACACCCTTGTTTAACCTGAAGAGGACCCTACGACATTAAACGCTCACGACTCGATAAAAGTTCACTGGAGTGTCTCGCAGTCGCTCTGCCTAAATTGTCTTTTCTCCCGATTCCCTGGTTATAACGCATCGTCAACTGACTTGAGAAACGCGTAAATTAGGGAATTCTTGAAAGCTCGTTCATAGATCTTTCCATCGATACGGCTTAATCCGATAAATCCCTTCCTGAAGCCCTCCATCGTACGGTGCAAAAACTACAATTTTCAGCAACCCCTGGAGCGTCTCACAAACGCTCTACCAAGGTTGACTTTTTCTCCGATTCCCTAATCAAGACGCACCATCAAACGACTTGAGAAATGCATAAATCTGGGAGTTCTCGAAAGTATTTCCAGAATACTTTCCATTGGTACGGTCCGATCAAAAAGATTGCTTCTCAAAGACCTTGATCATGCAATACAAAAACAGCTACTTTCAAACACCCTCGGAGCGTATCACAGACCCTCCGCCAAGTTGTTCTTTTTTGCACACTTCCCAAGACGATATCCCACGCTTCTGAACGTAATTCAAACTTTCTGAAAGCATGAAAGTTCACAAAAAATCCCAAGAGAACACCGTGGGTGCAACTGATTCTTTTGAAACCTTCCCGGTTAGCGTAATTATCGAGACAAAGTTTGGACGAACCTTTCCATTGATGGAGCGTATGCTACATGCGCTCAAATTTTGATCAGATCGATCAACTTTCGATCAACAGTTGAGATTTAACCAGTATACAGGGTGCCACGTGTCATTTTGGTAATGGAATAGTACCTGCACATGTCCTACATGCGCCAGGCCTGTTCGAGAATGCCTATAAATACCAGACCACCCCTTTGCATATTTCAGGTCCGAAATTAATGTGAAGCTCTGCTGAAACTGCTCCAGAATCTCGAATCCTTACATATATTTCACCCCTCCAATACTTAGGCTAGATTCTTCCTCCCTCAAGCCTACACACTTCACCTACAAGGCCTTATACACCATTACACACTCCATTCCAGCCCCTCAAGCCCTCTTGAAGTCATTCAAGCTCCAATCAAGACATCCATTGAAAACTACAAGTGTGTTGAAGGCAAAAGGTGGTATCCCTTTTACATTTGTGTCTTCCCCCACTCTTCTCTTCTCCCTCCTAGCCTACATAGGCTATTCTCTATTTTAATCCCCATCTACAACCCCCTATTCTTGCATGTTTGAGCTAAAAGGGCTCTTAGATCATGCCTAGAGGAAAGTAGGTGAGAGCCACCGTGTAGGGGGACCTCTCACTAGCCCACTTTGAGATGGTATGGCCTAGGAGCCCCTTGTTTATGTGGTGTAGCCTAAAAGCCTTGTATGTGATCATGACCACTTGCATATTACTATTTTAATCATGTCTTATGTGCTTGGCTTCATTTTTATGCTTATTATTCTGTTCTATAATGCTTACATTACTCTTAAACTCCATGTTATTTCTAAGCTCTATATTTCTTTCAAAAATTGTTCCAAGAGTTGGCTTCTTGAAGCTTAGGATGGGACCTTAGAAATCATGCCTTAGAAAATCCCTTTCTAACCCCTTAACTCTCACCTTGGCGTCATGACATTTTAACTTGCATAAGGGTTGCTTTCCAATTCTCTAATTTCCAAGATTTTCATTCTTTTAAGTGTAGTGGTTGGAATGGCCCCATGGAACCCTCTCTTGAGTGGTTTTCCTTTTATTTGGCCATAGGAACTCTCTCTTGATGGAATGACCTCCTATAAAAATAGTTTTCAAAACTCTCTCCAAAGATAATTTTCAAAAATGCATTCTCTCCATCTTTGTATTAAAAATGGTGCCTTAAAAAGTTGTCATCACCATGTTGATTTTTGAACCCCTTATAGTCTTGTCAAGATTATGGTTATAATGGTCATGAGGAAACATTCGTTCGAATGGTCTCCAATCACCAACTATATAAACCATACTCTTGACTAGAGTCAAAATTTTCATAAAAATGATTTTCAAAAGGGTTGTCAATCAAAGTCCTTTACATAACATAAGTTGTTTTTCAAAATCCTTTCCAAAAGTGCATTAAACCAACTTTCAAAACCATTTTCCAATCCAACCCTAGGTTAACTTGACCCTAGTTATCTAATCTTAGGTTAATTTGACCCTAGTTGTCCAACCCTAGGTTAACTTGACCCTAGTTGACCAACCCTAGGTTAACTTGACCTTAGTTGTCCAACTCTAGGTTAACTTGACTTTAGTTATCCAACCCTAAGTTAACTTGACCCTAGCTCACTCACCTTAGGTTAACTTAACCCTAGTTAGTTAACCCCAAGTCATCTTAACCTTAGGTGACCCTTACTCTAGTTAGTCAACCCTAGTCCAACTTAACTTTAAGTCATCCTTAACCATAGGCTAACCCCATCTAGGTTAATATGTTTCAAGGTTCCAACTCATGAATCTTTTTTGAATGATCCTCCAATTTTAAACTATACTTATTACCCACTTTTTCCAAAACCTTCAACCCTCTTGAGGTTTCAAAAACCAACTCCAAGATGTTTCCAAAAATATTTTCAAAAGATCACAAACCTAAGGATCTCTAGCCCTCTTATGGTTAGGGACCCTAAAGGAAGGTGACATATCAAGAACAACCTCTAAGGTTGTCCATATTAGGATTCCAAACCCTTAGCCATTTTCAAAAACCACTTTCCAAAACTAATTCATCAAAACATTCTAAAGTCATGCCTTCAAGGTTTTCAAAACAAGATTTCAAAAAACACTTTCAAGTTCTTTTGAGTCATACCCAAGCATTTTTCCAAAACTCCCTCAAGTTGATCCAAAAACATTTTCAAAACACGCCACCATCCAATTTCAAGTCAAAACTTCGAAGACCACAAAAAGTTTTTAACTTCCAAAGACCTCAAAGTGTCTTAAACTTTTTCAAAGACCTCAAAGTGTCTTAAACTTTTTCAAAGACCTCAAAGTGTCTTAAACTTTTCCAAAGACCTCCAAGTGTCCTAAACTTTTCCAAAGACCTCAAAGTGTCTTAAACTTTTTCAAAGACCCCAAAGTATCTTCAAACCTTTCAAAGGCTCTAATGCGCCTATTTTTCATCGGGCTCTTACTTTTCCAAAGATCCCAAAGTATCTTCAAACCTTCCAAAGGCTCTAATGCGCCTATTTTCCATCGGGTTCTTGCCCGAACTACAATTGACCTAATTCTCGCCAAATGAGATACGTAGGCAACCTAAAATGGTGCGGTCATAACTTTTATTTCAATTCCAATCCTTTTTTCAAAAATTCCAATCAATTCAAAGTTTCTATTTCAAACTCTTTCAAAACCCCCATTATTTTCAAACTTCTTCAAAAAACTTGCATCATGTATCATCCATCCGAAAAGTGATGACTTAACCCCATTTTTTCTAAAGTGGATATTAAGGAGACAACGGTAACCGGTTATTCTAGTGAGTGAATAAAGGGTGATTAGACATGTAGGTACCGAAAGGGCAGGGTAGGGTAATGATCTTAGGATATCTTCGCTACACGTAAACAACCCCCAAATCATAGATTTCTGTTTTCAAATGACTAAAATGGAGTTATTTTCCAAAAGGGCTTAAATCTTTCCCAAGGTTGCCAAACAACCTATTTTCTTAAAAACCCTCTCTTGAGGGAGTTTTCAAGTCCTTTTTCAAAAAACCCTAAGTTTAATATTTGGATTAACACTTAGTTTTAGGTGCCCTAACTCAACTTAATCAAGTTAGGTGGCGAATCCTATTTTTTTGAAAAGCCCTTAGTCAAACCAATTTTCAAACCTAGTCGCACTTCTCCTTCTAGGAGAATGAGTTCTAGTGACAGACTTTCGTACTTTTTGTCTCTAAGCCAAAAGGACCTTAGACCACCCAAAAACTAGGGCGCGACACTCTACCATGGCAACAATCCAAAAGCTGAAAACATTTTTTTGGTCTGCGACATCTTTCTCAAGTTCTCACCTTGAAAGAGGTAATTGTAGGTACCCATATCTATGGCCGCCACGTGGCTGACCCGCTCATCCAGCTGGCAAGCCATATGGACCCCAGGGTTCCTCGAAGTCAACACAACGTCAATAACGTACCTTGTTTTTATGGTAGGTTAGTGCCCCTCACGCCCCCTCGCTCTGCAGCAGGTTGGCGCTCTTCCCAGCACACCTCGCCCTTGCGGTAAGTCGGTGCCCTTCACGCTCCCTCGCTCTTGCAATAGGTCGGCGTCCTCCTAGCGCTCCTCTCTCTTACGGCAGGTCGGTGCCCTAGCGCCCCCTCGCTCTTGCATCATGTCGCCGCCCCTCCTAGCACATCTCACTCTTGCGGCAGGTTATTGCCCTCGCACCCCCTTGCTCTTGCAGCAGATCGGCACTCTTCTTAGCGCACCTCGCTCTTGTGGCAGGTCGGTGAACCTCGCTCTTGCAACAGGTTTGCACTCCCTTAGAGCTTCTCAGCCTAGTCTTGTGAAGGTGATTTCGAGGGCTCTCCTAAGCCAGGCTCTGCGCTTGCACGGCTCCGGTCATCCTTACATAGGTAGCCTCCAAGGCTTATTAGGTACAGGCCCCTTGCCTCAACATCTTTCTTCTTACCACTGCTCGGGACTTCATACGGATTGTAGATTGGAGGCTAGAACCTAAGGGAATTGTTGAGCCGCTCGCCCCTTGGGGACTCGGGGACCCTATCCAATCAACTAGCTAAGAGAGAGAGCTTCACCCCCCAAACGCACTCAAGTACGAGATCCCTACATTAAATGAGCATATTAAACATTAAATGCATGTTCGATCCACATTTAATGAGGTGGACACATGGCGTGGCATGATTGGACAAGAGCTTGATGATTAGGCCTGTCCCTGTTGACTCAAGGTTGATCCCCATGTTGATTTTGATGATAACTAAATCTTGTGTTATTTTACTAATGCATTTACTTAGTGTGCAGATTAATAAAATCTATAATTTGGACTTAAAATTCATTTTTAAGTCTAATACTTGTCAAAGTAAATGCACAACAAGCTCAAGATCAAACAATGAATTTGAAAAGCTATGCAATGAACCAAACAGATCATTAACGCCTATTTCTACTTCAAACACATGATTTGCATTCGAAGAGATTAAAGATGTTCAAATAAAGCTTTCATCAAGTATGCATAGACTCAATAAAGATTGACTTGCACTCAAGAGAAATTGAAGACTTCATCAGATTGTGCTAAAGTCAATTGAAGAAGATTTGATTGTGAAGAGATTGAAAAAGCTCAAAAGAGGACTTCATCAAGTGTGCAAAAGGTCGATTCAAGATAATGTGATTGGAAGCTGCTTGAGAAGAAGATTCATATTGACTGCTTGATCTCTACATGAAATCTAAATAAAGAATTCTTCTGAGATATAAAGAATCAATGAAGATAATGTGTATGAAGAAATTTCATCAAGCTTACAAAAGTCTTATTGAAGTGATTTTAAAGAAAAAAGAAGAATTGCTAGCAAAGAGAAGAAATCAGCAATGAAGCATTGTGAAGCTCTACATAATAGAGAAAGCTTGACATTGAAAGAGAAAGTTCTACAATGAAAGAGGAAGCTTTGCATACAAAGAAGAAGAGATCAAAGTTGATTGAATGAAGCCCTGATAGTTTGAAAGTCAAGAAGAGTTGAATATCAAATGATTGATCCAATCCAAATTGAATAAGAAGATAACCTTGATGAGTTAAAGAGTTCGATTGATTATCATACCCCAAAGAGAAGACTCTTTGAAGATTTTATACTATTGCTAAGATGAACTGGATCATTGTGAGTCAGAAAACAAATTTCTGGGCAATGAGTCGACTCATGAAAAATGAAGAGTCGCCTCATGAAGACAGAAACAAATGACTTGAAGACAAAATGTGCAATGGGCCAACTCATAGAAACGAGGAGCCTACTCAT
The DNA here is from genome assembly GCA_033060915.1 of Euryodendron excelsum. Classification (NCBI taxonomy): domain Eukaryota; kingdom Viridiplantae; phylum Streptophyta; class Magnoliopsida; order Ericales; family Pentaphylacaceae; genus Euryodendron; species Euryodendron excelsum. The sequence continues at coordinate 19,204,600 of CM065378.1, read as the reverse complement.
GAAAACAGAAGCAAAAAACTTGAGGACCAAATGAGCAAAGAGCAGACTCTTTAATGTAAAGAATCTACTTATGAAGTCAGAAGCAAGATTTTTGTGCAAAGAGCTGACTTATGGAATTGAAGAGTCGCCTCATGAGGGCAGAAGCAAAGTGACGTGAAGACAGAATAATCAATGAGCTGACTCATTAATATGAAGAGTCGATTCATGGAGATAGTGGACAATATCTGGCAAATGCAAAACCAGAAGAGTCGACTTTTTAAGCCTGGAGTCGACCCCTGGGATATAACGGCTAATTTTTCTAACGTTATAACAGACTGGACGTGCATTAAATGAGCCCCAACAACCTCTAACGGATGAAATCAATAAAGGGGTTTATATACAAGCTTCCAGCTGCATTTATAATAAGCAGAGAGACAAAAAAAACAAGAATCCATTGATTGATCAACTGAAATTCCTGAACATTCTTCTTATCTTCATTTCGTAAGCCTTGATTGTATAATCTACTCTTGTTAGAGAATTTGTAAGTTACTTGTATATTTTATACACTTGTAAGGAAGAGTTTGAGAGTTCTCTTGAAAAAGAAAAACTCTTATAAGTTTGAGTAGAGCTTAGACAAAACCACTTGGTAGCTGAAGAACTTGAGTAGAAGTTCTTGTATATGGTAAGCTGAGCACTTGGTCAATCAACACCCATTTGTAATTGGAGATTACATAGTGGAGGAAAACTTCAAGGGGATCTTGGAGTGAGGACGTAGACCACGGATTGTGGTTGAACCTCGGTAAATCTTTGTGTTCTTTTTATCGCTCTGTTTTCTTTTCTTCTGCTGATTACATTACATTTCACATAGATTGATCATTGTTACATTGTTTAGATTAATTTTGATTAATCTTAATTGTTATTAATCTTCTTCACCTCCTTCTTAGGTTGCCTTTTTGGGCCAACAGTCCCCACATCCCATGAAGCGGCCGCGGGGTTGACATGGCCGCCCCAATCCATGATGGCGCCAGAGCCCATCTAACCAGGAGACGCCACGTGTTCGTCAATCAATCATCACCCCACTATAAATAGCTGACTCATCCATGGCCCAACAATAAGAATTGAATACCATAGCCTCCGAGACTCACGCTCATTAATCTCTCTCTCTCTCTCTCTCTCTCTGTGTCTTTCTTTTTCTTGGTTGCCTTTGGTTCTTTCCTTGCCACTTTCGGGAGGCTCGAGCCACGTCAACGATTGCTAGAATTCCCAGATGGGCCCCAAGGTAGTCAACTCTGTACCCCTTGGTCCACGCCACACACAGTAATCAATCAAATTCAATTTGATACTCCATCGGTCTACTTTCTGGGGAGTTGCTTTATGAGGTAAATTCCACTTCTATCCCCTAATTTCGAATTTCGTAGTTGTTCTTGACTTCAACAATTTTGCTCATTTTTTCGATTATGGCCCTAACTTTTGATTCTTCACATCAACTTTCATTTTTATTCACTTTCTGCGTTGTTTGATTCCCGAGAAGTCATAGTTAAAAGGAAAGAAAACAAAACTCAGGTCGGGGTTTTATACAAATTTCTGAGCTTTCTATATTTTCATTATATTTCCCAGCAGCCAAACTGATTCTTTAGTGAAGTCTTCGAATTCTATGTTTAATTGGTGTTAGTAATATGATTAGATATTGCCATGTTTGTTGACCACCCTCTATGGGAACTAAAAAGATGAAATTTTGCTTTAGTTGTACGGTGATTTTAGTTGATCTCCACTACTTCTATGCAGTTGTAGTAAGAGTATCTATTACATCTCCGTATATTTTATATGTATGAATTTACATGATCAATTGTTGATTCTTGGGCTAGTATTACAATGATTTCTATGAATCTTTAGTGCTTTATTAATTCTATTCTGTGGCCATGATAACTGCTAACCTTACCACTTTCACTTTCATTGCTGTGTTTGTATGTATATTTATACCAAGATTTCAATTTCTTGAGCTAGTATATGTTACAGCTGACAGTAATTAGATCTTTATATCTGTAACTGATCCCAAGTATTTGAGATAAAGGCTTGTTGAGTGGATCCACAAGTGCACCACACATTTAGACGCCATTTTCATGCACTCAATTGAAGGCATCTCTTTTAATAAAGCCAACTGGAAAAAAGGAATACATACAACTGGCCCCAATTTTTTGGGGCAAAGGCTTGTTGAGTTGAGTTAAAGCCTAAGGGTGTGATTTGGACAATTATTTGGAAACCTCCTCTCCAAGTGCACCTGTTGGCACGCAAATTTCAACCAAAGAAAGGGCTAAAGATGGTGCGCCACATGGAGCTTTTAGAGGTCAAAGGTCAAAGGTCAATGATCAAGAGAGCTGATTGGAATGTGACACGTACAAGCCCATGTGAAACTTGTAATATCGAAACATCGGCAGTTCAAGTTCAAAATTCAAATAAGGATGACAATATATTCAAATTATGGCAGATGATATCTTTAAGTTTGAATTGAGGAAGACGATAAGCATACTGAATTAACATTCAAAACAAGATAAGCAACCTTACTCGAAAGACCCTCTGTAAATAAGAGGGTAATCATTTTGAAAGGGGGGACTTTGGACTTTTCTCAAACTTTGAGACTACAAAAATTCGACTAAGAGAAATTCAGAAATCAAGAAATCAATGAGAGATTCAGAAAGAGAAAAGAGGAGTCTTGGAGAATTAGAAATACATCAAGGCTTACAAAGATTGAAGTGCAGTTGAAGAAAAAAGGTGATTCGACAATCAAGTATTTAAAGAATTCCACAAATGGCGATCTATAGGTAAAGGGTTCCAACCCTTACATTATTTTGTAACGGGTGTTAATCCCATGTATTTTGTAACAAGGGTTTAAAAACCTCAAGAAATACAATAAGACCTTTTTTTCCCGTAAATTTCCTTATTCTTTCTGGTTTTGTTATTTATTAATCAGAAGTATTGTTTCTTTAACAAGTAATTAACGATCTAGATTTTCTAGATTGGAGATAGGGATCAGTAAAATTTAAATAATCAACATTGTAAATACCATACAGTGAATTTTGTAGATGCCAAATTTGAAATCCAAACCTAAACTCTCTAGGTTTGAAATTTGTGTCACCAAATTTCTAGCAGATGCAGTGGGACCAATTTCTCCTCCCATCTTTTAAAGAACATAAACCAAAAAAGAAAAAAAATATAAGTTTCTTGCTTCATTCTAACAAAGCTTCTTAATTTGAGAGGAATGTTGATGCTGTACAGGAATGAAGGTCTTGGAAGGATGTCCTTCTCACCCCAGCTCCTGCCACGTACAAGGTTCCGGAGCCACTGAGACTCTCTGTTGTTTCAAAGGCGTCTTACGCCACAACCTTTGTGCCTGTCATCCGATCTCAGATGGCTTGTATTACATGTATGCCGATCCCCTTAATAGGGTTGACTCGTGCCACAACCTCTGTGCCTATCATCCAATCTCAGGTGGCTCGTATTACATTTGTGCCGGTCCCCTCAACAGGGTTGACTTGTGCCATAGCCTTTGTGCCTGTCATCCAATCTCAAGTGGCTCGTGCTACGTTTGTGCTAGTCCCCTCAGCAGGATTAACTTGTGCTACAACCTCTGTGCTTGTCATCCAGTCTAGGGTGGCTCGTACTACATTAGTGTCAGTCCACTTATCAAGGTTCCCTCATACTATATTTGTGTCAATCCCCTCATCAGGCTTGACTTGTACAACATTTGTGGAAAAGGACAATCTTCTTCGAAAAACGGAGAATATAAGGCTAGAGGCTGAAGATCTTCTAAAGGCCACAAAATAATTGAAGGCAATAAGAATCACCTTTTTGACAAGGAACTTTTTCATCAAAGTGAGAGAGGTCTATGAAGCTTCAAATACCGTAGTGGGTGCAGTCATAGTTGCCCCAATAGAATGGGTTGCAAATCGGCTGCTCAAGCGGGCCGACAAATCACTAAGAGTGGTGATTATAACCCAAAATGCTACAGCTAAAGAAAACGCGGCGATCATAAGAAGTATTGACAGAAAGATTATGAGAAAAGACCCTTTTACAATACCGAGCTTCCAATTAAAGGCTTTGACATGCGGGATCAAAATTTTCTCTTCAATGCTCGTAGGAGCTCGACTAGTTACACCACCAAAAGCCTTAAGCATAAGAAGGTAGAAGCAAAGGAAAATTTGAGCTCTCAAAAGATTTGAAGAAAGATTTGTGGCCTTGAATGTCATAGAGGCAGCCAAAAAAGACCTTGGTGGTTTAGACCCGAAGAAAAAAAGGATCAAATCCCCAGTCTTTACATTAGGAGGATCCCAGAGATTAGACTCAGGAGGAAAATTAAGAGGAGGCCCCCTTAAAGCTATGGATTATGAAGTGTTTACCAACTGTGACTTATAAACTACGTCAGCACCAAACATTGGTTCAATAGAGAGAACGAAGGTCAAAAGAAGTGTTGCTTCAGAAAACATACTAAGGCTTGGACTAATAACAAGATCCATGAGTAAAGAAATTGAGACTCATAATAAAAAACCACAACAAAAGACTCCAAATCTCAATAAGTTTGTCAGAGTCGAAAATCCACTTTATGGATAAGATGACTTTGCCTCGTCATACTCTTATGTATTAACAAATCGAAGAGTGGACGACAGAGAAACTATTTGAAAAGTTGTAGTAATGATGGCCGACCTTGAACAAGAAGATGGAAGTTTGTAACTTCGAACAGAGCAACAACTTTTAGAAGAAAGAATGATGACTCTACAAGGATAACTTGAAAAGAAATAACAACCATGATGGAGCACATGAAGACTCTCGAAGCTCAAATATCTACTCCAATAGGTGTAGGAAGTGTTCTATCTTCAAAGGCTACAGCTGCACAAGGGGCACAAAGAAAATAATCTGGTGCACCTAATAAAAAACATAATAAAAGAATTTTGAAATAACATATTAATATAAAATCCAAAATACCAAAATTTTATCAAGTAGGTCATAAATTGGAGCCCACTAGCAATCTGTCCAAATAAAAAATATATAATGTCTTGTTAAGCTTAAAAAATTGTAATAGGCCCAAACAACATTCCAAGACCCAATTAAATCATGAGTTATCCATAAATAATTAAATCTTGAGCTAAAATTGATATTGGAAGCCTTGGAATAAACCAAAATTATAGTCCTGCAAATTTGGCCAAATAAAATCTAAATGCATAAATGAAATAGCCCAAACAAAATTTAAGGGCAAACAAATTATGGGTAACCTAAAATATTACCTGTATATAAAGTAATAAATAAATAAATAAAATTAAACATACAAAATTCTACATCATCTTCCATACAAAGCGTGGAGCAAAAAAAATTACCTTAATTCCTACAATCAAGGAGGAAGGTTTCCCTTATCCTCAAAAAACAAGCATGGGTAGAGCCTTCTCTTTTGAACAAGGTGCTAGTCATTCAAGAGACAAACCCTGCAAGGCAAAGACAAAAGAATCAGACTTCCACATTAGAAAAATAATGCATTGGCAATTCAAAAAAAAAAGTGCCAAGTTATCGTGATTTGCACCATCAAAATTTGTTTGTACAAATCACGAGGGGGCATTTGTTGGCACACAAATTTCAACCAAAGAAAGGGTTAAAGATGATGCGCCACATGGAGCTTTCAGAGGTCAAAGGTCAAAAGTCCATGATCAAGAAAGCTGATCGGAATATGGCACGTATAAAGCCCATGTGAAACTTGTAATATCATAACATTGGCAGTTCAAGTTCAAAATTCAAACAAAGGATAACAATATATTCAAATTCTGGTGGACAATATCTTTAAGTTTGAATTGAGGATGACGATAAGCATACTGAATTAAAATTCAAAAAAGGATAAGCAACCTCACCCGAAAGACCCTTTATAAATAAGAGGGTCATGATTCGAAAAGGGGGACTATGGACTTTTCTTAGACTTTAAGACTAGAAAAATTCAACTGAGAGAGATTCAGAAATCAAGAAATGAAGGAGAGATTTAGAAAGAGAAAAGAGGAATCTTGGAGAATTAGAAATACTTCAAGGCTTACAAAGATTGAAGTGCAGTTGAAGAAAAAAGGTGATTCAACAATAAAGTATTTGAAGAATTCCACAAATGGCGATCTTTAGGTAAAGGGTGTTAATCCTATGTATTTTGTAACAAGAGTTTAAAAACCTCATGAAATACAATAAAACCTTTTTTTGCATAAATTTCCTTATTCTTTTTGGTACTGTTATTTATTAATCGGAGGTATTGTTTCTTTAAAAAGTAATTAACGATCTTAATTTTCCAACTTGGAGGTAGGGATTTGCAAACTTTAAATAATCAATATTACAAAAACCATACAGTGGATTTTGTAGATGCCAAATTTGAAATCCAAACCCAAACCTTATGGGTTTGAAATTTGTGTCAACAACACCACACATTCAGAGGACATTTTCAGATACCAAGTCCCCTTGTTATTCTTGACCCAAAATATTCTTTTGTTAATCCAAATCCAAAGTTTGTAGTGCCATCCTACATGCCCCTTCTTGTGCATGCTAAAGAGGACATTTAATGATAGTTATATACTCATTGCGTTTTTGTATCAAATAGTAATGAATCATGCTTCCACCTAGAGTGATAGGTTTGAGAAAGCCTATTGTCAGTACAATTAGATTGTTTTGAAGTCTATGCAACTGTATTTGGCCGATTAAACATGAAGCTTGTATCTTGGAAGCTGGTCCTGGCTACTATCAGTTGTTGCATATATGTTTTACACCTTAGCAACTTAAATGACATATAGGTATATAAGATGCCTCTAGTCCGGTTTTGGCCCTACTCACTAAAATCATACGTTTCAACAATAAAGATGACATTTTGGGCGGATGTTTTGACAGGCAAAATTAAAGGTTGGTGCTAGACATAGGATCATGTATCACGAAACACCATAGAGAAATATATAATATCTGATATTTAACAGACATAAGCAATCGACAACTGTCACATGCTAGTTCAATTTCATGTAAAGATGCAACATAGTCTGAATATATGCACAAACCGTTACACAACCTCCATTTAGATGCTAGAGGCCCAAATGTTTCAGGCTTAATATTTATATTTCTTCTGATTTTGATTTGGAGGGAAAGCGGAGGACCTCAATACAGGAGCATGACTCCACATATTTGTCTCGTATTGTATCTAATTGTATGCAGGGGTTTAAATTATTTTCACTCTTTCAGAGTCTGACTTGGACACTTCAAACCATTGCCTGTCAAACTTGGATATCAGATGCTGCTAATAGGATTTGATGTAGAAGTAGCAACATTTAATTTGAATCGGATTATTATAGTGCCATATATTATACGTTTAATTTACAGAGGCTTGTTGGGTTTTTAGTATTGGCTAATTCTGTGGATAAAGACAATTTGCTTGTAATTTTATTTCAAGTTGTATTTGGGTCGAAAAATCTAAGATTCAAGTTCAAGCTGTCAAAGTACAAGTTGTCCAAGCTACAATACAAGCTTTTAAAGCACGTAGAACTGAAACTTTGGAATGCCATATCTTTTTGCCTAGGTATTCGTTCAAACTCCATAATATATGGATTCTATGTAACTTTTTAAAAGCAATCTAAATATTTAGAGAAACATAGCTCAAACGAAGTTCGCTTGAACGATATGTGAAAATTTTGTAGAAGCAAAAATTCAAAGAGCATCGCTTGAAGTTCGCTCGAGCGATATGCCGAAGTTAGGTCTGAATTGAACTCTAATCTCATTTAAATCAGTCCAGAATGAGGACTCTCAAGCCAGGCATTCTCAACTAGTCAGAAAATAGTTTCAGCTTATTTTTTGTGGAGTCTAAGAGATGCTACATAAGTATAGAGAATTGTACGTATTTCATATCTCTGAAATTTAGAAAAGATTGACAAGAGAGAAGAACACAATGTGGGGAATACAATTCAGACCTTGGTGAAGTAATTATAGATGAGTTGCTGAGCATACAGAGTTCTTTCACTAGAGTACTAAACTGAAGAACACAGTTGCGAGATCGTCTTAGTGGATTCCGAAGATGAAGAAGAACACCATAGTGATTCAGTGTTGAGGTCGAAGCTAGGGAGAACAGAAATTCAAGGAGTCGAGCAAGTAATCTTAAACTAGACTTGGTGGAGATTCGGACTGCAATTGTGGAGATGCTATTGTTATGATTGCAAATCGTACTTGTGTAACCTGTTTATTATAGTGCTTGGCTTGCTAGACGTGGTTTTTTTCCAAGTTGGATTTCCACGAGAAAAACTTGTGTCTGTTTACTTTATCGCTTGATATTATTGTTGTGTAATGTATGCATGTAAATGATCACTTAAGTAAAGAGAATTAGAGAAGATTTCTAAGGCAAATAGTGGTCATAAATCTTAATCCGCAAGATTAGAATTTTCAAGGCTGTTGATTCAAATGAAAATGGTGGATCATTGCACAAAATTGATCCCTAAAGTATAGAACTTGTTTGTTTACAAATTGGAATTAATAATTAGACTCCAAACCAACTGCATAATTTACAACTTACGCGACTGGGAGTAGCTCAGTTGCATTGTGGTGGGGCTGGGTGTGTGCCTTATGGGTTACCCCTGAATAGGGCTCTACCACTACGGCAAAATAGGAAAATACAGAAGAAAGGCTGAAGCCTCAGTAATCAATCAATTATTTTTTCCCATAAAGGATGACTCATTGAGCTTCAAAGGGAAAAAAAAGGTAGCCTGTTTTGTTTTGATTTAGCATATTTAATTTCTAAGGTTTCTACTCATTTTTGTTAAGTCTGGATCCTCCGGGATTGGGTCAATTTTATGGAGTTTTATTTCTAGGTGTAACAAACATTGTGTAATTGTAGCGGGCATTAAAGTAATGATTTTTTTTTTCCTTCACACTACTCCTGCAGGAAGCCTTGTCTGGCTATAGAATGGTCTAAAATATTCGTATCATTAGCATGTGAAACTTCTATAGGTAAAAGAAATCTTATGTACAAACCATAACTGTTCTAATAAAGAAATTTTATGTGTGTTAATAACACAGCGAGCAGGAATTCCTTCATAGTTTTTCTAGTTAAAATGTATTAGTAGACTTTGTTTGAATTTTTTTTTGTTAAATTCAGGTACCTATTGTCACGACCCTGTTGGCATAAATTTAAATAAAAAAAGAGCTAAAGATGGTGTGTCATGTGGAACTTTAAGAGGTCAAAGGTCAACGGTCAAAGATCAAGAGAGCTGATCAGGATGTGAAACTTATAGAGCCCGTGCGAAACTTGTAACATCGGAATATCGATATTTCAAGTTCAAAATTCAAACAAAGATGACAACATATTCAAATTCTGGCAGACGACATCTTTGGTTTGAATTGGTGATGATGATGATGAACATCCTGAATTCAAATTCAAATAAAGGATAAGCAACCTCACTTGAAAGACCCTTTATAAATAAAAGGGTCATCATTTGAAAAACAGGGACTTTTTGGAACTTTCAGACTTTTCTCAAACTTTGAAACTAGAAAAATTCAACTGAGAGAGATTCAGAAATCAAGAAATCAAGAAAAGATTCAGAAAGAGAAAAGAGGAGTCTTGGAGAATTAGAAATACTTCAAGGCTTACAAAGATTGAAGTGCAGTTGAAGAAAAAAGCTGATTCGACAATCAAGTATTTGAAAATTTCACAAATAGCGATCTATAAGTAAAGGGTTCCAACTCTTATGTTATTTTGTAAAGGGTGTTAATCTCATGTATTTTGTAATGAGGGTTTGAAAACCCCATGAAATACAATAAAAACCTTTCTTCATAAATTTCCTTATTCTTTCTAGTTTTGTTATTTATTAATCAGAAATATTGTTTCTTTAACAAGTAATTAACAATATGGATTTTCCAAATTGGGGATAGGGATCCTCAAACTTTAAATAATCAACGTTGTAAATAGCATATAGTAGATTTTGTAGATGCCAAATTTGAAATCCAAACCCAAACTTTCTGGGTTTGAAATTTGTGTCAACAAATTTCTGGCACGCCCAGTGGGACCTCTCTCTCCTCCCATCGAGAAATATAAGTAGGATCTCCCCTCCATTTTTTTTGCCTATTATTATTTTTCTTTTTTATCCTATACCATCCTCTTTCTCATCTTTATTTTTGTAATTTTTGGTTTAGTTTATAGTTTATAAATTTTAATTGTTATTTTCATAATAATTATATTGATATATCAAATTATAATCTGTAAAGCATATAGAAATGTAAGTTTAAAATGAGAAAACAATGAGAAGTAGAAAAGTAAGATTGTGCATTATTTGTCTTGTCCTTTTTTTTTTTATTTTTTTATCCTCCTCTTTCTTCCTTTTTTTTTTTTTTTTTTTTTTTTTTGGTTTTAGTTTAAAGTTTTTACTTTTTGATTATATTTTTCATCAAAAAATGACAAAAAACATACTTCTAAAAAAACATAAGATTTTAAATCATGCTTAATTTATGCTATTTTGACTTTTTTTAAAAAACCGTCCGATTCTCTAAATACCGATCGGTTCACCGACTTTCTAAAATATCGGCTGGTTTTTCTAGTTCAACCCAGTTCAGTTCTTATGTATTTTCTGTATTTTAATTGAATCAGATAGTTCAGAGTTTGGTTCTCAATTCAAAAGGTTGAACCGGTCGGTTTAGTACGGTTCTAATAACTATGCATATATGTTCTTGTAGACTTCTCAAATACAATTTCATTCTTTTTGTTACATCTTTAATCAAATGGTCAAATATGATTACGGACCGCAAAATTTGTATTCACATTTCTCGTCAAACACCAAGGAAAAGTTTTGTATTTATATTTCTCGAGAAAGAGAGGGTACATCAGGGGACGCAAAATTTGCCGATCAAAGTCATTGCCAATTTTGTCGTGATAAAATGTGAAATGACCAATGTAGCCAACCAGAGTAGCCATACTATATGGTATTGGAGAGGAGATCCTACTTATAATTCTCGAGGAGAGGGTACAATAGGGAACGCAAAATTTGTTGATCCAAGTAATTACCGATCACTATCTACAAAAATTAATAAATAAGGTCAACCATACTTATATTTCTGGAGGGAGAGGCGATGCAAAATTTGCCCATCAAGTCGCTGTTGTGATAACATGACCAAAGTAGCCTTACCTCACGCAAAATTTTTTAGGGCTAATTACACTTTACTCCTTGTAATTTGAGTAAAAATCACATGACCTCATGTGATTTAAAAGTAAACACGTAACTCCATGTGGTTTGATTATCCATAAATAGAAATATGTATAAATAATTATATTTTCCATTCATTTTCTTTTTTTCTCAAATTCAAAATCTAAATATAGCGTTAGAAATACTCTATTCTTGTAAAAGTTTTATACAAAACTCTATTAAAAGGATGTGAAGATAGGATGTTTGTATTTAGAAACTATTTTACTTGTACTCTGTTTTAAAGTAGTAAATTTCAATTTAGTCACAACATTTTGTTTTCAATTCTATATATCTATCCGTTTTATATTTGTATACCATTACTTTTTTTGCTTAAAGGCTATCACGTGCAATTTTAACTTATCCCCTTTTTTATTTTTGATCTAATTAGGGGTGTGCATAGTTGAGGTTTGGTTAGATCAAGTTTGCATTGGACCCAGAACCAAACTGATATTAGTTAGTTCTAAATTTTGATATAGAACCAAAGTGATTATCCAATGAAACTAAATCGAACCAACCTAAGTCGGTTCAGGTATTTCACCTATATTGTGCAATATTTGGTTTATTCATTCAAAAGGTTTGTAAAACATTTGATTTATTCATTTAAATTTTTTTAAAAATAACCTCCAACTTACATCCATAATTTCTCTATGTTGTGCCATATACAGATCGATTTTTTGGTTTGAATCTTGGGTCGGTTCCATTTGGTTGAGTCTTAAAACATGTCAACTCAAGAACTGAGTCAAACTAATTGAGTGGGCCAATTTTAGATTTAAACCGAAACTAACCTCTGAGAGATTATTCATATCTCCATCATGCATAAAGAATTTGAGCCACAAGTGTTTTCCTCTCCTTGTTCCAGCCTTTCTCATTGTTCTCAACCGGTCTTCTAACAATGAGAAGTTCATTATCCTAATTTGTGCCAATAAATTAAGGAGGCATAGGAGAGAAGGTGCAACCTGGGATTCATGTTCCATGTTTGATTTTCATTTAAGAAGAAAGTTACCTACAGACTATCGATTCAACGTAGTAAAGATGGATATTTATGTGAGAAGATGGCATTGCCACATGGGAGCTTGACGAGTACCGATAATAGCTATTACTATCGGTTTCATAGTTGTTAAAACAGTATTAGCCAACATACCGGGTTTATCATTGGTTCGTTTGTACTGGTTTCGGTGCATTATCATGAATCGAATATGAAGACAGATTTTCAATCATGACTATGACAAAATTAAGAGTAATATACATACAAAAAATGTATAACTGAGGTGTGTTCTATCATTTTAAAATAAATAACCTTTCAACATGTTTTTAATTACAAAATTATCATGGTCATGTTGTTTTGGATAAAACTTTGACCGTGCTTGGATCAAGAATTTGGTGAGGGAAAAGGAAAAAGGAAAATGATGTAAAGTTACATCTCATATTTGGTTGTTAAATAAAGTGGAGAATAAAAAAATATAAATGATGATGATCCATTCTCACATATCAGAGCTCCGTCTCCAAGGTATTGTCCGCTTTAGCGATGGCGCGACCGTAGCTGGCCTAGTGCCCGTGGGCTTCCACCTCACGGTTTTATCCCCAAAAGACGTCTTGAAGGAGAGAGAGGTACCGGTCACTTATAAGCTACCAAGCCCTTATGTTCTCATCCAATGTGGGACAACGGTATCATTAGTACCCCCCTAGTGAAGGGTTGGCAGCGAACATGTGATTCATTTTTCACAGACGGCGCTAACTGATGATGATCCATTCTCGCACACTGGGGCTCTGCCCCTGAGGTATTGTCCACTTTGGCGATGGTGTGATTGTAGCCGGCCTAGTGCCTGTAGGCTTCCACCTCACTGTTTTATCCTCAAAAGACGCTTCGAAAGGAAAAGAGGTATCTGATACTTAAAAGCTACTAAGTCCTTACGTTCTCACCCGATGAGAGACAACGGTATCATCATTTTCTCATAAGCATCTACCCATTTTCTCCCCTTACAGAGTACTTTGTTTTGTAGTACTATGCTTTAGCAATATAAAGAGATGCTTTGATTTTAAAGTACAAATGGTACTCACAAGGTCTCTGGTCATAACTTTAAGCAAGCATAGCATCAATCAAACAGTTGAGATAATTTGACCGGGTTCGTTAGTAAAAGTTAATGACTATTTTCAGTGAAAGAACCCCAGAAAGACCCTAGTTTTTCCAGGCTTAGCTTGGCACATATGATAGAACACTAATCACAAATGCCAGCTAAACCCAAAAAAGTAACAATGAGCATCTTATAGCAGTCACAAAAGAGAGAATAATTAACGAATCTCAACCTTTCACAGCTCCCATTTCGCATTTCTTGGTTAAGAGAGAGATAAATAGGCACATTCCATTGCGCAGAAAGAGAGCCAACTTGCTTAATGGGGAGAGCAGAAACAAAAGAATGCTTATTAAATTGATCATCAGCATACCAACTGACAAATAATTCCAAAGGCTCACTTTTGACCAGGACATTAAGAGAAGAATTAATATTAAAAGACGACTTCAACATCCTATCATTGCCATACTATTGAATATGAGACGATTAGTACCTAAATTTATTCAATACACAGATTGAAAACGCTGTTCTTTTATTCAGTCCAAGAAAAGGGCATTTCTTAGATCTTCGAAAATTCCATATTCTTCAGCATTTTTATAATAATTTGTCTTACAACTATTAAAGAGATAACTATATCATAAATGTGTGCACGGGCCGTTTAAGACCATCGAGTGAACCTGATTAAATTTTTAAAACAACTGAGTTTTGAGTTCTCAGGCGTGGCAGCAGGGGCCAATGGATGATCATCATGACCTGGAGAGAGGAGGCGACGAGATTACAGTGGAGGAGACTACTGCTGTTGGCGAAGAAGCAAGCGTCGTCCGACATATAGAAGTTAGCGAGGATTTTATAGGGTACGTATACGTATTGTACGTATTCCTTGCTGAAATTTCATTTTATGGCTTTGGTCACTAGCTAGGCTACTTTGTCTTTTAATGAGTTCCTTCGATCTCTATCTTCGGGTCCTAGTGCCGTTGACTTCTCTCGGAAGTGTTAATTAATTTTTAGGCCAATCCAAAATTTTGACCAATTATCCACATATATATATATATCATATATACACAGTAATATACTATACATATAAACGTAATAGTCAATCTATTTTTTTTACAATGTTGTGGGTCCCATTATATTGTGTCTTGTGAGTAAAAAAATAAACTATAAATTAATTTATGCATAGCATTTGCCATATAATATATATATATATATATATAATATAATATATATGCATTTATATATTTATTTGGCAATTTGTATAATAAAAAAAATTCATACATATCTTTTGTACAAGTTAATGTAGTTAATGATAACCTTTCACTTTAAAACTAAATATTTATGACGTTGACTCTTAGTTACAAAAATATTATTGTCATATTATTCTAATATAATTATTTTTACAAATTTATTAGAAAAATAGTAATTTTTTAATTTTTTTCTCTTTCTAATTATATATTCTCATATTCTTAATTCGGTCAACCCATCTTATTAAGTTGTTAACCTAGAGCTGATGGTAGCCTCATGTCCTATCAAACTAGTATGGATCCAAAATTTGGATCTGCTCTGCAGGGATGAGGTTGGGCCTCATTATGCTCCCGTTTTTGTGTTGGATTTGGGTAGGATTGGGCCATAATATTTGAAGCCATGCTCTACCAAATTAATATGGCTCCAACCCATCAAGAAAAATTATTCAATATGACTGTTACACTACGTCATTATGTCTATATGGTGTAACTGTTTATTTATATAATATCATGTGTAGATAGAGACAATATTTTTTAAAATATTCTAAACATTACCCTACATGTACGCCAGCAGTTCAAATTTAAAATTTCCACTACATAAAAAATTATTTACATGTTACAATTTAAATGGAATGTCACACTACGTCATCATGCTAACGTAGTGTGACAATCACCCTGGATAATTACTCACCACCGAGGGCGTAACTATGAGAAGAGGGGCTAGCTTTTAATTAACCTTCCTATATATTATGTACATGTTTATTTAAGAAAAACCTATTTTATGGTAACCTATAACTTAAAACCCTCCCTAATCCAATAAAATATCAAAAAAATTTTTATAGTGGACTATGGACTCTTATCTATTTTTATTCAAGAAACAATTAGATTGTCATTTATTGCGTATTTTGCTGAGGCTGAATATAAACTAATTTTATTCTCCATGTTAAAATCTAGTCTTGCATGTTAATAAATTTCTCATGCTTGAACTTAGAAATATGTGTAAAGAAAACGAAAAATAATAAAAGTAACGTTATACAAGCAAAGTTTTTATTTATAATGATGAAGTTGTTTGTGATCCATTTAATTCAAATCAAACACCCATTATTTTAACTCATAATTTCAAAGATGCCATTGCATGTATAAAATTTTTGTTTTAATACAACTTAAATGATTTATATATAACTTGTTTGGAACTTGGGGGAGGGGAGGGGAAAGGAAAATTTTTCCTCCCTTTTTCCTTCCCTTGTTTGATTCTACCTAAAAAAGAAAAGGGGGAAAGTTTTTTTTAAATTACTCTTTCTCTTCTTTTCTTTTATTTTCTCACAAAACCAAATAGAGAGAAGAAAATACTTTTCCTTTATTTCCTCTTTCCTTCCTGTTCCCTTCTCTTCCCTTCCCTTTCCCAAGTTCGAAATAGGCTCTTAATGAGAATCATACATAAAATGTGTGCAAAATGATGTGATTGGACTGTAAGCCTACCATTTTAAAACAAAGAATCCATCAAGATACCATGTAATTACAAAACTTCAATAATTACATAAATTTTGATAATAAAGTCTAAAAACATTTTTATTTTCCATTTTTGCAAGGGCGCAAGGATTCACTTTGTCCATCGCATGCCATGCTGTATACTTCTCGCTGATAACATCACTGATTAGTCTCATTCAAGTCAAGTACCAAAACAGAGACGATTCTCCATGTAAAACACATCCCGTGAACATGACAGTTTTTTGGGTAGCGTTATGCATTTATGGCTTGGCAATCCCACTGAAATTGAAAGTTCAGAGTCATTCGAGAATAGGCGCCTGTTCTCGAATGCTCAACCATGTCATTCTTGTCTTCGGATTTCTTTCTCTACTCTCACTTGTCTCCATCTTCATCCAAAGCTACCTCAACTGGCTCTTGCTCATCATATGGGCCGTCTTTTCAATTATAGTAGTGGCGGAGGACTTAATACATCGGAATATCCAATGGCTTTATCAGAGAACCATGAACGTAACTTTTCAAGTGCTCACACGACTTAGGGAGTCCAGAGCAGTGGTAGTCTGTTGGAGTAGCCCCGTTTCAACATGGTAGTTAGTTTCTTATTTGAATGTGTTGGCAATACACTTCTCTATCCTACCTATAGATATATAGTATAGGCATAGGCTATATATGCTTTTAATTTTTGGTAATTTGCATAATGCTTGTATGGGAGGTGCATGTAGCCTACAAAGTTTGTAATTCCTGAATATTGAAAGTTTACAATTGTTTCATTACTAGCAGAGCTGTCCCTTTGCTCTAAAAGAGATCTCATCTTTCAGCACACTAATTAGCATACAACCAAAAAGAAAAGAGTAAAAAGGGAAGGCCTAATTTAGCTCTAGGCACTGGAAGCTTGTGATCACATAAGAGATGGAAGAGAAAGAGGTAGTGAAATATCTGCAAAATTGTTGATAAAAATATGGTGTTGTCGTAATGGGTTGACTATTAACTTGGTTGTTAAGGCCTTGAATTCGGCTCCCATATATAGGTGTGAATTATAGTGTGGCTCCAGGTGATTATTGGGCTGTTGGATTTTTCGAAAGAATGAATGTTACGTATGATTAGTTCTTCACGTGCTTTTCTCTCTCTCTCTCTCTCTCTCTCTCGTTCGTTTAAAGTTAAACTTCAAACATTTGTCAGGATTTAATTTAAACAACACGGAAATAGAGGGTGAAGACACAAACGTTATTCCTAAAAATATCTCAAGAGCGGACGCAGTATCTTGAGGGGCGTATATATTTATATTTAATTTTTAATTTTGTATGCAACAATTTCTCTAAAAATACCTCATTCTACACTATTTAAAATAAATAAATAAATAAAACATAATAGTCATCTCTTTATTAAATTACAAAAAATTTTATACAAAATTTTAATAAAAGATGTTTTATTATATGTTTTAATATTATAGCAATATACGTAGCAACTAACTATTTGTTCCAATTAAAATTTGAGAATTTGACCAATTGAGCTAAATAATTTAATCATTTGAGTTCACAAATTTGACAAAATTTAACTGTTAGTTTACCAATTTAAGAATTAAAACATAGTTCGTCCACCAAATTAAAAGAAATGGTGAAAATGGTTTTGGGTGGACAACCTGAAAAATATAGAGCAAGAGCAGTGTAATAGGGAAGATATCGGTCAAAGTCCTCTCTCATAGGAAATGATTGGCAGGTGTATTGGTTTTTAACTGCCATGCCGGTTCTAGTCCAGGGAACATTGCTTATCTGATAATGGTGTCTCCCCTTGGCATTTTAGCTATGGTGGGTTCGCTATCATTGCATTGGATTTGGAAAAAATGTTATTCTTTCAAGCTATGTTTGGAATTTGAAATTATTAAGAAAAAAGAATCACTACTAAAAAAATTGCTATTTGCGACGGCACGAAACCGTCGCAAAAGGGGTATATGCTGTCGTAAATACTCATTTGCGACAGGCAAGCGACGACATTATAGGGGTCGGGAATGGTGGGGTGGCAAATAGTTTTAGCGACGGCCAAGCAACGGCATTGGGCACTATTAGCGACGGAAATGACCCGTCACAAATACTCATCGTTTATGAAAATTTATTGCGACAGCAGGTTCGCCAACGCTAAAAGATTTTTTGCAACTGTTAAGGCCCGTCGCTAATACATAAGCCGACCCTATTACCGACGGGAAATACCAGTCGCAAAAAGGACGCAATAGAGGATATAGAGCCGACTGCCTTTCCCACCTTTGGCGACGGTTTTATGCCGTCGCTAATACTCTTTTTTAAAAAAAATAATGTGTTTATTAATTACAAATAATTTTTGTAATTTTTTGTTCTACCTGATAAAATACATATTTAACATAATCCAAATAAAAAAATTCTGACATTCATTCAAATTCAAATACTTACAAAATTCGTAACAAAGTTAATAAACTTTTAAACATTTATCCAAAACAAATAATGTCTCCCATCAACATCCAAATGGCTTAAATAAATTACATATAGTCTGTCACAAAATAATGTTCTTAATCCAATATCCATACAAGGAAAGAGTTTTTAGTCTATCACAAAATAAGGTCATATAGGAGCATCATCGACTTATTCTTTAAGAATAACCTGAAAAAAAAAATATAAAAAGATTAGGTATAATAATAAATTACACCGTAAAGATAATTAATAGATATGCATGAATATATATGGGGTTATTGAAATAAAAATGCAATTTACATCACGAGAATGTTAGGCTACATGTCGGCTGACAGATTTTTCAACAGTTTTAATATTTTGTCGAGATCTTTCTAAGAGAGCATTAGGTTTATGGGCATTTTGAACAAAAAATTTGTAGAAATTTAAATCTAATGGTTCTCCACCAACTTCTGCCAAAGGATTCTTACTAATATGAAGTCCTTCGGCTAATTCAAGTTTTAGAAGATCAAAACAAAGCGAAGAAACCTTTACTCCTTCCTACAACAATGTGTACAATGTCTTAAAAATATAAAAGAAAAAACTTATATATAACACAAGTAATAAAATAAACACGTTTCTCTAAAAAAAACACGTTTTTCTCAAAAAAATAAAGGAAAAAATATCACAAGTCTTAGATCGGGAGTCCGGTAACCGTGTCGTTTATTTTCACACATCACTCATGCCTAGAACTTGTTACGTGTTAAGTTTGACGGACTTCCAAGGCCGTTTGGTGGTTTTAGTACCCAAACGGCTCCAAAACCATGTTTTACTCAAAAAAAGGTAAGGAAAAAATGTCAGAAGTCTTAGACCGGAAGTCCGACAATTGTGCCGTTTATTCCCACACATCACTCATGCCTAGAACTTGTTACGTGTCAAGTTTGGCGGACTTTCGAGACCGTTTGGTGGTTTTAGTACTCAAATAGCTCCAAAAATAAGTTTTTCTCAAAAAAAAAAAAAGTAAGGAAAAAATGGCACAATTCTAAGACAGAGAGTTCGGCAACCGTGTCGTTCGTTCCCACACATCACTCGTGCTTAGAACTTACTATGTGTCAAGTTTGACAAACTTCCAAGGCCGTTTGGTGGTTTTAATACCGAAACGGCTCAAAAAACACGTTTTCCTCAAAAAAATGTCACAACTCTTAGACCGAGAGTCCGGCAATCGTGCTGTTTGTTCCCACATGTCACTCGTGCCTAGAACTTGCTACGTTCAAGTTGGACGAACTTCCGAGGCCGTTTTGGTTATTTTAGTACCCAAACAGCTCCAAAAGCATGTTTTTCTCAAAGAAAAAAGGCAAGGAAAAAAATTACACAACTTTTAGATCGGGAGTCCGGCAACTGTGTTGTTTGTTTCCACACGTCACTCATGCTTAGAACTTGCTACGTGTCTTGTTTGACGGACTTCTGAGACCGTTTGATAGTTTTAGTACCGAAATGGCTCGAAAAATATGTTTTTCTCAAAAAAAAAAAGTAAGGAAAAAAATGTCACACCTCTTATATCGGGAGTTCGGCAACCGTGTAGTTTGTTCTCACACATGACTCGTGCCTAGAATTTGCTTAAAAAAGAATAACATGAGAAGTCTTATTCTTTAAGATATAATGGTGCTCCTGTTAAAGATGAGAAGTTTGTTTGCAATAATAGTGTAGTGTACTAAAGAGGCAACATATAGCCCATATAGTTTTCGGTGAGCATTTTAAACATATCATTACATCCTAGGGTGAAGTTGATGTCGCACCGGACAGGAAACAGTTTTAGTAACTCAAGTTAATCAAAACAATAGGCTGGTCAAATTCTAGTGAAACTGAGGCCCAAATGCATCAAAATAAAAATAAAAATAAAAAAAGGGTACATGTTTTGAGAATTGAGTGTAAAATATAAGGTAAGAAAAACTTGCCTACAATACTATTGCCACGTCCAACAAAGGCTAATGGCTTCAATACAGAGAAATAATTGAAGTCAAACAAGAGGTATTGCATGAACATGAGGAAATGATAAAGAAAGCAGGACAAGGCACTGGGAATAAACCCCACATTAGAAGAAAATCCATTGGTTTCAATTCCTCATTCCAATTAAACCTAAAATTATTATGAATGACACTTTTTTACAGCCATTTTTTACTCAAAGAAAAGATATTGAGAATGCGTTAGGGGTGGGTTTACCCTTGCCTATCATGTAAATAGCCATCAAGTTTGGCGCAACAAAGCAAACTTTTTCAACAATCCCAAATCATGGTTTAGTCTATGTTTGACCGCTCATAAAATTTCATGGCATTGCTTATATAAGTTCATAACACATTTTCAGAAGTTACTTTCTATATCTCTTCTTTTCTTAACTATTGGAACACTATGCTTTTCTGTTGATTAGTATATTTGTTAATTGCTAATCTCCTTTGCCTTTTCTTCTCAATTCTTGATTCATATCGGAATTTTTAAATTCATATCTCAATACAATATACAGGTCAAAGTTCTTCCCTTTGAGGTCAAAATCAACAGGATGTGCTCAAAGAAACAATGAAAACAAAGGAGTAATGATCAAGTGTAATTATCATCATAACATGTGTACTTACAAAGTAGTTGACATTCACGTTGCTTTCAGTGTAGTTAGTACGGTCATTAGTGGTTGTAACCTTTGTAATCGATCAATGGGAACCTCGAAACTATCTGGGCAGGGGCAAACTTATATTAGGCACTGCCACAACAGATAATAAGGAGAGAATGTATTGGCAAAATTCTAACAAATTAATATCCAATAGAAATATAATGAGCAAATAAGACATCCATCCAATATGCATTTTACCAATTGACTAGGCAATTTATCTATAAAAGAGAAAAAAGGAAGGAACAAGAAGAAAATAAAGGGGAATAAACAGAAGCACTAAAGAACAAAGTACTAGCCCAGGTCCTGCTGCAATCTTGGCCAAACCAAACTGATGACAAACAAATATTTATTTCATAAAACAGATTGTATAAGATGAAATCAACTGAACAAGGTGAAGGTAATATCTATTGTAATTTCTCAATGTCTCCTTCACTCTTGCATAGGCACTTTTTCCATCATCATTGTGTGAAAAATTACAAATCATCCAACCATTTTTGAATTCCCTACTTTTAAGTCAATATTCCCATTGTCATCAGCGGGGGAACATATAACTCCATTGAAAATTGCTGTATCACTCCTAGAATCTTGGTCCCTGACCTTGTCACAAGTGCCATTTGACTAGCCGTTCGTTTCTGAATGATCAACCTCACTTTCATATTCTTTGTCTACATCCTTTTCCCTACTCACATTGGGTGAACTTCTTTTGCTTTTCTGCACAGAATATTCTTCAGACACAATCTTTTGAACATGTTTTAAGTGATCAAACAAAGACTAAGCCATAGAAAGTATGCTTTTTTGCACAGAATATTCTTCAGACACAATCTTTCGAACATGTTTTGCAACGTCAGAGTCCATTAAGAGTTGGCCAATCCTATGTTGTGAGATAATAGCTATTCGCTCTGCACTCAAACCCAAAGAAGACTACTCGACAACTCACTGAATTGGGTCCCTTATCAAACTCTACACAGTGATGTTGTACAGAATAGTTTTTGAATAAGCTTTATTTTTGCAGAGTATCAAAGGAAAAAACAAAATCGAACACTACAGAACCTCAAAACAGGACAGACTATATATGAGAAGACTCTCCTCTCTTAGGATTAGGGAGACTTGGTTTAAGAATGAGTCAAATGGTTATACGTATATACATATATATATATATATATATAAATGATTATATGTGTGTGTATTTGTCCATATCTGTGTATATGTGGTATGTGATAATTGCACAGGAGTGAATCTCAAAGTGCTTTGTTTGATGGGGCATTCCTGTTTTCATAATAGATTGATTGTCTTTATGTTCTTTCTCTTTAGTCTCTGAGTGAGAGGCTAAAATAATTGATTGGACATTGATGTTTTTAATCCTAACAACCAATGACTGCAGGAGTTGTTAGAACCGAGCTAGCAATGGGTGAAGTTTAAACTAATCCATATTTCATGGTCCTAGTCAAGCTTTTCTTTTCTCATGGAGGTCACAAAGCTAAGATATCTGGCTTCTCATGGAACAAGAATAAACCATGAGAGAGAGACAGAGACAGAAGCAGAAGCTTACCTGGTGAACAAGTGGCCGGAAGCAGCAGTGCAGGAATCAAATCGGGAGACCGGCGTGAGGGAAGATGGAAGAGGGAAGGCTGAGGAATTCCAGTCGGTGAGGACTCGCGGCGGTGAGGGCTTCCGGGCGATGCTTACACTGACGGACGTCGGAGGTTAAAGAGAGAGAGATAGAGAGACAGAGATAGAGAGAAGCTTACCTGGTTAACAAGTGGCCGGAATCTAATCGGGACATCGGCGTGAGGGAGTATGGAAGAGGAAGGCTGACACCAACGTGATGGGAGGAAAGGGCAGAGGCAAGAGATTGAGTAGTATTGATCGATATACCCTAGCTAGGGCTAGGTTAAAAGGAAAGATAAGAAAAAAGGGGAAAATTAATTTGGGATTGAAACTACGGTGTTTAACACAAAAACGACGTCGTTTTATTAAATATATTTGTGACAGCCGCAAGTAAGTGACAGCAAATAGGGGACGCCTATAATTGCTCGATAGGGAGTCATTTTAGTACATTTTAGGCAACAGCTATGTTGCCGTCGCAATTAAGCGGTCGCAAAAATTATTATTTACGTCGGGTCCTTTGCCGTCGCAAATAATAGGTATTTGTGACGGCATTTCTGCCGTAGCAAAAGAATCCGTAGCATATAGCACAATTTCTAGTAGTGAATTATATGAAAGGGAAAAGAGAAGAAGATGAAAATTCTAAATTCTTATTTATTTATTTATTATATTTTTTATTTTTTGCTTTCTTTACCAACTAAATATACGATGTAACTTTACATTATTTTCCTTTTCCTTTTTCTTTGTCCCTCACCGAATTTTTGATCCAAACACATGATCAAAATTATGTCCAGAATAACATGACCATGATAATTTTGTAATTAAAAAATATCTTGAAAGGTTTTTTTAATTTAAAAGTGATAGGCCTCACCTCAGCTATACAGTTTTTTGTATGTATATTATTACTCTTAATTTTGTCATAGACAAGATTAAAAACCTTTTTTCATATTTGATTCGTGATAATGCACTAAAACCAGTACAAACAAGGGCAAAGTTAGGAATTTAATCTATGTTGGGCTAAGTCAAGATTTAATAAACTATAAAAAAAAATTATATAAGCCAAATAGGTATATATTTAATTATAGCAAACTTGTACATAAAATATGTAAATGTTAAAAAATAAATAAAGAGAAGTACCCAAAAAAAAAAGAGTACTCCATTGAAATTTTGCCCTACGGTTCATCCTCCATCTTATTTCGAATGACAGTTTTAATTTACAAGAAACTCATCCTACATCCTGGATCCCATTAAAAAGAAGTATCATCAAATTTGACTTATTGAAATTTATAAGGAGGTTCCTCATTAGAATTGAAGTATCAATATTGGATGGAGAAGATGCATCGCTCCTTGAGATATCAATTCTTGGTTTAAAAAATAAAAAAATAGTTTTTCCCCTTTTGTCTCCTTCATGTGCCATTATAATTAGAATCTAAAAAAAGTATGATTCTTTTCAGACCCTTTATATAAACCAAATTCACAAATAAACAAATAAAAATTCTCAAATAAACAGGCATAAAATTGTCTAAAGTTAATAAACTAACAAAGAAAATTATTACAATACTTGAGTTTGTTTCGTTGATGACAAACACTTTTAATTCTTTGTTTCGGTCTCCTCTTCAACGAAACTTAAAAAAGAATTTTTATTTATTTGTTTGGGAAGGGTTTAAGTTAGGGTGGAGTGGGTTAAAACATAATAGGGTGGACTAAAGGTTTGTTGGGCTAAAATTTGAAGTATAAAAAAAAAAAAATGAGCTAATTTACCCTGGGCTACAGCTCAGGTGAGCTTTTGCCATAGCGCTGCCTATGAGTGCAAATGTACCAGTAATAAACTCGCTTTGTTGGCTGGTACGATTTTAACAATTATGAGACCGATAGTAATAACTAGGGGTGCTCATGAGTTGGGTTTGGTAGTGACCCACCAATTGAACTGCCAAGCTCGAGTTCAAAAACAATGGAACAGACTTTGATTCGGTTTGGGTTCGAGTTGGTTCAGGTTGAACAGGTTTGGGTTTGGCCTTGTGAATTTCAAAATAAGTGGTGGGTTGGGTCGGTCGGATTGGTTAAGGTAGTGAGCCACCAACCAAATCGCCAAAGTCGGGTATATAAACCTTAGAACCGGTTTAAACTTGGTTAGGGTCTAGGATGGTTCAAATTGTGTTTAGGTGGAGGTTGAATCGGTCGGGTTGACGGGCCTGTCAGATTTTTGAACATCCCTAGTAATAGCTATTATCGATATTAGTCAAGCTCCCATGTGGCAATGCCATCTTCTCACATAATTATCCATCTTTACTACTACGTTGAATCGACAGGTTGTAGGTTACTTCTTTCTTCTTAACTGAAAATCAAACATGGAATATGAACCCCAGTTGCACCCTTCCCTCCTCTGCATGCCTCCTTAATTTATTGGCACAAAATAGCATAATGAACTTCCGGTTGAGAGGGCTCGAACAAGGAGAGGAAAAACACTTGTGGCTCGAATTCTTTATGCAAGGTGGAGATATTGATAGTCTGTCCAAGGGTTGGTTTGATTTTGAATCTAAAAATGGCCAACTCAATTAGTTTGATTTGGGTCTTGAGTTAGCATGTTTTGAGACTCGACCAAATAGAACCGGCACAAGATTCGAACCAAAAATTTATCTCTATATGACACAACATAAAGAAATTATGGATGTAAGTTAGAGACTATATTTAAAAAAAATTAAATGAATAAATCAAATATTTTATAAACTTTTTGAATGAATAAACCAAATATTGCAAAATAGAGATGAAATACCCCAACCGACTCAGGTTAGTTCAATTTAGTTTCATTGGATAATCAATTTGGATCTATATCAAAATTTAGAACTAACCAATATTAGTTTGATTCTAATGCAAACTTGATCTAACCAAACCCCAACCACACACACAAATAAAAAATAAAAAGGGAGATAAGTTAAATTTGCACGTGATAACATTAAACAAAAAGAGTAATGATATTCAAATGTAGAAATGATAGATATATAGAATTGAAAACAAAATGATGTAACAAAATTGGAATTTACTATTTTAAATCAGGGTACAAGTAAAATACTTTCTAAATACAAACATCCATCTTCACATCCTTCTAATAGAGTTTTTTTGTATAAAACTTTTACAAAATAGAGTCTTTCACTCTTTCTCTTTCTAAAGTTATATTTAGATCTTAAAATTGAAGGGGGAAAAAATGAAAACAAAATGTAATTATTTATACATGTCAGTATTTATGGCAAATTTTGCGTTGCCTCTCGCTCTAGAAATATAAATACGGACATCCTTCCCATTACCATGGATGTAATATGGCTACTCTGGTTGGCTACTTCGGTCATTTCACATTTTATAATCAGCAATGACCTTATTTATTTATTTGTTTGTTAAATAGTGATCGCCAATTACTTGGATTAACAAATTTTGCGTTTCCTATTGTACCCTCTCCTCGAGAAATAAAGTAGGATCTCCTCTCCATTACCATATAGTATGGCTACTCTGGTTGGCTACTTGGGTCATTTCACATTTTATCACGACAAAATCGGCACTGACTATTTTTTTTTTAAGTAACAAAACCCATTAAAATAGAAAGTGGTGGGGAGATTTGTAAATGCACACACCCAAACTCTTCTGATGTGGGAGAGCTAGTCCAACACAAAACTCCTGTTGTCCCTAGCCAAATAGTCCCACTTATACATGGCAGACCCAAAGACTGAAAGAACGTACCGTAGAATTGGCAATGACTTTGACCGGTAAATTTTGCGTCCCTGATGTTCCCTCTGTTTCATGAGAAATATAAATACAATTTTTTCCTTCATATTAGATGTGAAATGTAAATACAAATTTTGCGTAATCATATTTGCCCATCTAATTAAAGATGTAACCAAAAAAATGAAATTGTATTTGAGAAGTTTATAAGAACATATATGTATTCAATATCATAATTGTGAAAAGAGTAAAGTCACATGCTCTGAAGGAGCAGTGAATAATTTTTACATCACAACTACTATGTGACCTTATGTCCGCAGAATTGTTCCACTCTCCTACTACAATTATGTATGACTAATACTATATACAGAGAAAATATACAAAAATTTTATGACTGAATGAGTGTTTTTTGTTTTTATGTTAATTAGAACACTCATGATAGTCTCATATTGAAAAGATGTTCGTTTTTTTCTTTATATATACTTTTATTTACAAGATTAGAGTTTTCTATATACTACTGGTTAAGGAGATCCGTGCAAGGCACAAATAGATTTAAAGAAGCAACCACCTAGAGTCCAAATATAAATAGATCAAAAGAAAAACCAATTAATATTGGTGACTCCTACTTGATTTTGTCATGTGATTTTTTTCTCTTAAAAATCTCTTTATTTGTAACAAATTAGTATTACTGATGTAATAAAATACCACGTGCTACAATTTAATAGGAATTACTATTAAAAGTTTTCGTTCTCAAATGTGAGACGTTGCAAACCTCGTGAGTCATCAATTTTGTTACTCGACTTATTTTACACCCATTATTATATACAGATTTGCTCAGTTCGAATTTTAGTTGATTTCATTTATTTCTTTTTCTGTTTATACGTGGATAGCTTGAGAAAAGAATAGTCTTTATATCCTCTCAAACATTTTATCACATTGTTAAACTTAGAATTTGTTTGTCAAATTATATCTAAATAATCTCCAAAATAAAATCCCTTAATTCGAATCCAGTTAGGCTGATATCGTAGGCTTTTATAATAATTTACACAGTAAGAATTGTATAATGAGCCATGCTAAGCTGGGATAGGTCCCTGTTAGGTAGGGTCAAATACTTCACGTGGTGCTTTAGGAATACTAAATAATTTCTTAACAAGGAGAAGGTAAAATGTCTATCACATGTTGCTTTAGTCTATACATAAAGCATATCATCGTGAGATTCTATATGTGTATCACACTATTAGAGATACGTCTTTAAAAATTTTCATTGTTAAATTTGGGTCTCAGAACTAGGTTTGTAAAATGAGTCAAGCTACTCAAGCTTGGCTCGCATTCAATTCGTTAAAAGCTCGTTTGAGATTGACTTGCTAACAAGCTAAGTTTAAATACATTTTAAAGTTCGTTAATTTTTTAAACTTGACTCAATAAGCTTATATACATTAGAAAATTCAAGTTACTCGAGCTTGACTCATCATCGGCTCGATTAAAGTTTGTTTGAGCTTGACTCGAAAGTTAAAAAAGTCAAACTTAAACACATTTTTAAACTCATTAAAATTTTCAAACCGAACTTAAATAACCCTTGACTCAGCTCAAATAACCCTTGACTCAGCTCATTTTCAGCACTACTCACATCTTGCTTGTGATGTGTTGCTTTACTTCTATAGGGAACAAAGGCATGTATGTGATGCTCATTCCTAGTGTAGGGGCAGCGCATGTGTAGGGGTGAAATGATGATTATGGAAGTTGGAGGTGGAGAGTGTTGCGGCAGTGTAGTGCATAGTTGTTAATCACCAGTTCGTACCGGCCGGTACGCACTACACCGGCTATAAAACGGTGCAAAGAAGAGTAAGTTTCGCATCAGTTAAGATATCAGGCAATACCGGCAAATACCGGTCCATATCAATTGTACCGGGTAATATTGGTTTGCACTAAGTGGTACCGGACTACACTGGATTTTATGTAATTTTTTAAAAATAATTTATTTTTATTATTTTTTATTATAAATGTCTATTATTTTAATAAATACTAGACAAGTAATGTCTTTTAAATATTTTTAAATACCTACTTGAGTTGGATTACATATTTATATTGTGTAAAAATAATTTCGTGTTAAATAATACTTTATATGAACAATGCCAAAATTTTAAAATATAATATATCGTAAATAAATATACAGTTAAATCTGATACTGTGTCTGATAATATACTAATACCAGTACGTAACGTACCAATAGCAAAAACGGTGCACTAACTGCTGCGATATTGACAACTATGATATGGTGTAGAAAGATAGATAATGGGGAAATGTAATTACACTTATTTTCAAGGCTAAAAAGTGACAAAAGGGGACAAAATGAGTCCAAGAAAACAAACAGCTCAACGGGCTCCTTAGTTAGATTAGATTGGATACATAGACATTACGAAGTAAACTTGCGGAAAAGTAAGAGAGAGATGGGGGAAGACGTGAGATTGACCGAACCACAACTTCCATCAGAACATCCATTTTTGCAGTAAGTGCTTTACATGTTACTCTGTTTTCGGAAGCAAGAAAATTGCTTCCATATTGCCTACCAAACCATGCTCAATGAAGTTATTTCAGCACCTAAGCAAATGCTTATGTTGAAGTTTTCATTAAGTGAAAGCAGATATAGGCGGCAGCAGCCTCCATGGGGAGTGTCAGGAGCAAGTAATTTACTTAGCTGTATGGTGGTCCTGTTATTAGCGAAATTGGCTGTCTGGCCTATGAGAATTTTTTGGTAAAAATTCTTAAACAACATCATAAGAAGGGAATCCCAAATTAATGACAGAACAGGAGGTGAGTGCTTGGGTTATAGATTATTTTTAGAACCAATTAGAAATCCAGTCAAACTTAGAATTATCCACAATTGAAATGTCTAGATCTCCCACCACTGAGGCCAGATTAAAATAATTCTTGTAACCCACCAGCCTCTGAATTCTCAAATCTTTGTTGTGCATTATATTGATGTTATAATTGATTTCTACAGTAAAATTATTGTAAAATAGAGATGAAAAGAAATGCACTCAGTGCCAGAAGGTCCAAAACTCAAATTCTTTTAATCATCTTCTCTCTCTGTAATATGGGCTATAATTTTGCTCGATTGGAACCAAACAGACATGCATGTTTACTCAAGACATGCCTGAACTCTTATGCAATCCCCAACAATACTTCAAAATAGAACTTTTTTTTTTTTTTAATTTCTTTTTCTGAAGGAAGAAAAGTACTTTGGAAATGCGAGCGGAGAGGCCACATAGAGTTACAAGTCTAATATCTCTCCTCTCAAACCAAGCTGAAACCAAAACAAAGATTGATGTTGAAACAAGATAGACTTAAAATGGAGTTTGTTATTGATTGCTATATATACAGAGTTAAAGTTGTAGAAAAGAACTACAATAAAATGCACTTGGCTCCATTAAACTGATTTATATCCTCAGACAAACTTTTTCAGACAAGCCTTACTGAATCTGTTTTGCTCAGAAAGCCTTCATAGTCATGTGGTCCAAACCTAAACATCCTACGAAAGCTACTCAAGAATAGCTTCAATTATCAATAGTCATATGTCACGGGCTTAAATCATAAATACCTTAACCCGTGCGGCCTTAGACACTTTTAGCTACAAAAGATACTAAGTGTGGGGAAATAACCCCCGGCCCAACCCAATGGGTGAGGTCCAATCTGTTCAAATTAAAGTTGGGGCTGCCTGGGGGCCCAAATCAGTTATGAGGGAAGGCCAGCCCAAACTGCCAACCTCCTCCCAGCATAGCCCAGACAGCGAACGGTTTGCCCAAACCGCTAGCGGTCTTTGAGCATTAAATGCGGAGTTGATTTACATTAAATGCACGAGCAGCTACCCACACAAACGTCGACGTGCACGTCCGGTCAGCCGGAATCCCCCACGACGGTGCGCCAGACCCTGCAGGTAGCCAGGCGGCGTCAATGATGATGCCTAACTAGCAGGCCATGAAAGCCTGCTGATAGGCCAAGACAAAAGACACTCCCTGAAGGGCTCTATAAAGACCCGAGGAATCGAGAGCCAGGTATAGAGAGTTAACCCCTGACATACACAACTTTCATTCATCCTTCTCGATTAAGCTTGCTAACTTAATCTTCGGAGTGTGATCGGCCCACCTAGGGTCGACCCATTCTAACCCCTTCGTCTTGCAGGAAGAAGTTTGGACTCATCCACTTGGGGCTCGAGAGCTCGGCCCAGCCTTCCCGAGAAATCCCACTTACAATTGGCGCCGTCTGTGGGAAGGCTTAGAAAAACCATGAGTCTAAACGACCGGAGACATAGGAAATAAAACTACAACGGGAGAGGCTTCAGAGCCTCCTCCAGTAAAAACCAGACCAGTTCGGCGCACTGCCAATCTACACCAGTAGATCGGCAAAGGAGAATACTGAGGTCAGAGATACGAACGCCCGCTGAAAGCCACCAGGAGACACAAGAGGAAATACGGAGGGATACGGGCTATGTCAGGGACAGAAACTTCCGTAGGAACCATCCTTGGAATCTGGCCCCGTCACCATCCAGTGGGCGGGTCCCAAGCGAGGATACGCTCCGTGCGGCAGAATTCAGCGGCGCGGAGAAGAGATAGCCTACCTCACCTCACAGGTGCGGGCAATGAAGGAGGCATTCTCTGCAAGGAATGGGCGTAGGAGAGATGGAACCCCAGATCGGGAGCAGGTTGTTGGCGCTAGCGACGAACCAGCACCACCGGTAAGAGGAAGTTACACCCCTAGTACTGCGCGTTGCGTCAACAGGCGCACGGGTCGGCAAAGGGACAGGAGCAAAACCCCGCCGCACGACAGTCCGGCGGAAGGGGATCGGCGGAAGGAAGACTGGGAAAAGTGGTACAATGAAAAGCAGGAGGATAGAAAGCAACAAACTAAGGAGCGTACAGCCCATGACCTGATGAGAAAGGCCCTCGACCAGATTGCATCCACGCCATTCACTGAGGAGATTGAATCCCATCCGATTCCTCAAAAATTCACCCCACCAAAGTTCACCCTCTATGACGGGAAGTCCGACCCAATTAACCATGTTCGGCATTACAAACAGCTCATGGTAGTGTGGTGCAGTGACCAGATGCTGATGTGTCGGATCTTCCCCTCCAGCCTGGGAAGTGTGGCGTTACGGTGGTTCGACAAATTGCCACTTAAATCCGTTTCTAACTGGAGGCAACTAGCCGAACTTTTCACAGCCCGTTTCATAGCAAATAGCCTACAGCCGAAGGAGGTTGATTTCTTGCTGACATTGCGAAAAGAGGAAGGAGAAGGATTGCGAGCATACGCCCGATGCTACTGGGAAGCTTATAACGAGATTGACGAGTGCAGCGAGCAGTTAGCTGTAACTCAGTTCAAGATCGGTCTTTCCAGGGAGCATCGCTTACGACAATCCCTAATGAAGAAACCAGCCTTCACCATACAGGAACTAATGCTGAGGATCAAGCGCTATACGCGGCTAGACGAGGACGTACCCCAGGGAGAGACAACCAAGGTCGGCGCTGCAGCCGACAAGACAAATAAGAAGGATGCCAAGAAGCCCCGATCAGAAGACATCGGCCGAGGAAAAAGAGTGACTAATGGGGTCTACACAGTCTTTAAAGATCCCATCTATAAGATATTGCCCCAGATCCGCGATAAGCCCTTCTTCAAGTGGCCACCAAAGCTGGGGGGAGATCCAGCAACTAGGGACCAGAAGAGGTTCTGTTCCTACCACCGCGAAAAGGGGCACAAGATAGAGCAGTGTCGACATCTAAAATCCCATTTGGAAGACTTAGCCAAAGCGGGCCACCTTGACCAATTCATTGATCGGGAGAAGACTAAAGTTGAAGCCGAGCAACCACGAATGTAAGAAGCAGCCCAGAAGGAACCAGAAGTAAGGCCGGTTCGGGTAATCAACGTGCTGCACAGTTCGGCTGAATCAGGAACCATCGACCCACATAAGTACCGAGCCGAGATGCAGAAGGCTGTACACCTGAGGGAAGTGATACAGATACAACCACCCAGCAAGAAAGCCAAAGTCGGCAATGCCCATGCGTCCATCTCCTTCACCGACGAGGATCTTGCTGGGGTGCAGATCCCCCATAATGATACCTTGGTTGTTACGTTAAAAATGGCGGACTGCGACGTTAGAAGATTGCTCATCGACCAAGGGAGTTCATCCGAAGTTATGTACTACAGCTTGTTCAAACAATTGGGGCTCGAGGAGTCCGACCTCCAACCGTCGTTTAACCCATTGGTCGGCTTCATCTCGAACCCAGTCTGGCCCATGGGTAAAATGACGATTCCTGTAACGGCCGGAGGGATCACATTACAAATCGAATTCCTGGTGGTTAACGTACCATCCCCCTACAATACCATCATGGGACGAACCTGGTTACACCTCATGAAGGTCGTTCCCTCCACATACCATCAGCTGCTTCGGTTTCCGACCTCAGCAGGAGTTGGCGAGATAAGGGGAGACCAGGTGACTGCCAAGCGGTGTTTTCTAACAGCATGTGCGACCAAGACAAAATCTGAGAAAGTGCAGATGATGGAGCTGCATGAAGACACCCCCACCATTGATGAAGTGGGACAGATGCCCGAGAATAAAGCTGTGGAGGACCTGAAGAAGATATACATAGATTGGCAAGGGGAAAAATACTTCGTCATCGGCACCTCTTTGTCTAAACAAGAGGAAAAATCCCTCATTGGGTTACTGACAGACTTCCTAGAAGTATTCGCCTGAACCCCTTATGACATGCCTGGGATCGACGCCGATGTCGCCTGTCGTCGCCTTAATGTTAACCCAAATTGCCGACCTGTTATCCAAAAGGGGAGAAGGGCAGCTACCCAGCATGTGGACGCTGTCTTGGAGGAAACAGAGAAGCTTTTGGAAGCTGGAGCGATCCGAGAGATCAACTACCAAGCTGGTTGTCAAACACCGTAGTAGTGAAAAAGAAGGACGGCAAATGGAGGGTTTGCGTAGACTTCACTGACCTCAACAGGGCATGCCCCAAAGATCCATTCCCCCTGCCCAAAATTGACCAGCTTGTGGATGCAACCGCCGGCTTCGGGAGGATGAGTTTCCTGGATGCCTATCGTGGATACCACCAGATCCCACTTCACCCCGACGACCAAGAGAAAACGGCCTTCATCACTCCAAGGGGTATTTACTGCTATAGAGTTATGCCCTTTGGCCTGAAGAACGCCGGAGCCACATATCAGCGACTGATCACAAAGATGTTCAAGACGCAGCTCGGCAGAACTGTCGAGGTCTACATCGATGACATGGTGGTAAAAAGCAAACTGAGCGACACCGACGTGGCGGACCTAAAGGAGGTACTCTGTATCCTGAAAGACTACAAAATGCGGCTGAACGCTTCAAAATGTGTCTTCGGGGTCGGCTCGGGCAAGTTCCTGGGGTTCCTGGTCACGCATCGGGGTATTGAAATGGACCCCCGGCAGATTAGTGCAATTCAGAGTGTTCACGCTCCAAAGAATGCCAAAGAGGTTCAGAGATTGACAAGAATGGCCGCTGCACTCAACAGATTCATCAGCCGTTCATCGAACAGGTGCCGACCCTTCTTCCAGCTCCTAAAGAAACAGGAACGGTTCGAGTGGACCCCTGAGTGCGATTCTGCCCTTGCCGATCTAAAAAACTACCTAACCAAACCACCCCTGCTCTCCACGCCTGTCTAGCACGAGGAGCTCTTCCTCTACCTTACAGTGTCAGACCATGCAATCAGCGCGATCCTACTCAGGCAAGAAAATCGGCAACAATTCCCAGTCTATTACGTCAGCAAAACCCTCCTTGGAGCCGAGAGCAGGTATCTACCCCTCGAAAAG
Organism: Euryodendron excelsum; assembly: GCA_033060915.1. Taxonomy (NCBI): domain Eukaryota; kingdom Viridiplantae; phylum Streptophyta; class Magnoliopsida; order Ericales; family Pentaphylacaceae; genus Euryodendron; species Euryodendron excelsum. The sequence goes on along the minus strand of CM065378.1, from coordinate 19,170,379 downwards.
CTGACACTCGCACAGGTAGTAGCATCCCGAAAGTTGGTGCATTACTTCAGGTCTCACACTATTAACGTCCTCACCAACTACCAGCTCAAACCTCTTCTAAGGAAACCCGACTTCTCAGGAAGAATTGCAAAATGGGCCGTGGAGTTAGGGGAGTTCGACATCAAGTTCCAACCTAGATCGGCAGTGAAGGGGCAGGTTCTTGCAGATTTTATTGCCGATTGGAAACTCTACGTGGACGGAGCCTCCAATGACCGGGGGGCAGGATCAGGCATCGAACTCGTTACACCAGATGGTCTAACCATCGAGCAAGCCATCAAGCTGGAGTTCACTGCCTCTAACAATGAGTCAGAATACGAGGCCTTGCTCGTTGGAATACGTCGAGCCCTTGAGCTTCAAATTCCCGAAATCATCATACATTCGAACTCCTTACTTGTCGTTAATCAAATCACAGGGGAATACGTCGCAAAGAACGACAGAATGACGCTGTACCTAGCAAAGGCCAAGGAACTGCTCGGCCAATTTAAAAGCTACAAACTTCGACAAATTAGTCGAGATAACAACTCACATGCCGATGCCTTGGCGACCCTGGCCACGGCTCTGAAATCTGGTTCGAGAAGGACGATCAATGTGGAAACCCTTGCCAAACCCAGCATTTTCCGCGAGGAGGAGGAAGCCTAACAGCGGAGAAGCTGGGACCATCATGGATGGACCCAATCATTTTTTACCTTGACACAGACAAGTTGCCAGAAAATAAGGCTGAAGCTCGGCGAATCAAGCATGCATCTCTCAGGTATTAGCTGTCGCCAGGTAAGGAACTTTACAGACGTTCCTTTACAGGTCCTTATTTGCACTGTGTCCATCCGGACCAGGTACAGAGCGTCTTGTTCGAAATCCATGAAAGGATTTGTGGAAGTCATGTCGGCGGAAGATCGATAGCACACCGAGCCATATCACAGGGATACTGATGGCCTTACATGCAGAAGGATGCAGCCCAGTACATCCTGAAGTGCGACAAATGTCAGAGGTTTTCCCCCATTGTCCACCAGCTAGCCGAAGATCTTGCTACTATCACTAGTCCGTGGCCTTTCGCTTAGTGGGGACTGGACATTGTCGGACCTTTGCCTCGGGCTCCGGGCAACAAAAGGTTTCTCATTATGGCCACCGATTACTTTACCAAATGGGTAGAAGCGGAACCTTTGTCAAACATCAGGGAAATTGATGCCAAAAGGTTCGTATGGAAAAGCATTGTCACCAGATTCGGGTTGCCCCGTGCCATCGTATCAGATAATGGCACCCAGTTCGATGGTAACATCTTTAGATCATTTTGCGAAGGATTGGGGATCAGAAATTATTACTCAACACCAGCCTACCCCCAATGCAACGGACAAGCCGAAATTTCAAATAAAACTATGCTGAACGGAGTCAAGAAGCGTCTTGAAAAAGTCAAAGGGAAGTGAACAGAAGAGCTACCCAATGTCTTGTGGTCCTACAGAACAACCCTAAGGAGGTCCACAGGAGAAACGCCGTTCTCCTTGGCATATAGGGTGGAGGCAGTCATCCCCTTGGAGATAGGACTACCAACTATCGTATCGGCAGCTTTTGACGCCGGTGTTAATGACCAAACGGTTGCAAGAGATCTGGATCTTGTCGAAGAAAGAAGGGAAACCGCCTTGATCAGGCTCACAGAGTATCAGCGACAGCTTAAACGCTCTTACAACAAGCGGGTCCGCCCAAGGAACTTTGCTCCAGGAGATCTGGTTTTACGAAAAGTATTGGGGGCAACTAAGAAGGCGGCAGATGGAAAGCTTGGCCCAAATTGGGAAGGCCCCTACAGGGTTACATCCCAGGTCGGCATCGGCGCATACAGACTGGAGACCGTCGAAGAAGGGCGACCGTTGCCGCGACCATGGAATGCGACCAACTTGAGGAAGTTCTACCAGTAATATGAAACCCCAGACACTGTAACAGTCCATGAAATATGTAAAGCTCAGCTCAAGAATCAATGAAAATGAAGCTATTCAAATGACTCTACTCCGACCATTCTGCGCAAAACAAAAACCAAGTGTAAAAACTTGGTCCTGCCCAAGTTGGGCAGGTCGGCCAAAGAAGGCCAAAACAAAAACCAAGTGTAAAAACTTGGTCCTGTCCAAATTGGGCAGGTCGGCCAAAGAAGGCCAAAACAAAAACCAAGTGTAAAAACTTGGTCCTGTCCAAGTTGGGCAGGTCGGCCAAAGAAGGCCAAAACAAAAACCAAGTGTAAAAACTTGGTCCTGTCTAAGTTGGGCAGGTCGGCCAAAGAAGGCCAAAACAAAAACCAAGTGTAAAAACTTGGTCCTGTCCAAGTTGGGCAGGTCGGCCAAAGAAGGCCAAAACAAAAACCAAGTGTAAAAACTTGGTCATGTCCAAGTTGGGCAGGTCGGCCAAAGAAGACCAAAATAAAAACCAAGTGTAAAAACTTGGCCCTGTTCAAGTTGGGCAGGTCGGCCGAAGGAAGCCAACAAAGAAATCAAGTTTAAGACTAAGCGACAAAATCAGATAAAGGAGATTCAGTAGTAAACAACAAACGAGTTTTTCTCATTAAAAGACATTGATGGCTACAAAAATGGAGAAAGAGAAAGAAAAGCTATGCCGACTTCTCCCCCATATCTGCAGTTACCCCTGGTGAAATCTCTACCACAACCTCCGGGGGTAAAGCTGCGGTCTTCAAACTTTCAAGCCTCTCCTTCCCAGCAGCAGCTGCTTCGGCCGCGTCCTTTAACTTAAGCTCCCGTGCGTATTGGGCATTGGCTAGGACTTTCTTCGGGCAGACGACGCCGTCCTCAGTAGTATCAAAGTAATCCGAGCAAAGACCCCACACGTCGGAAGCCTTATCCAGTTCTGCCACAACAAGGGCACCATTCCAACCCTGTCGGAATATGGTGCGACTGAGGTCCATCATCTCTTGAGCCAAATTCTTGGCTCCCCTCTCTTCACCCCGCTTCAATATAGCTTCTTCCTCCATTTTCAGCTTGGCCACCTCAGCCTTAAGGGTCTCCACCTCCTCATTGGCATTGTGCAGATCCACGGACTGCACATCAAACTTTTTCTCGAGGTCGGCAAGATCCCTGTCCCTATTTTCAAAGTCAGCCTTCGTCAGCAAAAGCTCGGCGGAAGCCTGCTCGGCTTGTTTCCTGAAGGTAATCCGCTCCTTATTTGCTTCAATCCACTCGAGCTTCAGACGGCCGTGCTCTTCAATGAGTTGCTGGTGAACCTCAGCAAGCTTTTGGAAGCGCGTCATCGCCTCCAAGGAGTTTAGACAGCCCTACACAAATCGACGAAGGTCGTTGTTAGGGCAAGAGTCTAAAAGGACAGTAGTCATCAAAAAGTCAGAGCTGTCTTACCAGTATGGAGTCATGGAAAGCGCCCATAAAAACGGCCGAGTCGCTTGCTTCGCCCAGCTTCGCTACGTCCTTTTTCTAAAGGATGCTCTTCATAACACCAAAAGCAATCTCGAGCTGATCGATCATAGAATCTGTTGTCGTCATAGGATGACCCAGAATGTCCGGAGTGATGGTCATAGTCTCGCCGACCTCATCCACCGTGGCTTTGCCTTTCTGCTTCTTGGGCGCTGGAGTTAGAGTGACATCGGGCCTCCTCTTTCTTTGTTGCCGAGTCTCTGGCCTCTGTTGCACGGGTGTGGCCTCCTCCACGGGAGCTGCCACCAGCTCGATTGGAGGAGTTTCGGCAGGAGTGGGAGTAGCCGACCTCAGCGGTTGTCCTGCCAGAGCAAACATTCTTTCCTTCAGACTCATTCCGTCCATCTCGTTGGGTGATGGGCTCGAATCACTCGTTCGGGTGGGAATCTCAACTCGGCGGTCGGGTACGGTGTATGGTGACGAGGTGGATGCCGAACTGTGTGATTTGCTTCGCTCCTCTTGCCGTTCTTCACTAGGCGATGCAGATGGAGGAGCAACTGCAACTATCACGCCAGTAGGGATGCGCGCCCTCTCGATCGCTATGCCAGTAGGGATTTCCTCAAAGTCCCCTTCAGCACCTTCGTTCGCCAATCTTGCTAGTACACTCTGAGGGACTCCAGTCTCGGCGATAAAAGTCGAGTATCGCAGTGGATAGGAGAGCAAGATGTGTGCGGCCCGGGCTATGTATCTCAGCCGACCCTCGCCGATGTAGTCCAGGACCTTTTTGAGATCGTCAGAATTGACTAACCAGTCGCGAGCCTTCGACCGCTTCCCCGTAACTGCAAAATTTTGAAAGTCAGTTGTTTATGCACCCAAGAATTCAAAATGATACACAGTCTGAGAAGATCGGCATCAAACCTAGTTCAACGGGCTTCCTAGGGCACCGAATCGCCGGTCTATCCTTCTCGGAAACATTGCCGAACTCCCATGGACCAGTTACCCAAACCCTTACATCATCAACGCCCTTCCCTGAGGAAGGCAGACACTTCACTAACTCTAAAGACTTCTTTACTACCCGGAGGTAAACCTTGTAACTACCTCCGACTTTGCAAAGGGTGTAACAGTAGTCCAGTTCGGCAAGGCCCAGGTTCACCCCCAGGCGCCGATTTATTTCAAGCATACCAAAAAAGATCCTATACACATTTGACGCTAACTGGGAAGGTGACACATTACTTTTTAATATGAACATATGAAGAAGAGGGTGGAGGGGAAACCTGAGCCCCCTTTCGACGATGGCGATGACCGGGAATGGCACTCCCTTTTCGGTCTCGCCCATACGGAAGTCATCAGGGTCGACCAGCTCTAAGCCGATCTCGTCTGGGATTTCGAATCTGGCCCTGAACGAAGCAAGGGCCGACGGACCATCTAACATTTTACGAAGATGGGATGCCATCGGGGGGCAATCGTCAACACACAGAAAATACAGTGAAGAGCGAAAGAGTTGCGGGCTCGAAGGACACTTACAGTGTTGGGTGCCGAAACAGCCGACGCACTCATGACTCAAGAGGCAGGGAAGGAAGAAAAGAGCAAGTGTCTTCCCAAAATTGATTAGGGCGTCGCTCTTTTATACACGCCAGAGCCGTCGGTTCATACGCGGGAAAACGGCGTTAATCATGACGCTCTGCCGAAGCGTCACGTCGGCCGTCGATTCGATAACGCCTCATCAATAGATTTTTTAAAATCCCCGCCGTTTGTGCGGTCAGATGACCGTTACAACCCTTGGCCGTTTCAGAAGCCGAATCAACGCAAGGGCTGGGGGGCAATTGTGAGGAAATAACCCCCGGCCCAACCCAATGGGTGAGGCCCAATCTGTTCAAATTAAAGTTGGGGCTGCTTGGGGGCCCAAATCAGTTATGAGGGAAGGCCAGCCCAAACTGCCGACCTCCTCCCAGCATAGCCCAGACAGCGAACGGTTTGCCCAAACCGCTAGCGGTCTTTGAGCATTAAATGCGGAGTTGACTTGCATAAATGCACGAGCGGCTACCCACACAAACGTCGACGTGCACATCCGGTCAGCCGGAATCCCCCACGACGGTGCGCCAGACCCTGCAGGTAGCCAGGCGGCGTCAATGATGATGCCTAACTAGCAGGCCATGAAAGCCTGCTGATAGGCCAAGACAAACTCCCCCCCCCCCCCCCCCCGGCCCCCCCAGACACTCCCTGAAGGGCTCTATAAAGACCCGAGGAATCGAGAGCCAGGTATAGAGAGTTAACCCCTGACATACACAACTTTCATTCATCCTTCTCGATTAAGCTTGCTAACTTAATCTTCGGAGTGTGATCGGCCCACCTAGGGTCGACCCATTCTAACCCCTTCGTCTTGCAGGAAGAAGTTTGGACTCATCCACTTGGGGCTCGAGAGCTCGGCCCAGCCTTCCCAAGAAATCCCACTTACACTAAGTAAGCTTTAAGAATACCGAAAGAACAAGGCTAAGAACAAGAGAGTAATAAGAGAACAAGAGACAGCTTTGAGTGTACTTAGAGATTGCTTTGTATTGTTAGAAACTTAGATGGTTACAAATGAGGAGCTACCCCCTATTTATACTTGTCCACCTCCTTAATGGACGGTGTAGGTCGTTTTGATCAAACAGTTGGGATTCCTTCTCTAGAATCATCTATACAAATATCCAAGATAATTTTGTACAAAGCTTCTCAAGGAAGCCTTTTCCAAGTTCTAGAACCTCCCACACTCTTTTTATATTTACACATGTGAGGAAAAGTCTAGAACCATTTCTAAATGCCCATGAATGGCCTAGAATGTTCTTGACTTGGTGGGCTCTTTGGCATCCTCATGGGCCCATATTTGGGCCATTTTGGTGGGCTTGTGACATTCTCCCCCACCTAACCTGGCGACGCCCTGGTCGCAGCTTCTCGAAATTCGACAATCTTGTCCAAAAACTGCCACAAGGACTCCTCGTGCTCCCAACTGGCTTCGCTATCCGGTTGCCCCTTCCATTTCAGCAAGTACTCCATGTGTCTCGATGCTTTGCCCTTCTTTGGTATCACTCGGTGGGTAAGGATAGTATCTACTTCTTTGTCAAATGATGCTGTGATGGATGTGGGAGCTCTACTTGATTCCCCACGGCTTGGGTCTTCCATGTTCGTATAGTAAGGTTTGAGGAGACTTACATGAAAGACCGGATGGATATTTAATTTTGGAGGCAACTCAAGTTGGTAGGATACCTTGCCAACTCTCTTGGTGATGGGGAATGGTCCTTCGTACTTCTGTGCAAGTTCTTTGTGAAGCCCTTTGAAAGCTTTGGCTTGATGGGTGAGAAGCTTCACCATGACAAGGTCTCCTTTTTGGTACTCCTTTGGCCGCCGCTTCTTGTCCACCCATTTCTTCATCCTTTTGGCCGCCTTGGCCAAGTAGGCCTTGGCCATGTCGGTCTTCTCATGCCACCCCTTAGCAAACTTATAAGCTTCGGGGCTTTTACCCATATAGCCGGTAGCAAAGGTAGTAGGCGTCAAAGGTTGTTGGCCTGTAGTAAGCTCGAACGGGCTAGTATTGGTTGTCTCGCTCCTTTGAAGATTGTAAGAGAATTGGTCAATATCAAGTAACTTGGCCCAATCCTTTTGATTGGCACTCACATAGTGCCTCAAATATAGCTCCAACAAGGTATTCACTCTCTCAGTTTGGCCATCGGTTTGGGGATGAAAGCTAGTGGAAAAGTTAAGCTCCGTGCCCAAAAGCTTGAAAAGCTCGGTCCAAAAACGCCCCGTAAAGCGAGAGTCCCGGTCACTAACAATAGTCTTTGGAACTTCCCAATACTTGACCACATAGGCCAAGAATAATCGAGCCGTTTCCTCCGCGTTGCAATCCTTGGTGGCCGATATAAAAGTGGCATATTTCGAAAACTACTCGACCACCACAATGATGGTACTTTTTCCTTTGGACTTGGGAAGACATGTGATGAAGTCCATAGAAACACTCTCCCAAGGCCGATCCGGAATAGGTAAGGGCTCTAGTAAGCCCGCGGGATAACTTTGCTCCACCTTGTCTTGTTGGCACATTAGACAAGTCTTCACATAAAGCTCCACAGCGTCCCGCATTCGTGGCTAATAGTAGGCATCCTCCAATAATGCCAATGTGCGGTGAACGCCCGGATGTCCTGCCCATTTGGAGTCATGACACTCCTTAAGAATCTCCTTCCGTACCATCCCCCATTTGGGCACATAGACCCAACCTCTTTTAGCAAAGAGAATATCATCTTTGAGCCAAAATTGCCTTGTATTGCCTAATTTGACGCCATCGATAATAGTCTTGGCCACTTGATCTTGTTGAAGCCCCTCCTTGATCCTATCCTTTAATAGACATTGGGGCCGGCTAATGGCAGCAAACTCGACCTTTCTACTTAGTGCGTTCGCCACCAAGTTTGCTTGCCTGGCTTGTACTTCAAGGTATAGTCAAATTCGACAAGAAAGTCTTGCCACCATGCTTGCTTGGGAGTTAACTTCTTTTGAGTCAAGAAGTAACTCGTCGCGATGTTATCCATTATGACCACGAACTTGGAACCAAGCAAGTAGTGTCTCCACGTGCGCAAGCAATGAACCACTGTAGTCATCTCCTTTTCTTGCATCGTATACCTCCTCTCGGTGTCATTAAGCTTGTGGCTTTCAAAAGTAATGGGGTGACCTTCTTACATTAACACCCCTCCCATGGCAAAGTCTGAGGCATCAGTGTGCACTTCCCATGGCCTGGTGTGGTCGGGTAGTGCTAAAACAGGCTCCTCTATAATGGCCTTATTAAGTGCTTAGAAGCCTCCTCACACCTTGCTGTCCATTCCCATGAATGATTCTTCTTAAGAAGATAGATCAAAGGTGCCGATATTGCCGAATATCCTCAGATAAACCGGCGATAATAATTGGCAAGGCCAAGGAAAGATCGTAGCTCGGTTACCTTTTTTGGTGGCTCTCACTCTTAGATAGCTTGCACTTTGGCCTTGTCCATGCGAACCTTGCTACCTCTAACCACATGCCCTAAGAAGTTCACCTCCGGTTGAGCAAAGACGTATTTCTCCCTTTTTACATATAGCTCGTTCTCCCTTGACACTTGGAAGACTTGCAGTAGATGCTCCACATGCTCCTCCAAGGATGAACTATATATGACAATATCATCCAAATATACTACGACGAACCGTTCTAAGAAAGGTTGGAGAACTTGATTCATAGTGTGCAAAAAGTGGCTAGAGCATTAGTAAGGCCAAAGGGCATAACTAGAAATTCAAAGGAGCCATACCTCGTGACACAAGCGGTATTGGGCACGTCCTCCTTGGCAATTCTCACTTGATAGTACCCCAATCATAAGTCAAGCTTGATGAACCATCTTGCACCACCAAATCTATCAAACAAGTTGGCAATAAGAGGGATGGGGTACTTGTTTTTTATAGTTACCTTATTGAGTGTCCAGTAGTCGATGCAAAGACAGAGGGACCCATCATGCTTCCGTTGAAACAAGACCGGTGCACCATAAGAACTCTTTGGCGATTGGATGAAGCCAGCATCCAACAATTTTTTCAATTGCCTTCTTAGCTCCTCTAACTCTAGGGGAGCCATATAATAGGGTGCCATGGCCAGAATCTTGGCACCCACCTCCAACTCAATGGAGTAATCCACCTTCCTCTTGGGTGGAAGTCTCTTTGGCAACTCCGAGGGTATGACATCTTTGTAGTATTCAAGCACCTGCACCACTTCACTTGGCATGCCTTCCATGATGCTAGAAGAATCCTCATTAAGCTTTAAGGTTGCAAGAAAAGTTAGCTCATTCTTCTTGAGACCCTTAGTGAGTCGCATGAGAAGGTCTTGGCCTTCAAGGTCGACTCTCGAGCAAGTGGCACCATACATGTATTACCTTCGCCCATAATGCACATGATCTCGGCGAAAGGGATAGGGAATGCCTGTACCCCATCCAAGAATTCCATCCCCAACACAATGGGGATGGAGAAGTCCACTTGACCACACCACTCCCCGATGTGTAACCGCACGCCCCGAGCAACTCCATGGATAGGTCGTGCCTCCGAGTTGACGGCCTTAAGCCAACCTTGTTCTTCCTTAAATTGGAGACCTAGTCTTTTGGCCTCCTTGACTTCAATAAAATTGTGAGAAGCACCTGTATCAACTAAAGCACGAGTGTTGAAACCACGCACATTTGCTTCCACGTACATGCGCCCATTTTTCTTGGCCTTTGGCGTATCCACCTTGGCCTTATTTGCATTGAGTAGCCTTAGAGAGCCCATCTTGGTCTCTTCCAATTGGGGGCATTCCTTGTCCTCCTCTTGGATAAGAGTCGATAGCTTAGCCCGCTTTGGATAGTCGTGGGCAAAGTGATTTCCATCACAAAGGAAGCATGTAAACTTGGGCTTGTCACCACCCTTCTTGTCTTTGTTGAACTTGTCGTGGCTTGATGAGGATGGTTTGTGTCCACCCTCCTTTGCTTGGCTTACATGCTCTCTCCCACCTTTGCTTTTATTATACTTTTGATTTTTGGGCTTGGAAGAGGACTCACCTTGCTTGTAGTCGGTTAAGGACTCCACTATAGAGATGGCCGTTGCAACATCTTGGGGTCTCCTCTGTTGTACTTCTATCTTAGCCTATGATTGTAGCCCATCGATGAAAGTGAAGAGAGACTCCTTTTCAGACATGTCCGGTATTTCTAATAGTAGCTCGGAGAACTCCTTCACATATTCCCGCACCTTGCCTTTGTGGGAGAGACACCTTAATCGGGCCCTTGCTTTATGCTCCAAATTTTCGGGATAGAATTGTTTCTTGATTTCCCTCTTGAAGTCATCCCATGTGGCTATGGTGCATAAGCCACACTCCATATCTGCATGTCACTGCCTTCATCATAGCGTGGCCGCATCTGAGAGGAAGAGAGGGGTCGTTTTTATCTTCTTATCATCACCATTTATGCTAGTGGCTTCAAAATATTGCTCCAAGCTCCATAAGAAATTGTCTAACTCCCTAGCATTCCTTGACTCATTGTAAGACTTGGGCCTAGGAATGTCAACCTTAGGAGAGGGAGAGGAAGAAACCGTACCTTGTGTGATAGCCATCTTGCACAATGACCCATCACTTTTGATCTCCTTCATTTCCTCCCTTATAGAGGCAATATCGGCTTGGACCATCTCCTTGAGAGCATCCATTTGGGTCCTCACAAGCCCTGCCATGGTGTTAAGGCCACCTTGCACCTCCTCTTGGAACTCTTCACGCCCATTGTCGATCCCTTCGACATGTTGGTTGAGTCCCTCGATGCTTTGGTCTAACTCCTCAAACTTGTCCCGTCCATCTGCCACGACAAGCTCTACCCTCATGACCCTTAACTCCAAGGAAGACAAGGCATCCCTTGACTTGTCCTTCTGCCCTTTGCCAATAGGAAGAGGGGGATCCCTCTCATGAACACATCCATACTCGGTGATATCCGAACTAGTTGTTGCCATTACTTAGCCTTCACAAATCGAAGCTCTGATACCAACTGTCTCGGGCTTGAATCTTGAACACCTTAACCCGTGCGGCCTTGACACCTTTGGCTACAAAAGATGCTAAGTAAGCCTTAAGAATACTGAAAGAATAGGGCTAAGAGCAGGAGAGCAACAAGAGAACAAAAGAGAGCTTTGAGTGTAATTGGAGAATGCTTTGTATTGCTTGAAACTTGGATGGTTACAAATGAGGGGCTACCCCCTATTTATACTTGTCCACCTCCTCAGTGGATGATGGGGATCGTTTTGATCCAACAGTTGAGATTCCTCCTCTAGAATCATCTAATCAAATATCTAAGATATTTTTGTACAAAGCTTCTCAAGGAAGCCTCTTCCAAGTTTTAGAACCTCCAACACTCTTCTTATATTTACACATGTGAGGAAAAGTCTAGAACCCTCTCTAAATGCCCGTGAATGGCCTAGAATGTTCTTGACTTAGTGGACTCTCTGGCATCCTCATGGGCCTATATTTAGGCCATTTTGGTGGGCTTGTGACACATAGTACTGAAGCTGGGTTGGACCCAAAATGTTGAAGAATGTTCCTCCTCCCACTGTTCCTTCCTCAGCTTCTTCATTGAACCCCTCAATCTACAGATCCCATTGAGGTTCATTAATTTAGAAAAAACAAACATATATCATTTTCTTTGCTCTTTTTACTGTCCATTTTCACTACTAGTAAATTCAAAAGAGTCTGAACTTTTATAAACAAAACATTTTCTTACCATGGGATACAAGTAGGTTTTTCAGTCAATGATGTTGATGTATATATTTGTGTATATATTCTAGGGGTAACTTAGTCTTTCCGGTTTTATGGGTAGTATAGTCTTTTCTCTCTTTCTAGGGCAATATTCTAACCTAGTCTATATAATGTTGTTATTATTCATTGTATAAATATAATCTTCATATATACAAGTTAATCTTTTCCTCTCTGTCTTTCTCTCTCTCTGTCTTCTTCTTTATCTTCAACAGTATATATTATATATATATATATATATATCTTCATCATTCTAACATGGTATCAGAGTCATGGTTAATTGTCTCTGAGTTCCTTCTTTTCCTGAGTCTGTTTCACTGATTTCTCTCTAATTTTTGTCCAATTTCGATCTATTTTCTGTTAGTACCAAACACTAAAAGTTCTCAAAACTCAATTTCAAAACCACCATCCTATTTGCCTCAAAATTCTCTTTCCAGATTCATTAAAATCGAACACAGAGGCCTCCACACGGGCCCCCATGCGCGGGTCAAAGGGCGACGCGTAAGATCCACTTTCAGCAGACTTGCCACGCACTTACACGCACCAAAGGCGAGTTGGTCAACACTCACGTGCCTCCACCACTCGCACTGTGACGCTGCATCATCTTGCTGACGTCATCGGCCACGTCATCCATCGGGGCCCACATTTTCCACGTCACCTGCCAGCTCAGCTGCCACGTCACCATCAGAGCCCGCGTCTGCCACGTCATCTGTTGCATCAGTTTTTGGTTCAACCGGGCTTATTAGACCTGTCTTTTGTGTTAGCTCAACAACTGTTAGAGTTGGAAGATGATTTGAGTTATGTTGAAGAACCTGTTCAAATACTAGACCGTAAAGAACAAGTTCTGCGCAACAAGATAATACCATTAGTAAAAGTATTGTGGAAGAGTCATACAGTTGAAGAGGCAATATGGGAGAGTGAGGAGTCGATAAAGAATCAATATCCGTACCTATTCTAATTCGGTAAGTGAATTTCGGGACGAAATTCTTTAAGGAGGGAAGAATTGTGAAACTCTAACTTTCTTAACATCATACTTAGCTTAATAGCATGCTTGTGAAGCATGTTTATCCTTAATCAAGGAGCTTAATTGGCATGATTTAATGAGGACTTACATTTGGGGGGATTATCATATTTTTTAAGCATGAGCTTAATCTATGATTAATTAGCTTAATTAATCTTCATGCTTAGCTTATGTTAATCATGATTAATTATCATAAGAGTGATTAATTATGTTGATTATGTGAATTAGAGGTGGATTAAGGAAGCAAGGAGTTGCTAGGTGGGGGTTTAACCTTAAGACACCTAGGTGTGTGCTTCATGTGTGAGAGGTGTGTGCTTCACTAATGTTGCTAGCAAGTGCGTGTGTGTAACATGTGTGGATAATAGATACACATTGTATCTATTTTGTGTCTTGCCAGACAAGAGAGAGAGGAGCTTGATTCTACGATTGTTGGGAGAGAAAGAAGAAGAGAGAAAAGAAAAAAGAGAGAAAAGAAAAGGAGGAAGAAGAATTCAAGAGAGAAAGTTTTTCTGTTTATTTCTTGAGGTGAGAACTATATATTGATACTTGTTCCATTGTATTTTTATCTATTGTTGTATAATAGCATGCCATTTCCTGCCATAGAGGTTGAATAGAAGTGGAGAGGAGAAGGGTGATTAGGGTTCCAAAGAGGAAACTTTAAATATGTCATGTTGTGTATATTTTTGGATGCTTGAGAACTTGTTTATAGTCTTAGAGTTCCATTTTGAACCTTTGAGATACTTGTTGTGGTGTTGGAATAGTGATGAGTACTTAAAAACTATGTTGAGAAGTCCATTTTCGAGCTAAAGTGTGTGGGGGGTCGCCCCTGGACCTTAGGAGTGGACATATGAAGCAGTTTGTTGCAAAATTTTAGTCTTTGGTCCAAGGTGGCGACACCTGATGCAGAGGTGTCGACACATTGAACAAAAATTTGACTCACTGGTTCAAGGAGGCGACACATGAGATTGAGGAGTCGCCACCTCTGACTGGCAGACCCGACACACTTTAGTAAAACGGTCATAACTTTCTTTAGAGAACTCAAAATGATGCACCGTTTGAAGCATTGAAAACTAGACTCATGGGGATTTCTATTGATATAAAGTAGGTACTCTAATTATTTGTAGATTGAGAGATATAGCAGTTTAAAGATGACCTAAAATTTTTATGAACAGCCTAGTTTTCCAGAATTTTAGTCCAACTTTCATTGGACATAATTTCTTTATCTAAAATATATTTTTGACCCATAACCTATCAATTCAAAGGTATCTAAACCTATTTTCAAATGAGATTGACCTATTGCTTTGTCTTGGCTTTCGATGAAAGTGGTTTCTTGTCTTTGGTTGCATTAGGGAAGGGTTTAACATCCAATTGAGTTCTAATGTATTATGATATTCTCAATCATATGTTTAAAGAGCATAAGCTATAATTATGCATTGGTTATGAATTATAGCATCTATTTTATCATGTTTGATGTTGTGGTGTTTAGTAGGTTCGGAAGCAGATCATACTCTTCTGGTTCAATCGAAAGAGTAACTCAATTTGAGAGTAAGCGGTATCAGGTGGAGATATTGATGATCTTATTCATATTGAACTGAATGCTTTGTTATGAATGATGGTGATTGATTGTGGGAATTGAAGATATTCTTTCTCATATAAACTTGAATGTCGTATTATCTATATTGGTAGTGATTGCTTGATTATGAGGTGATAATTGCATACAATTTATACATTGTGTGCATACTTTGCATTGCATAGAGGAGATTTAGCCGAGTAGGGGCTAACCTAAGGTTTAGCCGATGTGGGGCTAATCTAAAGGGTGTTGATGTGGGGCATCCTTGATAACAAGCCATCGATATATTGGGCCAATGTTATCAAAATAGCGCGCACATATGTGGTGTATCATACATTGCATCACAAGAGGCATTTTGTTTATTGTTGATGGTGTATTATCTATTAATGATTAATTCAGTGGATGTTTATCATTCTATCTTTATGAGTTTGATTATCTTGTGGGCACGTTGGCACGTTGATATATAGCTCACACCCACACATGTTATTTTGCAGAAAAATGGGGGAATGTCCAGTCCACTGTTGGTGTTGAGTTGGGGAGCTTCGAGAAGCTCTGTAGTTGAGTTATTAGTCATGTATATCGTTGTACATTGTATTAAAGTCTTGTTGGAGTTTGTTTATTTTGTGGTTTTGTAATATTCATAAGTGCGCATTAAGAGATTTCTTAATGATGTATGTTGGAAGATTATGAGATGGTTTTTAATTATTTAATATGATGTTATTTATTCCTATAAGATTTTTATTTTTGGGATTATGTTGAGGTTTCGCTTATAGATTGGTGACCTGTGCGATCACGTTCGTCTTAAGACAGCGTTAATGACACTTGTTTAGGATCGGGCGTGATAGTCTATCAGTGCCTTCTTGCCTCGAATTTATTCTATATGGGACCAGTTGACTTCATCCGAGCCTCAGTGGGTCAATGCTGTTGACGTCGCTCTGTTTGCCACTTATCGAGATCAGCAGCGTTTGATTCTATTTCTCATGAGCCTTTCTGATGTATATGAGCCAGTTCGAGCTTCTTTTCTTCATCGCATTCCTCTTCCTATGCTAGAGTAGGCTATCTCTGAGCTCTTTTATGAATAGACTTGTCTTGGCCTTATTCCGACTTCTTATGTGGACACCGCGCTTGTTGCTCCTAGTTCTCGAGCTCATGGCTCCTCTGGTGGTTTTCGAGGTTCTTCAACCTCTGGTGGTCTGTCCTCTAGTTTTGTTTCTCGACATGATGCAAGTACTTTCTGTTATGCTACTGATCATCGCTTGCTTACCTGTCCTATTCGGGTTTGCAAGCATTACCAACAGAGCGGTCTTGGCCATTATCGATCTGACTGTCCCAAGAACCTGTTGTGCCTAGATTTTTTGCACTCGAGGAATACACACACAAGTGAGAAAAATATTGTACCCTCCTAGAAGAATAAGTGCGACTAGGTTTGAATTGAAAATAGATTTGAATAAAGGACTATTAGAAAATATTTGGAGTCGCCACCTAACTTAATTAAGGTGAGTTAGGTCACCTAAAAACTAAGCATAATTCGAAAACTACACTTAGGGTTTTGGAAAATGATTTTTGAAAATGCTATCTCTAAAGAGGGTTTTTAGAAAAATAGGTTGTTTGGCAACCTTTGAAAAACATTTAAGCCCTTTTTGAAAAATAACTCCGTTTTTTATCTTTAAAATCAATGATTCTAGGTTCGGAGGTTGGTTACGTGTAGGGAAGACACACTAAGCCATCACCCTATCCTACCCTTGCGGTACCTACATGTCTATTTACTCTAAATTCATCTATGAGAGTCTTCAACTAACAAATTGTCCAATCCTATCCACTTTGGAAAAGAATATTTTAAAAGACATGATGCATGATATGTATGTGCAAGAAAAGAGAGTTTGAAATAAGATTTGGAAATAGATTTGAAAAGAAATTGATTTGATTTAGAAGAGATTTGAGAAAATAGATTTGAAATTGAAAGGAGATTTGAAAATAGAAATTTAGAATTGAAAGCTTGAAATAGATTGTGGAATTTGGAGATTTGAAAAAGTTGGGGAAATAGAAATTTGAAAAATGTTGTGCCCACACCCATGAGGGTTGCCTACGTATCTTTTTGGAAGAATTAGGTCAGTCGTAACTCGGACAAGAGTCCGATAGAAAATAGAAGATATGATTGGAAGAAAGAAATTGAATTGGAAATTGGATTGGAAGATTGAGAGATTGAACTTTGATTAGAAGATTTGATTTTGGAAAGCTTGATTTTAGGAAACCTAGACTTAGAAACTTAGAAAAGAAGGATTGGACTTGACTTGGAAAGATTTTAGGAAAGATTTGACTCGAACGTTGGACTTGGAAGATTTAGAAAAGATTCGAATTAGAAAGGGTTCGAATTAGGGAAGTTTCAAATTATGAAAGTGTCATTTTAAGAAAATTTCGTTTTAGGAAAGTTTTGGAATTAAGAATGTTTCATCTTAGGAAAGTTTTGACTTAGGAATGTTTTCGAAATAGAAAAGTTTTAAATTTGGAATGTTTTGAAATAGGGAAGTTTTGAAAGTAAGAAAGTTTTTAAGTTTAGAAAGTTTTAGATTTGGAAAGATTTGAAATTTAGGAAAGTTTAGAATTTAGAAAGTTTTAACCTAAGAAAGTTTTGAATTTGAAAAATTTTGAATTTGGAAAGATTTGAAATTAGAAAGTTTAGAATTTAGAAAGTTTTAGAGTTTTAGAAGATTTTAATATTAGGAAAGGTTTGAGTTTAGGAAAGATTTGAAAACTTAGATTTGGAAAATTAAGATTTGAAAATGGATAGAATTAGAAAAGGGTTGAATTAGGAAAGATGTGGAAGTTGAGTTTTAGAATTTAGGAAAGATTTTATGTTCAAGTTTTGGAAACTTAAAATTTAAGAAAGTAGAAGATTAGAAAGGATTTGAATTAGGAAAGATTTAGACTAGGAAGAGTTAAGATTCATATTTCCTAAAACAAGGGATTAGATTTTGTTTCTAAAAGAAAAGGTTGGATTTTGTTTCCAAAAACGGAGGATTGGATCTAGTTTCCTAAACGGGAGATTGGATTTGGTGACCTAAAGGGAAGATTGGATTTGGCATGGATTTGGGAAGGGAAGTTTTAGAAACCCTAGATTTGGGAAGACTATAGTTTTGATGTAGAAAATAGGTTTTGGAAATATATAGTTTTGATGTAGAAAATAAGAGGTTTTGGAAACCTAGATTTTAAGGCAAGTTCAAAAGCCATATTTTTTAGAAAGAAAAATTAGGGTTTCCTAATCGTGGTTCTAGGGCTTGACTTGGGCACCAAGAAAATGAATTTTCGGAAAGTGAGTTTTGGAAAGCGAAGATTTTGGAGGAAGATTCTAAAGAGGAGTTTTTAGAAAATATGTTTTGAAAAGAATGTTAGAAAGGAAGTTTTTTGAAAAGTAAAACTTTGAGAGAGTTTTGAAAACAAGATTTTGGAAAAAGGTTTTTGAAAAGAGTTTTCAAAAAAGTGAATTTTGAGAAGAGTGTTTTGAAAAATAGATTTTTGGAGAGAATTTTTAGAAAACAATTTTGAAAAGAAGAGTTTTAGGAAAGCATGTTGAAAAGGAGGGTTTTAGAAAGAGAGACTTTTGAAAAGAGAGTTTTTATAAAGTATAAAAATGTCTCACTTTCCTAAAGCGATTCTAACCATAAGAAGGTTAGAACCACTTTAAGATAGTGGTTTTGAAAACAATAAAGGTTTTGAAAATATGAACCATATTGGCTACTTTAAATGTAACACTTTCCTAAAGCAACTCTAGCCATGAAAAGACTAGAATCACCCAAGAATCGTGATTTTGAAAACAAGTTTTAAAAAAGAAGATTTTGATACAATTTTGAAAACAAGTTTAATGTAGGTTTTGAAAATGAGTTTGAAAACGGTTTTTGGAAGAATATAAGATAATGATATGCGCAATGCAAATTGGGGTCGTGAACATACAAGGTTAAGGTTCACTACATAATCAATGGGGCCTTATCTCTTAGCGTAGTGAGAAGCAAACCCTTATTGCTCGCTCTAGCACTGTGGCTGAGTATCGTGCTCTTGTTGACGCCACCCAGAAACTCCTCTGGTTTCGGTGGCTCCTTCAAGACATGGGCGTCCAACACTCTGGGGCTACTGTGCTTCATTATGACAATCGCAGTGTCATACTGATTGCTCACAATGATGTCTTTAAGCATATTGAGATTGATTGTCACTTCATTCGCTAGCATGTGGTTTGTGGTACGGTCTCTTTTCTTCCTATTTCTTCTGTTGACCAGACCGCTGATATCTTCACCAAATCTTTTCTGCCTGGTCGGTTTGATGCACTTGTCACCAAACTCAAATTGGTCTCTGCTAAACCTCCTTGAGTTTGAGAGGGAGTGTTAATGTATATATTCTATGGGTAACTTAATCTTTCCAATTTTATGGGTAGTATAGTCTTTGCTCTCTTTATAAAGCAATACTCTAACCAAGCCTATATAATATTGTTATTATTCATTATACAGATATAATCTTTATATATACAAATTAATCTTTTTCTCTCTATCTTTCTCTCTCTTTGTCGTCTTTTTCATTTTCATCTTCAATAGTATATATATATTATATATAAAAAAATATTTATATATATATATATATATCTTCATCATTCCAACAAACGAAATGTAGGAAAAATTACCCAATAATCATCTTCCTCTTGGTATCGATTAAAAGTTGCAGCTTTGGGAATCTCTCCAGTTTTGTCATTGCGCGCGAATCTGCCACGTATCCTAGGTTGACTGTTGGCTAGTGTTTTTCGGCATGCATACTGGTATATCATCATAAGAACACATTGACAATGACACTCACATTAATCACACATTTACAGTTCATTTTCTAAAGAGTTAGATAATTAATTCCAATTAAATAATAAAAATGGGTTTTATTTATTTATTTATTTATTATATTACCTTAATTGTCTTGTTGAAATTTCTCTGAGTACGCTTTGCTTTGTACCTGTGAATCCTTTCTTTCCTCTCTTCTGCACTGTAACGCCCGACCTTGAAATTTGCTTCGTCAATGAATGAGCTCTCTGCAGCTAAGGGACTTGACGACAACCTGTGGTTTTTCTGGGTTGTTTTGATCTTCTGAACAAGAAATAGCAAACATACCTCGATTCAATATCACAAAAATAAAGAAAAAAACAGGGGAAGACATATAGAATCATATATCTATATGTTTGTGTGTGTGTGTGTGTGTCTGTAAGTATGTATAGCTCAAAAACAGGAGAAAAATGACTACTGTGAACTAACTTGTAAATCTTCAGTGCTGCAGACCCTTTTCATTTGTCCAGTGGAAGAGCTGTTTTCAGGTGAGCTCAAGGCTTGGGGCTGAAAATTTGGGGGACCCTATCTCTATGAGACTATCAAAGCGACGCTGGAACAAAAAACTGGGCTTCCCATCAAAAGAGTCGTTACTAAAGCTCCTCTGCATCATCTTAGCCACATTCTCAGCACCACCATAGCTGTGAGGCCCAAAGGACTGATAACTGTAAGGAGAGGGCAGAGGGGCCTGACAGTCCTCTGTTTTCACCTCCAAACAAGAGAAATCTGAAAATTGGTTTGCAGAATTGGAAACATCTTGCAAATGGTTGGTTTGGCAGAGCGAGAGATTTTCCAGTCTGTGACTTGGTGGGGCAGTTTGGTCCAAATAATGGATTTCGGCAACTGGGTTTTGAAGAAGTGGGTCGTTGTTGTCCGGAATTGGAATTGTTTGGAGGATGTCAATGGAATAGTCAGTGAAAGGAGAGAATGGAGTGGAGAAGAAAGAGGCATCAAATGCATAGAGATCAGAAGACACCAACTCTGAAGTTGAACTCAAAACCTAGTGTCAGAAGCTCTAGGCTGCTGCTTTCTCTTTTTCTCTTTATTAAATGTATGTGTAGAAGTGGGTTTAGAAGCAGAGTCAAAAACCCAAGTGAGGACAATTTGGTGTCTGGTTTGTTTAATCAAAACGCTAGACAACAACAGAGGAAGATGACAAGAAAGCCGTTTCCACTCTGTCTCTCCACTCTCTCTCTCTCTCTGTGCACAATTGAAACCAAATATAAAGCGGCCCATTGCTATAAGCTCAAACAACACAACAAATGAAACGAGAAATAGAGGGCGGTTTGGAATGAGCTTTTCGTCTAGTCTTTTTTAAATTGATAAGTAAAAAAATTAAAAAATTATAGCTTTTTTACTTTTTTGTTCCTATTTTTTTTACTTATTTTTAACTAAAAATAAACCAGAAGAAACAAAAAATAAAAAAATTTAACTTTTTTTTCTTGTAAACTTAAAAAACTTTGATAAAAAAGTTGTAGCATAGGCCAGAGATTTACACCCCACTACTGTCATTTAAACTCCTTTAAATGCAGGCAGCTTTGTACTTGTACCCTTGAACTTTATTTTATTTCTAAATTTAACCCATTAATTTGTAAATATTCAAATTCAGCCCGTATAATTTGGTTTATTTCATATCTACCCTGCTGTCACAAAAATAGTTTATTAATTTGGGAAGCCGCCGTCGTTGTAGACGTCGTCTTCAAAGTCTTTTGTCGAGAGACTACGGCATCTTCCTCTTTAAAAGCCTTCGACTTCGCAATCCTCTTCACCTTCATTGAAATGCAAGGCTTGGGGTTTGGGTTTTGAGGTAAGCGAAGATAGCGGTGGCGTCGCAGGAGCATATGAAGAAGATCCAACTTCGCCAGAACTACCGCAAACTTTGGCACACAGATCTCATGGGCCCCCATTTAGGCCGATGTTCCCTGTATTCACAATCTCCCTAGCATATTCTCTCACGACCCATTTTGCTCTCTAGATCGAGACAAGGGTTATTAGTTAGAAGTTCTTTATATACATAATTTCAAAGTGAGTGTTACGTCATAAGAATATTATTACTACAGTTGAATCCATCATTTTATTCTGTTTTCAACCCAAAGCCAAAACAAAAACTACAGTTCTATGGGAGCTGTGACATTTATTTCTCGTATTCTTTCCCTGAGAACTTAATTGATGTCTCAATTCCTAAAAAGTTATCTCATAAGATAGGAGTGAGCAGTGAAGCCTAGTAGGAATTTCATGACTTTCATAGTATACAAATTTAAAATATAGTGCAGTAAAATAATGCCATAACATGCATATGTATCCGTTTCTTTTTAGCATTTCTAAGATTTGCAAGTATGTCCTGCCTAGGACATCATCAAACCCAGTGGGCCCACCCTTAACACTTCTTCTCTTCAAGTTTAGTGGGGGCCCATCTATAATTATCTAGCCCATATCAAATTAATTGATACTGATTCGTGATAGTCCTGATACCAGTTGATCGGCAATTACCTATGATATAAACCCGGGTTGTTTCATTTATCCGGTTGTTCCTTCTTTATTCCTCCCGAGTGATGTGAACATACATGAAATGCAACTTTATGCAATATAATATGCAGGCAAGTGCTATCAGTTGCATGGTTAGGGTCTTGTCTAGGAGCATAGTTTAACAAGGTGATACCCCTAATGAGTGAGTGTTGATAGGTCAAGGTATAATTTCTATGTATTGCCGTAGGTTAAGGTTATATATGCTACATATATACTTGGTTTTGAAAGGAAAATTTCGTTAAACTCTCTTGGTTTACCAGTATTTAAATTAAACTAAAATTTTACGTTAATAGATCCCCAAGACAATGGTTTATTATTCTACATAGGGATGTAATGCAGTCAATGAAATTACGGGTATTACACATTCTCTCTCCAGATGTCTACATGCATATATAAATGTGTGTGTGTGTGTGTGTGTGTGTGTGTGTGGTCTCTGTACTTCAATTATGCTGATTTTGTGTTTTTTTTCTCTGTGCAGATTGCTGCTTTGGGTTTTAATGGTAAGTACTGTGACCCATTGTGAATTATTATTATGTTTTGCTTCTTAGATCTCGTTTTGTTATTTGTTTCTTCTTCTTTTGGCTGACATCTCTAATTCTTGTTGAAAAAGGATGAGCCTGTGGACTTACTGTTACTAGGGTTGAATTTCACCGGTATGAATCTGCATTTTCAAAAATTGGAGTGGATAGTACTCTGTTTCTTATCTTGAATTTTATTTGATGAATTGATATTTGAATATAATTGCAGTAAACTTGCTATGTTTCTTGTTGATCTATGGTTTTGAATCTGGTGCTTAAGATATTTCCTTGTCTTTGGTTGGATAGTGGATATAGTTGATGAGTGACTTTAGTGTCGTAAATGAAGATAATTTGTGAAGTGTGAAATGATTTTTTAACCCTTTATTTATTCTTACTCCTATTTGTTAAGATGGAAGCTGGACTGTTGCTACTGATTCTGGATTAGCTAGTGAAATGAAACAGATATGTTTTGAATATTATTAAGTTGGGATGTTAATGTGATTCATCTTAGACTTTTTCTGTGATTTCGGGTTTAGGGCTTGAGTGTCAGGAGTTCATATTGTCTGCTTGATTCATTGATTTTATTGTGTCGAGGACCCTTTCTGAATGGCATTGTTGAAAGAAGTTAACTACATTGCTATCATTATGATGTGCTCATCCAGTTCTTGTTGTTAAATGTAAGCAAGTCCCTCTACTTCCTTATGTAAATCTTTAAAATTCATTTTTGCTTGAATTTGATTCTATCTTTCCTTGAGTACATGTATTAGAGCTGTTATGAGGCTGAGTAGCATTATGATGAATGCAAGGTCGCTTGTTCATCGACCAAACAATTATTTGGGACCTTTCTAACTTTTAAGTACAGGAAAGAACATGGTAGGTGGAGTAGGTGCAACTCATGTTAATCCATCAACGACGATTTCCTCATTACTCACGGGTTACATGAATCAATTTTGGAAATTTGGCTCTATCAATATTTCACTCGATTTAGATAACAAGTAGTTACATTATTTTTTCTTCCCCTTGCTGCGTTGGTTGACGCTCTTCGTGGCCTTCCTCTTGTACTAGTATTACACTTCTGACTTATATCACTCCTCTTTACTGTCGTGTTCCTCAGTCTCTCTTTCAAATGACCAAACTATCTTAGACAACACATCTCATCCCTTCCTTAACTAGTGCAACTTCCAGTTTCTAACAGCCACATCATTCCAAGTATATACCCTCGTTTCATCTTATCAGTTTTGTTTTTGCTTTTCATGTTCATAAGGTGTAACTCTTTAAGTATTGCGTTAGTCACGTACCTACTCTAACTTCACCTCACTCTATGCATACAACCAAATGTGTGAACAATGAAGCATTACATGCATTATGTAGATTCAATTTAGTAACGCAAGGAGGGGAAGCCCATAATAGACTATCATTTATGTAAAAAAAAAAAAAAAGCCATTGGCATATGCTTAAATTAACAATATGACCTTTAATAGTCAAAATGGTGGAGCAAATTATGGGCCCATTTGGTACAGTTTTTTGGCCAAGCTTTTTTTAAGCTTACAAGCAAAAAATTCAAATTTTTTTGGCTTTGTTTTAGCTAAAGATAAGCAAAAAAGCAAAAAAAGTCAAAAAAAATCTGATTTTTTGCTTGTAAGCTTAAAAAAAGACTAGGTGAAAAGATGTACCAAACGCCCTGTGTAGTTTACTAGCATTGTTGTATTGCAGTTGAAATAAGAGCTAATATTTTCCAAATGGTAAAAGTTGAAGGATTTTGGCTAGGAAGGTACTATTTTTAACATCAGAGGCAGAGACAGTGTCAGGGAGGTCCAAGGATCCAACTTCATGAATCCTGGAAGAAGCAGGATAAAACAGAGTAGCTTACCTATTGATATGGCCCCATACAGCACTTGTTCTGAAGCCTATCTAGATGAAAAAATTTTCAGGGCACTTAACAGATATGTATTTGTCAGTGTTATCTTGATGATGCTGCTATGTCTAATGGTTGCAGTTGCTGTTGGATAAGTTGCTAGCTGCTGAGTCTAAGGTTGTTTGGTGGCTAGTTGGAACTCTACTTTGTTATTGGAAGGTCGATGGAAATGGCTATTGCAGTGCTGTTGCTAATGCATCATGCTGCTACTATGCTGATTTAGCTTCGATTTCTGCATGGTGCTATGATGCAAAAGATCTAGTTTGACGTTGCTTCCTTGCAACTCAGAGAGATGTGGGTTCCATAATGTACGAAGGCTATAGGTGGATGGGAGAGAATCTTAGGGATGGCAACAGGGTGGGTCTGGGTCGAGGGGACCCCTATTCCATCCTCGTCCCGCCATGGTAACCCCTCCTTTCATACCCACCCCACTCCGCTTTGCTTCCTTTATATTAGTAATTTTTTCAAACACATCATAGACAAAGTAAGGAATAAAATCACAAAACAAAAAATCACAATAATCTTATTTTAATAAAATATATACATATAAAAATTGAATATATATTTACAACAAAGTTTAAGGGTCTGTTAGCTATGGTTTTTTTTTTAACGCTCGTTTGGTACAGTTTTTTTTTTTTTTTTTTTAGCTTTTTTGGCTTATAAGCAAAAAAACTAGATTTTTTTTTTTTTGCTTTTATAAGCTAAAGATAAGCAAAAAAAAAAACAAAAAAAACAAAAAGCAAAAAGCAAAAAGCAAAAAAGGTAAAAAAAAAAAAATTTCCTTATAAGCTAAAGAAAAGCTAGGCCGAAAAGCCCTACCAAACGTACCCTTAGCTTTTTTTGCTAATAAGAAAAAAATAAGCAAAAAATCTATATTTTTTTTTTTTTAACTTTTTGGCTTTTATAAGCCAAGATAGGCAAAAAAAAAAAAATTTACTTATAAGAAAAAAAGCCAGCCAAAAATGTTGGAAAAAAGCTGTACCCAGTTTGGTCTTGTCATTTCTTCTTGGCGCAGCTCCTTAATTGTCACATTCTGCATGATTTCGGGATGGTTCAAATGTTTATAACTGTTTTGATTTGATTTGACTTGAAGGTTTTTGTAGTGCTTTTCGTTGGCATGATGTAGATTGATGTAATACTACCATCTAGGTGCACGGTAGTGTCTATGCGTGCATTTGGTTTGTTTAAATCTTTAGGAGGCATGAATGTTCTAGAGACTAAAGGTTTGTGGATTGTCATTTTTCCAATGAGTCTTTGTGGATGACTATGGGGTTCTTGGTTTAGGCTGTCAATTACTGAGCATATCTTGCTGAAGTCATATACTTATTATTTTTCTCTGTTTCAAACAAGATATTGTCTGCCCACCTTGCAAACCCACCTGCACAAACACATATCATTGGAAGCATGCTTCTCCTGACCTAACTTTTGAATAAATTCATCTATGGATCTTATTTAGGGAATGCATGGAAGTGATGAATTTACAATCAGCAAATCAATGGGTTAAATAGGGCACAATGAGTTGCTAAATGAAGCGGAATTGGCAACTGCAGCTGAAGAAAAAGAAACTCATTCCTTTGAAATTGACCCTGTTCAGGTAGACTTTGTGGAATGCTTTGAAACTTATCAGATTGGATTATACATGGTTCACATTCCTTTGGGAGCCACATTAAGCCCCTTCTTTTTATGCTTTTAGGAATGAAAAAATAGATTTTTGTAAGAATTTTTGAACTTTCTTCAATTAACCAATGCAAGAAATCCTATATTTTACAAGTTCTTGGATTTCAGAAATAGTGCATAAAGAAGTGCTTCGAATCATTGCTATTTGACTTGGACCTGTTTTTTAAAAAATTGAGATATTTCACTCATGATCTGGCTTGGTCTACTTCCAGAGGAAATAGATCTCCGTACACTTATCAGAGCAGACTGTTGTAATATAGATAATTAAGTGGGAGTTGATGTGCACTGTTAGCTTGGGAAGACAGGAATTACAGTTGGTGTCATTTGTGTTGAAATATAATTTCAAGCAATTTCTGATTATTTTTGTTTAGATTGGTCATTTCAGTTCGAACTGTTATATCTGGTTATTTTGATTGATGAAAGGGCATGTTGTGAATGAATAAAATCCCATCACAGAAGGCAGACAATGTTCCAGTTGACAGTGATATTGCTTTCCCTATTTTTCTTTCATCCTTTCCCTCATCTTCATCAACCTTCAGACATGACATCCTTCCTACAACCATTTCAACATGCAGTTCCGAGGTCAACATTTATGATTCGAATAGTTGATATGCAATGTAGCTTTGTTTTGTCTTCAGAGGGACCTGAGCATAGAAGTTCCATTGTCCCTTTCATCTTCTATTTTGTGCAAAATGCTTGTTTGTCCTTTCTCTCTTCTAACAATTGACAATGAAGTGCCTATAATGTTGTTGAACTTCCGTCATTTTTTAACATGTTATTTGGGCTTACGGAGATTGTGTCTATTCCTGTTGCTTAATTTATTGGTCCATATGCTTTAGTTAGACTTTGATAAGAGTGAGTTAGGCGCAGGCTAAGCCTCATATTGGGGTTGGATCTGTGAATTGGATAACCCCTGCACTAATGAAGACCTGTTGTATATTGTTCTGATTAAATGGGGCTATTAAACTGCTGTCTATTGCATTCATATGTATCTGTGCTTGATTGTAGAACTCTTTTCCCAATGACCCCT
This sequence comes from Euryodendron excelsum, assembly GCA_033060915.1. Taxonomy (NCBI): domain Eukaryota; kingdom Viridiplantae; phylum Streptophyta; class Magnoliopsida; order Ericales; family Pentaphylacaceae; genus Euryodendron; species Euryodendron excelsum. The sequence goes on along the minus strand of CM065378.1, from coordinate 19,143,588 downwards.
AGTGATCATAATATCTGATTCAATTTCTTCTATTTCAAAGGCAAAGTTGAGTTGCTCACAGAAGGTTTGGGTGTATGACATATTTGCTTTCTATGATTGTTGATGAAAGCACATGTTTTTTTGGTAAAACCAGTGATTAGAAAAGTTGGGTTTTATATTTCTTTGACTGGATTATTTTTTTTGTAATTTTTTCTTTATGTATGAACAGGTTGAAAAAGTAAAGCAGCGTTGTTTGCCGAATGCTTTAAATTACCCAATGCTGGAGGAATATGACTTCGGAAATGATACTGTGAGTTATTTCTTAGGTTTGTCCTGCTTTAGGAATGTTGAGATGTCAATCAGTGATCTTAATTAAAGGAGAAGTTGTCTTTTCACTTGACATGATTGAATGTTATCTCAAGTTCTCATAGCCTTTCTGCTGCATTGATTTTATAATCTTTTTGACACCAGATCAATCCCGACCTTGACATGGAGTTGAAGCCTCAAGCACAGCCTCGGCCTTATCAGGAAAAGAGCTTTAGCAAGATGTTTGGAAATGGTAAGCTCATGACTCCATACTTTGCCTACGTGCTTGTGTGTATAATTACTCTTTTCCACATCAATGGTTTTTGTTTCTCGTCCTTCCCCTGGTCCCCCCCTTCAATGGAAATACTTCTTACTCCTAATCCTTAAACAACTCTAAATTCAATGCACAAACTTTTAAAAGGCTTAAGAAGACATCTAATCACACTTCCATATATCAATACTTAGGCTTAGGTTTGTTCTTTTGTTGTTTTGTTTGTTTTTCCCTGTATTTCATTCAACTTAAAAGAGCAAAATCCAATGCAGATTGTTGACAATACCTAATATACTTGAAAGGTACAATTATTTTCTTGTAAGAAGTGGAATAAGGCAATTGAAAACCTATCAAGTTAAGGAGGAATGGTATGACACTGTTGCATGACCAACTCTGCTCTGTGGTGCAGATTGTTTGGAGGCACGAAACATGCAGCTATAGCCAGTGTAGTTGAAATGGGGATGTCGAGATAGTTAACTGATAACTGAAGATGAGATGTAAAAAGAACTGAATACCTAAAGGCAAGAAAGTGGCAGCAATTTAGGACGATGATTATAGAGAAGTGAATGCATTTGTCAGGATGGTAGTGTGTGTGTCTTTCGAGCTGTACTATTTGGGTACTGAAAGCACAAGAGTGAGGCTAAAACCCGCTTATTTAAACTTAAAGGATATAATAGAGTATATGATCCGAGTCCAAGTTGAATTGCTAGGAAGATGAAGGATTGTTTAGCCGGACTTAATTAGTTGGGATATGAGATCCTTAGTTTTTTTTTTTTTTGGTTTTGATTTTTTTGTTTTTTTTTTTTTTTGTGTGTGTGTGTGTGCCCGGGGGGGGGGGGGGGGGGGGGGGGGGTGGGTGTGGATTCACCCGTGGGACTTCAAGAAGAAAGAAAGTTTTCACCTCATGAACGCTGGTGATACTAGGCATTATTATGGCCGGTATCATCAGACACCCGGATTGATGAAAGGATGACAATGCTATGCATATTTCTTTTCCTCTTGCACAAACATCTAGGTTTTGGAAACATTATCTTCTCTGAACAGTTTGTTGATGTTGAAGGCTCTTCAAGATGATAAGTTTGTTTCGGTCCATTTAGCCTTCTGTCTTGTCTTGTTTCCCTTAGCCATATTTGAGTTGTATGCTGTTTATTGCTTAGGTCCTTGCACTACCTGTGTCTTCGCTAATCTTCTGTCATGGTCTTGGAAATACTGTGCATGCTGCTGTTCATTTAAATTATTTTGTCACTTCAATCATGTCTGTATTGTTCTCAAGAAGGCATGCATATATGTAGAATTGCATGTTGTTTCTATGCATTTTTTTTGAAAAGGACTACAATTTTGAATTCACAGGGACTGTGTTTACCTTTTGTTTGATATTTCAGGTAGAGCAAGATCTGGCATTATTGTATTACCATGCGGTGCAGGGAAGTCTCTAGTTGGTGTCTCTGCAGCCTGCCGAATAAAGAAGAGCTGCCTTTCTTTAGCGACAAATGCTGTTTCTGTGGATCAATGGGCATTTCAGTTTAAGTTGTGGTCAACCATACAAGATGAGCAAATATGTCGGTTCACTTCTGATAGCAAAGAAAGATTCCGTGGTAATGCTGGGGTGGTTGTGACAACATATAACATGGTTGCATTTGGTGGTAAACGGTCTGAAGAATCTGAAAAAATTATTGAAGAAATAAGAAATAGAGAACGGGGATTGCTTCTCATGGATGAGGTATTTTTTGTTATAGTATGATAGACACTGTCTAGCTTTTCACAAAATATGAATGTAGGGTTTTATTTGTATTCCAGTTTTACATCTTTGCTTATTTGTGTTGGTTCAGGTGCATGTGGCTCCCGCTCACATGTTTAGAAAGGTCATAAGCATTACCAAATCCCACTGCAAACTTGGGCTTACTGGTATGTGTTTGAAAAAATTGATTTTGATGCATCTCCGACAATTGCACTTGTTTGCTGAAAAGTTAAAGTTTAGACTTAATTTGACTGCAGCGACTTGTGAGAGAGGATGAAAGGATCACGGATTTGAACTTCCTTATTGGTCCCAAATTGTATGAAGCAAATTGGTTGGATTTAGTTAAAGGAGGATTTATTGCAAATGTACAGTGTGCTGAATTTTGGTGTCCCATGACAAAGGAATTTTTTGCTGCATATCAGAAGAAAGAAAATTCTAAGAAGAGGCAGGTCTGTAGTAATAAATATCTGAAGTTTCATTTTTCTTTATTTGAATTTTACAATTTCATTGTGTAAGGGTGTATTTTCTTCAGAATTTCATGGTTGGCTGTTGTTTTTACTGTTGGATGAATTTTATACTTCTAGTTAGAGACTGCTTCCCTGTTTTTATTCTCCCATGTACTGATTTGTATTTGTGCTTATATTTCCAGGCACTTTATGTGATGAACCCTAATAACTTCAGGGCTTTTGAGTTTCTTATTCGGTTTCATGAAGAACAGTGTGGCAATAAGATAATTGTTTTTACCGACAATCTTTTTGCACTGATGGAGTATGCAATGAAGCTCCGGAAACCTATGATCTATGGTGCTACCAGGTTTGAGGATGCCTTCTTTTTTTTTTATTTTTTTTTTTTTGGGGGGGGGGGGGGGGGGTTGTTGATAAATATTTATTGGATTTCTTGCCCTTGATTAACTTGTCTTTACTGGTAACATTTATCGAAGGTGGTCTGTTGTAATTGTGCAGCCATATTGGAAGGACAAAGATTCTTCAGGCTTTCAAACATAGTCGGGATGTAAATACTATTTTCCTTTCTAAGGTATTCTTTATTCGCCTAAATAGTCAATTTATTATCTAGCTCTATGGAAATTTCAAATTCAATTGAGTCAAGATTTCATTTCTTTGCATCTAATGTCGTTTCCACTATTCACAACCAATTCATATCGAATTACTATACAAGCAATTATGGATAGAGCTGTGTGCTTGATGTGCATGAGCAAACTTTCTTATCGTTGTCAACCATTTGTTTATGTTACTATGTAGTTTCATACAAGTTGTCATGAGAAGTGTGGAAAGTTGATAGTGTACTCGAAGCGCTGAGTTACTCAAGCAAGTCTTGATATTGTTATCCTATAAAATTTTTTATGTCTTTTATCTTCTTTTTCTTTTTCTTATTTTGGGTATTTGGATCCTTCTGATCTTTTACAATGTACAGATGTGGGAAAGTCGAGGCTTCTTGTTGGCTGATGTTATTGCTTCTGTTATTCACAGGTCGGTGATAATTCAATAGATATTCCTGAGGCCAATGTGATAATTCAAATTTCCTCACAAGCGGGTTCAAGACGTCAAGAAGCCCAATGACTTGGTCGTATTCTTAGGGCAAAGGTATGTGCATTATGTTTTACGTTTTGTTAGAAACACGTGGTTGATGATATTGTCAATCAACTTTTATTTCATGCATGGTATGGTAAACAATAAATAAAAAAGGCCGGCTATAGTAACTTATACAATGGTCCATTTATGTATCCTTCCGACTTCCTATGCCAACAATGAGTTTGATTTTAGCAAGCACACAAGTTGTGTCAGCATAATTAGGCAACGTATGAGCAAGGCCTGAGGAAAACACGACTACCTTTGTCATTTAAATTTCCTTGTCTAAGTGCTGCCTCAGGATATGATAACTACGAGTAACTCTCTCATTAAGACTTCCGTCCTGATTAGGGGTAGCGATGCCATTGTACTCTTATAATATCAGAGATGCATTTGAGATTCGCTTTTGCATTGAGATTTATACGTTGAAAGGGAAAGACTAACTTAAGTCTTGCCTTTACAGTTTGTCAGGGTCCCAATAAAATCATGCCATAATAGAATGAAGAAAAGGATTTGGAGTCACCATCTCAGTGGCCCTTTTTAATTAAAAACGCGTACTAAAATTTAGCCTGCTTTCTTATTTGGTCATTTGAATTTAACTAAAATGTCAAAGTTAATAAGCAGTGAAAAGCATTTTAGAATGATCCGTAAAAGAATGCCCAAATTTGAATATCAAAATTTAGACATTCTGCTGTTTTTATTGAACTTAATGCACCATAGTGAGAGCCATGATCAGGTGGTTGGTATTGATCCCTTCTTCCTTTTAAATTTGAGCTGTCTAGCACGAAGAAAATTGGAAGGTTCCAGCTGAATATCAATCTCATTCTGCTGGTTTTGATTATTGTCTCACTCTTATGGCCCACTTCATGTTTTGTACAAGTAAATTTTTAAGGGCGATGCTGGCCTTTTTCTTGGTGAAAATTATACTTGTGTTAAATGAGGAAGCTGTTGTAAACATCCAACTTTGACGCAGTTCCTTGAAGAGTTCTTTAAGACGAGGCAACTGCTTTAAGAGGAGATTGATGAACCTAACGATTTGATTGTGTGGATCCATGGCTATTTCAGTAATAGCGTGCAATTTGGATAAGATTGTAGCATGATAATTGTTGTTATTTAAACTTTGTTATTGGGTTGACAGGGTCGTCATCAAGATAGGATGGCAGGGGGTACAGAGGAGTATAATGCATTTTTCTATTCCCTTGTATCTACAGCTACACAGTTATTCCAATCTTTCTCTGGCCAACTTCTTTATTTCCGTTGCTTGAAATATCTTTAAACCATTATTTCATCAATGGTGCACATTATTCTCTTTTGACAAGCTAAATTCGTCTAATGTTGAATGCAGGAGATGTACTACTTGACTAAAAGGCAGCATTTTTTAATCGACCAAGGATATAGCTTTAAGGTAAGGACATTTATTACGTTGTGGGTGAGTTAAGTGAAAATTGGCATCAAAATTAGTTTCTGTGATCTGCACTGAGATGATGAATATGTCGTCCCTGTGGAATCTGGGTCTTTATGTGAGCATGTGAAGTGTGGATTGCTATTTTTTTGGAGTTTTCTTTCTTTTTTCCCCTTATATAGAAAAAGAGGAAGGTGCATTTGTCCTGTGTTAGCAGCTGAAGTCAACCATGAGCTGCTTGCTCGATTTTAATCGTGAGTTATTAGATAATAATTGATGTTAAACTACTGTCAGGTAATTAAGAGCTCGCCTCCACCTGATACAGGAGCCGATTTGAGTTACCATTGCCTTGATGAACAACTTGCCCTGCTGGGAAAGGTTTCTCCTTGACTGTCTCTCCTTGTGCTGCTAAACTCATTGAAAATGTCATGTAACAGGTATTGAGCGCAGGTGATGATGCAGTTGGATTAGAGCTATTAGAAGAAGATGCAGATGGCATAGCCCTTCAAAAAGCCTGTCGCTCTGTGGGATCTATGAGTGCCATGTCGGGAGCAAGTGGGATGGTTTACATGGAATACAAGTACGGTTACTTTGCTTGTCTTGCCTTCCAGGATTTAATTTGCCATTAATATAATGAATAAAATGTGTCGGGCCTATTTAATTCTCTGTTTCTAGATTTCTTAATTGCATTTACTGGTTCACAGCATTTTCCATTCACATTCATCCTAATACCTTTTGTCTCATTTACAGCGCTGGACAGAACAAGCAGCATGGTCAGATAAAGAGTAAACCCAAGGATCCAGCCAAGAGACCTGCTTTATTTAAGAAACGCTTCGGGTAATTAGACTACTGGACCACATGGAATGATGGTGTCTTCACAAGTTCATTTGATGTCTTCATGAGTAGAGGAGGTACCTAGCTATAAACTACTTGATAGGCTCTGAAGAGTAAGCCAAAGGATCCACCCAAGAGATATCCTTTATTGAGGGAAAGATTTGGCTAGGCAGACAATTGAACCACATTGTATGATTGTTTCTTCACAATATTATATTATATGATGTCGTGATGAATAAACTGACTACAGCCATGTAACATGTGTGTAAACGAATGTAACCTGTATGTATATATGAATCGGGATCTTAAGCATGAGTAATTTCGGATTGGGGAATCTTGAATGTGCTCAAGTAGTTATCTACTTGTTTAGATTCTTTAGAATGGAGTGTGCTGTGGGGCTGCATTTACGTGAAGCATTTGAAATCCTCCAACACGGATTTTTGAAGTGGAGTTGAAAATCTGGTTATGTGATCGTAGTGGTTTTGAGGACAATGATCATGCTGGCCGAAGTGGTGGTGGTTGAGTATTTTTGTGCTGTCTTAGGGCCTGCCTCCACTACTTCCTCACTTATTTTACTGGTTTCCTGCCTTATTTTGCCAATTTCATTTTGCCAAGTTCCGATATATTATTGGGTCAGGCGAAATTTGAAGATGTTTTAGATGCTTCTAAGGCTATGTAAAAGACTGCGTTAGCTATTGTCACATGGAGAAGTCTGAATGAACTGATGACAGCAACTGAAATAACCAATCTACCCTTTCACTGGAGAAAATTGAACGAAGAAGTGGGATGGATCATCGTGCAGAAACTACAATTGTGAAGCAGAGTCCCCCAATAACAATTCCAACAGCTACTTTTTTTTAGAACTCAAAGCACTCTTTTGTTGTACTAATTCAGAGCATTCTCTTGAAGTGGTGTGACGTAGTCAATAGCAGAATGGAATAGAGAGAGAGAGAGAGAAACACCGTACGATTTGTGTTTGGTAATAACTAATCAAATTAAGCAGCCGACAGACAAAATTTGAACATAAACAACCCTTGTCACTATCTTTTAAGTTGGTGGGCGACCACACAAACTAGCACACTTTCGACTTTGGAGAACACTTTACGGAGAGAGAGAGAGAGAGAGAGAGAGAGAAGAGTTGATGGCTGCCTTTATGGACGGAAGATTTTTTTGGCCTTGCGAAGACCTAGGCGGTGACTTTCTAAGCATTTGATTGCTTTTCGACATTCCTTCTTGACGTGTATTGTTGGCGGTTTAAATTTTCAGGTCAAGTGGTTATTTAACATGATATTAGGATAATGTTAGAGTTATGGTTAAAGTGATTTTGGGTTTACATTATTTATTTATTTTTTAATTACATTTGTTTATTTTTATTATTATATCTTCACGTGTAAGACATGATTGTACGTTAGGGAAGGGTGTCAAGAACTTGACATGCATTGTTAAAATTATTTCTTAACAGTTAAGCTGTTAAATTAAGTGATTACTTAAAGAATGCTTTGGCTCAAACACATTACCCTTGCCTCTGTACAAACAGATAGTCATTTAACCAATTCCTCAGAGGGAAGAAAAGGTAAAGCCACACTCATACGCGAGGTAAAAGATTCAGTTAATGAGGCCATAACAATGGAGCCAGGACTGTTTATATAACTCTTTCCAGTCTTGGAAAGGTAGAACATGAAAGACTTAAAGTTTACAAAGCAAATTGCAACACTTTTACCTCGACATAGACACACCACTCCACATAGAGACAGAGAGAATAAACAACTAATTGCAGCGAAGGACTAACTGCTCAAATCATCAGAAAGTCCTAAGTCACTAGTGACTGCTACAGAGTATATGACACCATTGGCGGACGGCAGGGGTGGGCGGAGCCACACCCCTTTAAAAATTTTAAAATTTACTATTAATTCTATATATTTTAAAAAATTAACTCTATATATTGACCTTTCAAAATTTTATAAAAAATTTACCTAGGTCCTTTCATAATTTAAAATTTTTTTATCTAAATTTTACGTGCTGAATAGAGAAGCAATCCCACTCGAAAACCCAATAGCCGTCAATACAATTGAGAGATTTGATATGGAAATCACTGAGAAATTTAAAAAGAAACATTCCTGGAAGAGCATTTGTTGAACTTCATATTTATGTGAATCTCATTTCTCATATCATGTATGCTGCTAAGTGTTAAATGACCCCCTAAAATGATTCGTCTCCAGAGAAAGAACACTTCAAATTCCTTTGTTATTTTTTAGGTTTTCTTTTTTCATGATTCGTTTGTCCTTAATTAATCAAAAGTTTCATCATGGTGACCTATGGATCTAGGCTTTCTTGTCTGCTATGTGGACAGTATTAAAAATTTAATCAGGTCCACTCGATGGTCTTAAACCGCCCGTGCACACATTTATGATATAATTATCTCTTTAATAATTGTAGGACAAATTATTATAAAAATGCTGAAGAACATGGAATTTTCGAAGATCTAAGAAATGCCCTTTTCTTGGACTGAATAAAAGGACAGCGTTTTCAATCCGTGTATTGAATAAATTTAGGTACTAATCATCTCATATTCTATAGCATTGCAATGATAGGATGTTGAAGTTGTCTTTTAATATTAATTCTTCTCTTATTGTCCTGGTCAAAAGTGAGCCTTTGGAATTATTTGTTAGTTGGTATGCTGATGATCAATTTAATAAGCATTCTTTTGTTTTTGCTCTCCCCATTAAGCAAGTTGGCTCTCTCACTCTGTGCAATGGAATGTGTCTATTTATCTCTCTTAACCAAGAAAAGCAAAATGGGAGCTGTGAAAGGTCGAGATTCGTTAATTATTCTCTCTTTTGTGACTGCAATAAGATGCTCATTGTTTCTTTTTTTGGGTTCAGCTGGCATTTGTGATTAGTGTTCTATCATAGCTAGGTGCCAAGCTAAGCCTGGAAACTAGGGTCTTTTTGGGGTTCTTTCACTGAAAATTGTCATTAACTTTTAATAAAGAACCCGGTCAAATTATCTCAACTGTTGATTGATGCTAACCTTACTTAAAGTTATGACTAGAGACCTTGTGAGTACCATTTGTACTTTAAAATCAAAGCATCTCTTTATATTGCTAAAGCATGGGACTACAAAACAGAGTACCCTGTAAGGGGAGAAAATGGGTAGATGGTTATGAGTCTTGTGTTGCTTTCCTGAGATTTTAGGTAAATATGCCTAATTAGTAGTACTCTGATTTTAGGTAAAACAGAGTACTAATCAGTTGCTTCAAGCTAATTTGCACTGAGATATCGTCTTGAACCTGGATTTGACAGCACCAAAAGGGTTAAACCAATAATTTACATAACAAAAACATCCTCTAGGCTCTAGCTCTGGAAATTCCTTGACCTGTTTTCTCGGTTGGAAGATGAAGGTCCTGCCACGTATTATACCATTCACTTTAAACAATCGGAAAACAATTTTGTTTTGTCCTAGTTGATTCCTTTTCCTAATTTGGGTCCAAAGGCAGTCCAATCATGTGGAATATCATGGTTCTACACAGTAAAAAACCATGTATTATTGGTTCATTGTTCAACAAGATGCAAAACATAATAGTGTTAATCAATTGAATTTTACCTTCTCTTTAGTGCAAGTGTGCAACATAATCTTCCGGAAACCTCGTGATTGATTGGGAGAAAGAGCGAAAGCGAGAAAGATGGAAAGCCGTCAGAGTCTTAGCCCCTACCAAACTATTTGGAAAAAAAAAAAAAAAAAAAAGGCTTACTAGCAATTGCTCGTTTTTCTTATTATCATGGGATTGGACGTTAATAATGAAAGAAAATACATATTCAAACTCATGGTGGAATTTCCATATAGGTACACAACTTCCATCAGAACATCCATTTTTGCAGTCAGTGCTTTACATGTTACTTTGTTTTCGGAATCAAGAAAATTGCTTCCATATTGCCTTGCTCAATGAAGTTATTTCAGCATCTAAGCAAATGCTTATGTTGAAGTTTTCATTAAGTGAAGCAGATATAGGCAACAGCCTCCAGGGGGAGTGTCAGGAGCAAGTAATTAACTTAGCTATATGGTGGTCCTGTTATTAGCAGAATTATAAGCTGTCTGGCCTATGAGAATTTTGGGTAAAAATGTCTTAAACAACTTCATAAGAAGGGAATCCCAAATTAATGACACAGAACAGGAGGTTAGTGCTTGGGCTATAGATTATTCTTAGAACCATTTAGAAATCCAGTCAAACTTAGAACTATTCACAATTGAAATGTCTAGATCTCCCACCACTGAGGCCAGATTAAAATAATTCTTGTAACCCACTAGCCTCTGAATTCTCAAATCTTTGTTGTGCATTATATTGATGTTATAATTGATTTCTACAGTAAAATTATTGTAAAATAGAGATGAAAAGAAATGCACTCAGTGCCAGAAGGTCCAAAACTCAAATTCTTTTAATCATCTTCTCTCTCTGTAATATGGGCTATAATTTTGCTCTATTAAGATTGGAATCAAACAGACATGTTTACTCAAGACATGCCTGAACTCTTATGCAATCCCCAACAATACTTCATAATAAAACTTTTTTTTTTAATTTCTTTTTCTGAAGGAAGAAAAGTACTTTCGAAATTCAAGCAGAGAGGCCACACATAGTTACAAGTCTAATATCTCTCCTCTCAAAGCAAGCAGAAACCAAAACAAAGATTGATGTTGAAACAAGATAGACTTAAAATGGAGTTTGTTATTGATTGCTATATATACAGAGTTAAAATTGTAGAAAAGAACTACAATAAAATGCATTTGGCTCCATGACTATAGTTGAGCTGCTAGCCTGCGACTGATTTATATCCTCAGACTAACTTATTCAGACAAGCCTTACTGAATTTTTTTTGCTCAGAAAAGCTTCATAGTCATGTGGTCCGAAACCTAAACATCCTACGAAAGCTACTCAAGAATAGCTTCAATTATCAATAGCCATAGTACTGAAGCTGGGTTGGACCCAAAATGCTGAAGAATGGTCCTCCTCCCACTGTTCCTTCCTCGTCTTCTTCATTGAACCCATCAATCTACAGATCCCATTGAAGTTCATTAAGTTAGAAAGGACACACATGTATCATTTTCTTTGCTCTTTTCACTGTCCTTTTTCACTATTAGTAAATTTAAAAGAGTCTGAACTTTCATAAACAAAACATTTTCTTACCATGGAATAAAAGATAAAAGTAGGTTAAGTAATTTCAGTCAATGAAATGACGAGAAAATTACCCAAAATTCATCTTCCTCTTCGTATTGATTAGAAGTTACAGCTTTGGGAATCTCTCCAGTTTCGTCATTGCGCGCGAATCTGCCACGTATCCTAGGTCGACTGTCGGCTAGTGTTTTTCGGCATGCATACTGGTATATCATCATAAGAACACATTGCCAATGACACTCACATTAATAACACATCGACAGTTCATTTCCTAAAGAGTTGGATAATTAATTCCAATTAAACAACAAAAATGGGTTTTTTTTATTATTTATTATATTACCTTAATTGTCTTGTTGAAATTTCTCTGAGTACGCTTTGCTTTGTACCTGTGAATCCTCTCTTTCCTCTCTTCTGCACTGTAACGCCCCACCTTGAAATTTGCTTCCTCAATGAATGAGCTCTCTGTAGCCAAGGGACTTGACGACAACCTGTGGTTTTTCTGGGTTGTTTTTATCTTCTGAACAATAAATAGTATACATACCTCGATTTAATATCACAAAAATAAAGAAAAAAACAGGGGAAGACATATAGAATCATAGATGCATATATCTATATGTTTGTGTGTGTGTGTGTGTCTGTAAGTATCATTAGCTCAAAAACAGGAGAAAAATGACTACTGTGAACTAACTTGTAAATCTCCAGTGCTGCAGACCCTTCTCATTTGTCCAGTGGAAGAGCTGTTTTCAGGTGAGCTCAAGGCTTGGGGCTGAAAATATGGGGACTCTATGAGACTATCAAAGCGAGGCTGGAACAAAAAACTGGGCTTTCCATCAAAAGAGTCGTTACTAAAGCTCCTCTGCATCATCTTTGCCACATTCTCAGCACCACCATAGTTGTGAGGCCCAACGGACTGATAAGGAGAGGGCAGAGGGGCTTGACAGTCCTCCGTTTTCACCTCCAAAGAAGAGAAATCTGAAAATTGGTTTGCAGAATTGGAAACATCTTGCAAATGGGTTGTCTGGCAGGGCGAGAGATTTTCCAGTTGGTGACTTGGTGGGGCAGTTTTTTCCAAATAATGGATTTCACCAACTGGGTTTTGAAGAAGTGGGTCGTTGTTGTCCGGAATTGGAATTGTTTCAAGGATGTCAATGGAATAGTCAGTGAAAGGAGAGAATGGAGTAGAGAAGAAAGAGGCATCAAATGCATAGAGATCAGAAGACATGGAGACCAACTCTGGAGTTGAACTCAAAACCAAGTGTCAGAAGCTCTAGGCTGCTGCTTTCCCTTTTTCTCTTTATTATATGTATGTATAGAAGTGGGTTTAGAATCAGAGTCAAAAACCCAAGTGAGGACGATTTGGTGTCTGGTTTGTTTAATCAAAACGCTAGACAACAACAGAGGAAGAAGACAAGAAAGCCATTTCCACTCTCTCTCTCTCTCTCTCTCTCTCTGCACAATAGAAACCAAATTTAAAACGGCCTCTTGCTATACACTCAAACAACACGACAAATGAAACGAGAAATAGAGACTTACACCCCACTACTGCCATTTAAACTCATTTAAAAGCAGACAGCATTGTACTTGTACCCCTGAACTTTACCTTATTGCTAAATTTAACCCATTAATTTGTAAATATTCAAATTCAGCCCGTATAATTTGGTTTATTTCATATCTACCCTGCTGTCACAAAAATTGTTTATTGATTTGGGAAGCCGTCGTCGTCGTCGTCGTCGTCGTAGTCGTTGTAGATGTCGTCTTCAAAGTCTTTTGTCGAGAGGATTGCGGCGTCTTCCTCTTTAAAAGCCTTCGACTTCGTAATCCTCTTCACCTTCATCGAAACGCGAGGCTTGGGTTTTGGGTTTTGAGGTAAGCGAAGATAGCGATGGCGTCGCAGGAGCATATGAAGAAGATCCAGCTTCGCCAGAACTACCGCAACCTCTGGCACACCGATCTCATGGGCCCCCATCAGGCTGACGCTCCCTAGCACATTCTCTCTCCAGATGTATACATACATATATATGTGTGTGTGTGTGTGTGTGTGTGTGTGTGTGTGGGGTCTCTGTACTTCAATTATGTTGATTTTGTGTTTTTTTTTTCTCTGTGCAGATTGCTGCTTTGTGTTTTGGTGGTAAGTACTGTGATCCATTGTGAAATATTATTATGTTTTGCTTCTTAGATCTCGTTTTGTTATTTGTTTCTTCTTCGTTTGGCTGACATCTCTAATTCTTGTTGAAAAAGGATGAGCCTGTGGACTTACTGTTACTAGGGTTGAATTTCAGCTGTATGAATCTGCATTTTCAAAAATTGGAGTGGATAGTAATCTGTTTCTTATCTTGAATTTCATTTGATGAATTGATGTATGAATATAATTGCAGTAAACTTGCTGATCTATGCGTTTTGAATCTGGTGCTTAAGATATTTCCTCGTCTTTGGTTGGATATAGTTGATGAGTGACTTCAATGTTTCAAATGAAGATAACTTGTGAAGTGTCAAATGGTTTTTTAACCCTTTATTTATTCTAACTCCTATTTGTTAAGATGGAAGCTGGACTGGTGCTACTGATTCTGAATTAGTTAGTGACATGAAACAGATATATCTTGAATATTATTAAGTTGGGGTGTTAATGGTGATTCATCTTCGGACTTTTGAGGTCTATGATTTCGGGTTTAGGGCTTCTGAACGTGTCAGGAGTTCATATTGTTTGCTTGATTCATTGATTTTATTGTATTGAGGAAGCTTTCTGAATGGCATTGTTTAAAGAAGTAAGCTACATTGCTATCATTATGACCGGCTTCTCTAGTTCTTCTTGTTAAATATAAGCAAATCCCTCCACTGCCTTATGGAAATCTTAAAAATTCATTTTTGCTTGAATTTGATTCTATCTTTTCTTGGGTACATGTATTAAAGTGTGTTATTAGGCTTATTAGCATTTTGATGAATGCAATATTGCTTGTTCATGGACCAAACAATTATTTGGGACCTTTAAAGTACAGGAAGCACATGGTAGGTGGAATAGTTGCAACTCATGTTAATCCATCAAGGATGAATTCCTCATTACTCATGGGTTGCATGAATCATTTTTGGAAATTTGGCTCTATCAAAATTTCACTTGATTTAGATAGCAGTTAGAGTTATTTTATTTTTCCTTCCCCTTCTTGCCTTGGTTGACGCTCTTCGTGGCCTTCCTTTTGTTCTAGTATTACGCTTTTGACTTGAATCACTCCTCTTTACTGTTGTGTTCATCAGTCTGTCTTTCAAATTACCAAATCATCTTAGACAGCATCTCATCTCTTCCTTAACTAGTGCAACTTCCAGTTTCTAATAGTCACATCATTCCTAGTATATTCCCTTGTTTCATCTTATCAGGTTTGTTTTGGCTTCTAATGCTCATAAGGTGTAACTCTTAAGTATTGTGTTGGTCACGTACCTAGTCGAACTTCAGCTTACTTTGAAAATTCTGGTTTCACGGATTAAAACTTATGACCACCTATTTACCTAAGAAATCTTATCTAGTTCTCTTATCTAAGTGATCTTATCTAGTTCTATTTACCTAAGTGATCATTTATATGCATATATCACACAATAGTAATATCAAGCGATAAAGTAAAGAGACACAAGTTTTCTTGTGGAAACCCAATTTGGAAAAAAACCACGTCCAGTAGGCCAAGCACTATAATGAACATGTTACACAAGTACGACTTACAATCATAACAATTGAATCTTCACAATTGTCATCTGAATCCCCACGAATTCCGGTCTAAGATTACTTGCTCGACTCCTCGAGTTTATGTTATTCTTGGTTTCGACCTCAATGCCGAATCACTACGGTATTCCTCCTCGTCCTCAGAATCCACCAAGACGATTTTGCAACTGTATTCTTCTATTTAGTACTCTGGTGAAGAAATTATGTATGCTCAGCAACTCATCTATGATTACTTCACCAAGATCTGAATTGTATTCCTCACACTCTGTTTTTCTCTCTTATGTTAGTCTTTTCTAAATTTTAGCGATGTGGAATACGTAAATTCCCTGGGTTCTTGTAGCAACTCTAAAACTCCTCAAAAAGTAGGTTGGAATTACCTTTTGATTGGCTGAGACAGCTTGATTTGAGAGTTTAATTCGAACCTGACTTTAGCGCATCGCTCGAGCCAACTTCAAGTGATGCATTATGAATTTCTAATTCTACAGACTGTCCAAATATCGCTCGAGCCATGTTTCTCTGCATATTCAGATTGCTCTTGAAAAGTTATATGGAATCTATATATTACGGAGGTTGAACGGACATCTAAGTATAGATATATAACCTTCCAAAGTTTTAACTCTATATGCTTTAAAGGCTTGTACTGCAGCTTGACCAATTTGTACTTTGGCAACTTGAACTTGAATCTTAGACTTATTTGACCTAGATACTACTTGAAACAAGATACACGCAATGAGTTTTTGTCTACATGATTAGCCAATAGTAAAAATCCTAATAATCTCCCCCTTGGCAATTCTTTAATAAAACTCATCCTAATAATAACAATCCCAACTCAAGTACTTTAACAAAGTAAAACATATGGTTGTAGAAAGCAATAAACTCAGACATGCTTTCAAAGGTTGGTGAAAAGATCAAGATGTTGTTCTTGCCCATTCAAAAACAATACAACATTATGAAATGCAAGTGTGAAAAACATATATAAAACTGTAGTAACCGCAAATACAAGCGATATCATAATTCTCCCCTTCAAGTCATCATATTTTATTTTCTATCCCCCTTTTTGTCATGAATTGACAAAGACAAACTTAAACACATAGAAATCATGAAAGAGTAGAATTCAAATACGAATTTAAAAATGGGGTATGAAGGGGTAAAGAACTCGAGAAGAGTATAAAGGGGAAAAAATATTAAAAAAATAGTACTCCCCTAATAGAGTCAACAAAAGCCTAAAAAGTTGACTATGCAAATTATTAGAATTTCAATGATGTCCATGCACAAAATGGGGTACGAAGGGGTAAAGAACTCGAGAAGAGTATAAAGGGGAAAAAATATTAAAAAAATAGTACTCCCCTAATAGAGTCAACAAAAGCCTAAAAAGTTGACTATGCAAATCATTAGAATTTCAATGATGTCCATGCACAAAATCATTTGAATCAAATCATGCTCATAGGTGTTAAACAAGAGCATAGTGCAAGAATTAAAGTAAAATTCAAAATAATTCATTCTAAGACAATGAAGGTCATGAAAATTTTCAAGTGTGTACAGTGTGTACTCAATGAATATCGACACTTGTTCAAATCCTAGTTGTGATCTAAATGGCTGCGCTACATTTGATTTCTAAAAAAGATCACAAAACTAGAAGTCAAACCAAATTAGCTTCCATACATGTCAAAATGGATATCACAATGGATAACAATGAAAACTTCCCCTCAATAACATATCGCTTTTTTCACCCTATCTCTCCAATGTGCACTTTAAAAGACAACAATGGTGGCTTTCACACAAATGAGTAGGCAATAGTAGTTTCGCACAAACTCAAAGGTAGCCCTTTCCAATGTTTAAGTGCAATGAGATTAATTTTTTTAAGAAGGAGCTTCAATGTTGGTAGAATTAATGGTAACGGAAGATATAAAAAGCATCACCAAGCTAACCATAGGTCAATCCAACATATGATAATCAATATGATCAAGAAAGGCACATAGAAATATGTGATCACATATGTGGACAAACAACATTAATAACATGAAGTGTGCTCAAGTTACACTAGGTTCATAGTCATGAAAAACATCACTCAAACAAAGAGTAAAGAAATAAACCTGGATATGCACACTAGTTCCTTTTTAGCAAAACACTTAGCACAATTATCATCTTATGATATCTAATATGAATGCCATGAAATCTTCAATTTTGCAAAGTCATAAAAATCGTTTTATATTTTTTTTTGTAAAAACAAATAAATAAAATCATTAAAAAAATACAAAAGACGTCATAGAACTAGAATTAAAAGACAAACAAGATACACATCCTAGCTTATGACAAAAATTGCCTTCATTTAGCAAGGCTTTTCCTTACATTCTTAGGGGATCTTAGAGTTTCTAAATCAGACTTTCTAACCCAAATAGCCATAGTCTTTATTTTTTCAACTATTTCATGGACCTTGGGTTGTGTGCCATGTTTAACTTTGGCATTGCAGTTCCTCCTTTTTTTAAATTTTTTAAAAACTTGCCTTGGAATTGACCATTGTCTAAGTCTATTCAATTCATCATTTAAAGTCTAGACTTATTAATAAGGGCACAAATCTGATTGTCTACCCTCCTAATTGGTTTCCTAGGTTGATCATAACTATGTGTTCTAGAAGCCTTCCACAATTTGTGGCAATGTGGCTTAATGTGACCTTTAACACCACAATAATGGCATCTAGGAACAAACCTAGTAGGTTTGGCCTTAACATTACGCTTCACAAGTGCATGTGTGGTGTTGGGTTTATGAGACACGTGTTTGGTCTTCAACTTAGAACAATGAGGCCTGACAGGACCCTTGATACCACAATGGTGGCACGTGGGTACAAACTTAGTAGTATGGCCTTTAGTAGGTATAAGGGAATTACCTCCCTTGAGCCTTAACCAAATTTGGCTTACTTGCTAGTTGGGAAAATGAATAAGTTTTCTCCGTATACCCTATTTCAGTCATATTGAGAGTGCTTCTTTGAGTGTTCTAGATTTCATCAATCTTTTTGAAACCTGCAGTCATCTTCTTGAAAGTATTATTAGTTTTAGTGATATCAGACTCAAGTGTAGATACCTTCCCTTTCAGACTCTTATTGGTCTTAATAGAAGCATGTAATTTCTTTTCTAACATAAAGACCTTTTCCAACAAAGTTACTTCATTAGACTTCAATTTATTTACAAGAACAATAGATTCATCAACTTGTTGTTTCAGAGTGTCTCTTTCTTCATGCAAGTTCTTATTGGTCTTTTTGACTTTAAGACATACTTTAAACAACTGATTAAACTTCTAATGAATGTTCATCATCACTATCAAAGTCACTTTGATTGACTTATGTGAATCACTTCATTAATGCTATCATGGGAAGATGTACTTATGTGCTCATGTGCATATGATGTGCATGATATGACGTTATAAGACTTTCCATATGTAATTTCAAGAGCATCCAAGGCTTTTTTAGTAGTTCTACACATAGATATATAACAAAAATTTTCAGTTATGACACCATTAAAGATAGAATTTAGAGTCTTACCATTCCATATGAATTTTTCTAATTCATGGTTATCCCATTGTTCTTGAGGTTTTGGGATAATCTCAGTGCCTATAGTAATCTTAGGGGGACTCTAACCATGCACAACAGATAGCCAAAGATGTTCATCAATAGATTTCAAAAAGACTCTCGTGCTTAGCTTCCAATACTCATAATTTAAGCCATCAAAAATCAGAAATTTCAAATGATGCATTCTCTCATGATAAATCCATGAATTTAGAATATTAGAATCACACTTGAATAAAAAATTTATAGGCGACCCGCACTGATAAGACTTATCTTGTTCACCTATTTGCCTAAGAAATCTTATCTAGTTCTCTTTATCTAAGTGATCTTATCTAGTTCTATTTATCTAAGTAATCATTCACGTGCATACATCACACAACATTAATATCAAGCGACAAAGTAAAGAGACACAAGTTTTTCTTATGAAAACCCAACTTGGGAAAAAATCATGTCCAGCAGGCTAAGCACTATAATGAATATGTTACACAAGTACTACTTATAACCATAACAATTGAATCTCCACAATTGTCGTCCTTATCCTTACGAACTTCGGGTTAAAATTACTTGCTTGACTCCTTGAGTTTTGTTCTTCATGGCTTCGACCTCAATACTGAATCACCATGGTATTCTTCATCGTCCTCGGAATCCACCAAGATGATCTCGCAACTCTGTTCTTTTATTTAGTACTCTGGTGAAGGAATTCTGTATGCTCAACAACTCATCTATGATTAATTCACCAAGATTTGAATTGTATTTCCCACACTCCGTTCTTCTCTCTTATGTCAATCTTTTCTAAATTTTAGAGATATGGAATGCATACCTGGGCTCTTGTAGTAGCTCTAAGACTCCTCAAAAAGTAGGCTAGAATTGTATTTTGATTGGCTAAGATAGCTTGGCTTGAGAGTCCTCAATTTTGGATTGCTCGAGCCAAGTTCGAGCTAACTTCGAGCTATGCATTCTAAATCTCTAATTCTACAGACTGTCCACATATCACTCGAGCCATGTATGATTTGCTCGAGCCATATTCGCTTGAGCCATGTTTCTCTGCATATTCAAATTGCTCTCGAAAAGTTACATGGAGTCAATATATTATGGAATTTGAACGGACACCTGAGTATAGAGATATGGTCTTATAAAATTTTAGTTTTACATACTTTAAAGGCTTGTACTGCAGCTTGGAAAGCTTGTACTCTGGCAGCTTGAACTTGAATCTTAGACTTATTTGACCCAAATACTATTTGAAACAAGATACAAGGAATGAGTTTCTGTCTACATGATTAGTCAATATTAAAAATCCTAACACACTCTATGCATACAACCAGATGTGTGAAAAATGAAGCACTACATGCATTATGCAGTTTCAATTTAGTAACGCAAGGAGGGGAAGCCCATAATGGACTATCATTCATGTAAAAAAAAGTCATTGTGCAAATGCTTAAATTAACACTACGACCTTTAATAGTCAAAATGATGGAGCAAATCATGTATTTGAAAAAAGAGCTACTGTTTTCCGATGGTAAAAGTTGGAGGATTTTGGCTAGGAAGGTACTATTTTTAACATCAGAGGTAGAGAAAGTGTCAGGGAGGTCCAAGGATCCAACTTTTATATGAATCCTGGAAGAAACAGGATAAAACAGAGTAGCTTACCTATTGATATGGCCCCATACAGAACTTGTTCTGAAGCCTATGTAGATGAAGAAATTTTAGAGCACTTAACAGATTTGTGTTGGTCAGTGTTATCTTGATGCATCTGCTATGTCTAATGGTTGCAGTTGCTGTTGGATAAGTTGCTAGCTGCGGAGTCTAACGTCGTCTGGTGGCTGGTTTGAACTCTATTTTGTTATTGGAAGGTTGGTGGAAATGGCTATCACAGTGCTACTGCTAATGCATAATTCATGCTGCTACTATGCTGATTTAGCTTTGATATCTTGATGGTGCTATGACGCGAAAGATCTAGTTTGATGTTGCTTCCTTACAACTCACAGAGATGTGGGTTTCATAATGTATTAAGGCTATAGGTGGATGGGAGTGATATTACAGTAGGCTGCTGGATTGTGTGGATGCTGTATGGATGTTTTTTGTGTTTTTTCATAGGTATATGCCTCCTTTCTAATTTTGTAAATTTGTCTATTTTTTTCTTTGAAATAAAATACCACTTACACCCCACCCCCCCCACCCCCCCGAAAAAACAAACAAAAAAAAAGACTGAAACCCATCATGTATATTTGTCTTGAATGTCTAAAACTCATTGAATTACTGGCTATTACACAAAAAATTAATAAGATATATCAGAAAAAAACTTTTAATGATCTTCAATAGCTTTTTCATTGACATTTATCCCTGTTACAACAGTAATGACTCAAATATTCCAAAACGAAACCAAGAATTCTGCCATCTTGAATGTAATAATTTTTCTGTATAGGCCATCTGACAAGCTTGTAATAAGACATTTGTATATTCTTTTGAGAAAACTATATATTTAGCTTTTTGCATCATATTTGTTTCTCTTGGTAGTTGGAACTTGTTTAGCTCTTAAATTCACAAGCTATCTAATTCTTGATCTCAATTTTTTTTTTCTCCATCATAATAGAATTAATTTTCTTTCTTCTTCATTTCAGTGGTCCACGAGCCTCATACCTGCTCTGCAAGAGAGCTCTTTACTATGATATGTCAAGGTAATTGATTTCTATTACTGGTTTGATATGTAATTACCTCCTGGTATCGTTATTCTTTTGTCGCCTGTCACAGGTACGCATGCTGTGCTGGTTATATGCCCTGCAGTGGCCGGTGTGTAATTACCTCTCCCTCTCTCTCTCAATTGATTACAATTACTTTGTTAAACTTGTTCTTTCCTGATATCTAGGCTTTCATGTTCTCCCTTCAACAAATTGCATGCATATTTTCCATTATTGCAATAATTGTTGGAAGTGAGGAAATTCAACAGGCTTCTCAGTTACTGTCATGTTTGGTCGACATGGTTTATTGCTCATAAGGGTTCCCTTCCCAAGTTCTCGCTCAACACTTGCAGCTGAAGTGATTACAAAATATCCTTCTGATTTCGTTGTTTAAATTTGTCTTTGCAGGGTTTGTGCATGTATGCAGGTATGCAAAAGAGAAAACAGAACACTTGCAAACTTAAAACTATGTTAATTACATGGAAACTGCTTCAAAATCAATTTTGTGAGCTTAGGTTTTTGAATTGTGGGTTGTTACTCTGTATTTGAATCAGAGAAGATTTAAATATAAGATTCAAAATTTAAAGTTACTACGTTAAGCTATATCAGCATCTGGTTTATGCCCAGAAATATACAGCATGTGTTAAAATGCAGGGTCAATCTATACTGGGGTGCCCTTTATTAAATGCAGTTCCAGCCGGCAGCCAAAATGTTCAGGACTCCTCTAATGCAGAGGAATATACCTTTCAGAGTAAAGTCAATATATGCACAAAATCCCATGAAAAATAGTTTCTGACTCGTGTTTGGATCATCTTTTTTGGTTTGAAAACTAGCTTTTATTGTTCTATTTTTAGTGTCTAAACCCAGCTGCCTTCATTATTGCATGGTGTCATGGCTTTCAAAAATTTTCTTTGGAGGCAATGCCATTTCTACTAGATTCTCTTGACAATGTTAAATGTTTTTGATTTCCACTCATTCTCTTGACAATGTTAGTCAACATACAACTACACAATATTATTAGTACATCTAAACAATATAAGTACCTAACCTCCTCAAGTCTTTATCTCACCAAGAAGTTGTCTATGTTTTAGAGTTCCATAATAATAGCGTCATTTTAAGCACTAACTACCAATCTCAGACTCAAATACGTTACAAAAAGTTAGAACAAAGAATCATTACATTCACAATAGAGAAACCACAGCACCGCAGCCTGCAGTCTTTATGATCTTGACACAATGAAGTTAGTTAGTTCTCGTATGGATTAGTTTATTTAATAGCTTATTTAATTATTTAATTATTTTTTATTAAAGTTTTTTTACTAGCATTTTATTTTTTTAACTGTTATGAAATTTTAGTTTATGTTTTTAATTTTTAAGTAAAAAATTAAAAAAAATAAAATAAAATAAAAAGTCCGGTAAATGAACTTGTTAAAAAAAAGAAAAGGGCAAAATTTATCTGGCCGCCTCCTCTTAAAGTAGGAGTTGCCTTCACTTGTGTCATAGGAATATGATGATACAGCAAGTGTGCTATACACACACACACACACATATATGTACGTGTATATAGATATATATTGTCGCCGGGCACTAATCATTCGGTTTTTAACTTTCAAAAGCCGCCGTACCAAATGTCTGAGAATCTTTAGCCTTTTGAAACCTAAGAAAACCATAACAAACGATATAAGTCAGATTGTAAAGTGTGGATTCCACTTTAGATGGGCAGTTACCAGTGATTGGAGCTTGTTTTCCACACCCTTTTGAAAAACAGAGCCATTAGAATAGTCAGAATACATACATACATATATATATATATATATGTATATGTGTGTGTAAAAAAAAGAAGATAAAAGTAAAAACCTAGAAGCATTAGAATTAATAAAAGATTTACATTTTCCCTTAGATAGTTCAATATATTAACTTAATTAAGAAACACTAAACCAAAGACGTAATCATCTTGCAAATGTTACATGCTTCCATACACGCTTCTTAATGCTAATTATTAAATGGTAATTCACACGAATTTAGCTGGTAAAGTCCCGTGAAAATCAATTAGATAAATCTTATATTATGCATCAATCAGTTTATTTATATTGTTTATTGCAATCATAATTATGTTATTCTAATGATCTTATTTTCTTGCTAATCCCACGCGTCTGAATACTTAGCTGCAACTGAATAATTATGTTATTCCTGTTTAGTTTTGAAAATTATTTTTGGCAAGACCTTGTTTGGTACCAAAACTTAAAAAACAAGAGAGATCAGATCAGACGACTTCACGAGTCCATGACTTGATGACTATGGGCGTGTTTGACAGCTTAAATTTAATTTTTAAATAAGTAAAAAGGTTGAAAAAAAAGGAAAAAAAACTGAAAAATCTAGCTTTTTTTTGTTTGTTTTAAACCGAAAAATTCAGACAATTTTTTTTTTAAAAAAAAAAGAACTGTACTAAAGGGCTTATATAATTGGTGATAGTCCAATGACAAGATCCGATTAGACCGTTGAAGCACTAGCGCCACCGCCGACAAAGCTCAATTTGGGTAGCCCAGTCAATTATCATTGATTGTCCTTTCTTGCAAAATTTTCCTTTCTGAAGCAAAGAAATTGACAAAAAAACAAAAATGATAATTGCCCTACTCACATTCACTCATCCATCTCCTCTCTATTAACCATTAGATCCAATAATTTCACTAAAAATACAAATTATAGACACAAAAACAAAAAAAAAAAAACGAAGCTCGAGTAGTGCATTAAACATTGAAACTTTGAATGTTAAACTCTGAATGTTAAGGACGTGACCAACTAACTAAAAGCTGTGCTATTGAAAATCTGAACACAAATCAAGCATAAAGATTAAAAAAGAAGAAAACTCAAGGAGGCTTAAATACGAAAAATTCATTAGCTCATCATATACTAATTAGTAATTACAATGTACAAAATGTTTATATTTTTCCTTTTTCCCCATTTATTTTCTCAATTTGGTTTTTTTTGCAGTATATACAACCATTTCCATTTCCACCCACCCAAAAGGGCAAAAGTGGAAAAGAAAAACAAAAATGGTCTGTCTATTACAAACCGGTAGTAATCGGCGAGTACTCGTCATAGAAATCGGAAATCCCCGAGGCGGCCCAGAGCCTCTCGTTGAACTCGTCCTGCAAATCGTCGGGTATGAACTGGGTCCGACAGAGAGGGCAAGTCCGCTGATCGTGGTCCATCCACCGGTCGAGGCAGCTCCGGTGGAAGATGTGGCGGCAATTGGTCAGCCGCCGGATCTCATCGCCTCCATCGAACTCGTACAGGCACACCGCGCAGCTCTCCGGCGGGTCCACCAGCTCCGAGAACTTCACCACTGGGAGGAGCTCCCGGATCAGCACCGCAGACACCGAGTGGGGCTCCGACGAGCAGTCGGGTGGGGCCGGCCAAGCAATGTCTGGCTCCAGAAAATCGCCGAGACCCAGAGATCGAAACAGCGCCGAGATCAGTTTTCTGATGAAACCCAGAACGGAAAGCGTGTGGAGGAGGAGTTTTGGGAGGAGAAGTTCCGTGTAACCAACTGGGAAGCCCATTGGTTACTTGTTTTTTTAGAGAGAGAAAAAGAGAGCTAGATGATGCAGAGAGAGAGGGGTGGAGGTGTCTTGTGTGTGGTTGGTTTTGGGTTTCTACTACCACTCTTTCTGCTATATATGAGCAGATGTCGAAGGCAAAGACGAGAGACACAGAGAGAAAGAGAGAGAGAGAGCCGTGTGGGTCAGGCTGCGTTATAAAGAGGCGTGAGGTGAATTATTTCTGTTATTCTATGTCCTAATGGGCCTAAGCTTTTGCAAGAATGACAGCGCAGGGACGTACCAGTCAAGAGCAGCATTCTGGGTTTTACTGTTATTTGCGTCAAAGCCTGAAGGTACATCAATTATTTTTATTTACAATGGTTTTTGCACTTGGCATTTTTTAAGTTCAAAGGTAAAATTAGTCCGCCCTTTTGAAGCAAGTCGATCACACAACAGATTTATCAAGCAATAGACACATGTTTATGGAATTGCAAAGTATAATTAATCTCAACAAAAAATTATGAAAAGACTTCAATCTAAACACTTAAAGGTGAGAAAATGAGTTTTTACTGCTGATTCAATTGCTTAATAAGTTATTTTGAAGCAAGAGATATGTGAAAGGAGGGGAAGGACCGTCATCCTTCAAAAAGACTAAATAAGTTTTGAGTTATATAAGGTTGGTCACGGGCTCAGGGCTTATTAAATTTGTCCATTATTTATAAGGCATAAAAAATGTTTTTTGGACTCAATTATGTTAATAAATGGACTTAAAATTTTTATTTAAAGTCCAACCTTAAGTAACATAGTATTGATGTTTGTCAATATCGGAAATTACTAAATTCAGACCAACACATAAATTTGCATAAAAATATTGTAGATGTTTGGGTTATTTGCGTAGTGTAAATAAGAAAATTATAATCTAACATAAAAGGAAAGTTATACATGGGCATGTCGGGACTTGGGCTCTTAGATGGCCAAGCTTGTCCACCCTCTTCCGCTTGGACTATCTCTCTGATGCTCTTGCAAAAAAAAAAAAAGGAATTTTTTTTTTTGCAAAAAAAATTATAATGAGGAGTAACGCTGCTCTAATAGCCACTCATTCTGTGCAAAAAAAATTTATAAATTTTTTATTTATGTAGTGTTAGCGTGTTACTCAAGTAAATGTTTTGATTTTCTTGTGCCCACTCCACATTTCAATGCACATGCATTTGCGGTACAATGGGTGCATGTACCCTTTGTCCTTGGTTGCATGCGTCCTCATGGCTCATATATGCGTGGTGATTTGATCACAACAATGCCTCCCATATCTAATGGTAAAGGTTGAGTAACAAACTAATATTTGCAGCTTCCGATTCAAGATTAGCGTCTCTTATTTTTATTTTCCTAACAAAGTGGGTAGATTTATTAATACACCCAATTAACGCATTCGCACATTATATCTCTTATAGTAGACGAATATGATGACTTGAACTGGAAAAAGGAATCGATTTACATTTTATGAGTGTTTTGAGAAGCAAAAGCAATCAAGGCTTGACGCCTTTTGTGAGTGTGCATAAAGGAAAAAAAACTTTGGAACTTAGGGTAGGGGAGGGGAGGGAAGTTTTTGCTCTGTTTTGATTTTATCTAACAGAGAAAGGAAAGGAAAAAAGAAGGGAAATGAGAGGAAAAATACTTTTTTTTTCATTTTTTCTTTTCTTTCTCTTGTCTTACCCAAGTCCTAAACATGCTATTAGTAGATAATTAGTAACTCATGTTTTTAGGTACTATTTTTGTTATTCATGTATTTAGTGGGTCTCACACCTAATACTGTAATGCTTAAATTTTAGTAAAAGTAGTTGGTATACCTTACGTCTAACATTTGAGGGATTATAATGTTTGCGGTATGTATATTGAGGGATTTTGAGAGATGTCTCCATAAAGTGCATGAAGAAAATTGTGAATTCACTTAAAGGTATTAGGTGACGACCCACCAACTTTGCTCCGTTTTTCACAGTTCTATGGGAAGCTAGGTGGTAACGCGTAATCGAAGGAAGAGTAGATGAAATTGCTTCAAAGTAATGGAACTATATATATAATGATTTCCTATATATATGGATATAGTGAGTGGCAAAGATTATTAATTAAGGATCAATGATCAACTAATGGGACCAAAAGAGAAAAAGTTCATTTGCAATATTGCAATGTCCTATATATGGCGTCTGGTGGGACTACAGGTTCCTCCAATCATCCCCTGTAGTAGCCCACAACAGGAACCAAAGGACACTGAAGAATAACAAATAAATGAAAAAGAACACCAATCATTCCCCTTGAGCAGCCCACAAAACAAGCAAAAGACATTGAAGAGAAACATAATTAATCAACTGGAAATTAAGAACAGTAGTTCTAGCCATGGCTAAGGGGGCAATGTTTGGTGCGATGGCCCCATCACAGTGTCATTGTTGCATCTCAGTATATGGGGGGTGCCACTAACATATCAGATGGCTTTGTGGAATACTTGGAAACAAAGTTTAGGTATTTTTTTTTAAAGATTTGGACTGTAACAAGCTTTGGGGAGATTAGTTAGCCTTATATTTCTTAATTTTGGTTCCATATTCCTAGCAATCTTTGTTCCCAAGTTGTGTATTTTCTCTGAATATAGGGCATGATTACTTACCAAAAAAAAACAAGAGAGAGAGAGAGAGAGAGAGAGAGAGAGAGAGAGAGAGAGAGAGAGAGAGAGAGAGAGAGAGAGAGAGAGAAGGTGCATGTGCCGGCCAAGGAACCAAGCAGCATGGGGGTTGGGATGAGAAGCAAAAGGGAGTGGAAGTTTGTGAGCCTAAGCGGGTTTGGGTAGGGGATGAAGGAATATGTGGCTTTTTGTGCAACGATCCTCTCCACCCAGGCCGCTCTGAGACGTGTCTGGCACTGCCACAACACATTGGTCCCACACCCTGATCATAACCCACTACAATCACAGATCGAGAGAGAGAGAGAGAGAGAGAGTACAGTGTCCTCATTCCTTAATCTTCACCGTTAGCTATGGGGTGGAAGCGGAGCCTCAGACCACTTGGAACGGAGCCATCTCTCTCTCTGACCAGTCTCTCCACCCAGCCTTTGCCTCGTTCCCTTTGTCTCTTCCTATTCTGTATGTATGCATCCTTTGTATTTTCATTCCAAGTCACTAAATTTTTTGGACTATTCCTCTTTTTTTAATTTTTTTTGGTTTAATCCTATCTAGTATGTACACCTCTCTATATATATTCACTTCAATTAAACTATATCCTTGTATTATTTATTAGATAATTTAGTAGATGGAATAAAGTTTTTGAAAAGGTCATTTTGAATGCGCGACGTGACTGAATAATAGAGCGGAAGCAAATAGAAGTTTTTGAAAAGGTTAGTTTGATTGCACGACTTGAATTCATTATGAACTATATCTATTGGATTGTAAGAAAGGGAAAAGAAAGAAAAAAAGAAAAAGAAAGCAAGCAAACAAGAAAGAAAGAGAACAAGGGAGTAAATTCAAGGTTGTATACCCTAAATGTGCACTTTGTGTTTCACTCCATGCGATTTCTAGATGAGAGAGAGAGAGAGAGAGAGAACTAAGGTACTAATTAAGATCGTCCAAAACACTAATATAGATTGGAGACACATTAAATGGTGGAACTGAAGAAAACTTGTTTAGGGTCGACAAACAGTTTGATAAGAATTCTAACCACTAAGTGATGCCTCCTAACCTAGAATGGCCTATCATGGGAAGTATTCAGAATGTGGGGGATGAACTCAATTTGCAAAAACAGTTACAGTTATGCATTTCAGTGTCACTAGACTTTGACCTGTTATGCTCAGATTATTATTAGGCAGGCCAGCTAAGTCCAATCTTGATCCCTTTAAGAACAGTTAATACAGAGCGAATATAGTGCATTTTACTTCTGAATTCCAGTTTTTTTTTTTTTTTTTTTTTGTATTGCCAACGAGTATGATATTTATGTATGCGCGTACTTCCGACCCTGGCTTCATTTTTATAACCCAATCATCAGAACCTGCCTGCCATAAACTTGAAGTGAACATCACAACCTGTCTCATGGTTTGTGGAAAAAATCAAATTCCATCCAACTTTGCTTGTCAGAAACTGTGTGCTTAATAATAAATCAAATTATTAAATATTTAACACAACAATTAGTTACAACACCTCGATCAAGCATAAATCAACTTGTGAAAGCACATTGATCATTCGCAAAACAGGCAGAAATTGCTTAAGTGGCTTTTTTCCTACTCGTGTCCTTTTGTACTAATACAAATTATAAACCCACAAATTGTTTCTTTGTCTACTTTTCTTCTTCTTCTTCTTTTTATTTTATTTTATTGTAACACAGCAACACATATATGTATATATATATAGCTAGAAGTCCTTTCTCCTTCATCTTGATTGTAAATAAGCCCTAATCTCTCTCTCTCTCTCTCTCTCTCTCTCTCTCTACTCTCTCTCTCTCGCTCATACAAACAAACACAGCCCTAGCTGGCTAAGAGAGGTAATAATGCAAAGTGGTATAGCTCAGAGGGATGAGCCAGGCCAGCTCACTTGTTTTTCTTCTCAAAAGTTGTTTCCACATGGAATTAGAGGTGGTACTATCTTTGAAAAAGAGAATAAAAACGAATTACAGATATGCACTGACATGTAAAAACTGTATGTATTGTCCCCCTCTTCTCATTGAAGTGTGTGATTTCCAGACAAAGTCCTTCAACTATTGGTTGTTTATGTACAGTTTAGTAGTTTACTAACAGATTCACTGTACCCCCACGTTTGGTTTCCATACAAAAGAACTTACCAGGGGAGTATTTTTTGGGGCTAGGGCCCCAACATTAATCAGAATAGGCACTAATAGTTTAAAATCACTCTCTCTCTCCAACATATGGTCCAGCAACAATGAAAACATTATCTTCTTCAATGTGGGTTTGGTCTATTCTTTTTGACTCTTGATTTGGATTTTCCTTTGAGGGCTGTCCACATCTAATCTTTCTTTTGTAAGTTGTAATCCAACTTCTGGTGATTTAGTGATGTAACATGTCCTCCCTCTCCTTTCATTAGTTTCAAGTCTACACATTTCTCCGCCCCCCGCTCCATCATTGCTTAAGGTGTCTTGGATACACATTATTTTCTTTCTTTTCTTCTTCTCTGTTTTTTTTTTTTTTGGTTTTTCTATATTTCTTTTCCATGTGTGTGTGTCTTCCTTCTAGATGTTGTAGTGAATGATGAATCTTTATTTATTTTTACCCCTCTCCTTTCGGAGTTTCATAAGCTCAAAGCTGATTGCTAGAGTTTGTAGGCCTAACCTAATCTATAAAGTAAATAGGGGGGCTTGGGGACCCAATTGAGAAAAAGTCAAAATGAAAATGAATGGGAGATTTCCAGACTCCCGGTTGTGATGGACAGATAACAATATCAGCAGAGACGTAAGTCAGAACAGTGGGTCATGGTGGCATGTGGGATGTTGGTGTTCTTGTACCTAACCTCCCTCCCTAAAAATACACATGTAAATCTATCAATCTTAAGTCATGTGAAACCTTGCCTTCTCTCTCCCTCTCTCTCTATATGTGTGTGTGAGATAATGTGATTCTTTCTTTTGTTGAAGTCATTGCCTACTTCTATAATCCAATTAGGCTATAAATCAATTGAACAAAAAATCACAATGGTCTAATGACCAAATCATCACATTATAGAATTGCTCATATATGCTTGAATGTGCATGCAAAATTTCGAAATTAAGCATTAGCATTCACCAACATAAGGTTAATTAGAATAAAAGGCAATAGCATAAAAGATAATAAAGAAACAAACATGGAACACATATGTTTAATTTTTCTCCCATTATATTACCGTGTTAGACCGACATAATTTAGGTCTTGCATTTCGATCATGCATTACAATTCTACTTAAGGATGTATTAGCAATAGCGCATGAGCTTTTAGTGCATTGTGAATCTGCATTTGTCTAAACCTCTTAGTTTGGATGACAGACAATGGCTCTTTCTTTGGTTTTTTTTTCTTTACAAGAGAGCTCAATTTAGAACAAAGTTCAGATTTCAAATGGGTTTCTGTAATGATGTTCAGATGAGTTCCTCGTTGTTGCATGTTAGATTAATTTTTTTTTTTTTAAAGGTAGAAGTAGATTAGAAACTGATTTAATGATTGTTGTAGTTGCGGACTTTTTTGGGCTTTGCAGACTCCAGATTCTAATCCCATCAATGCATGGTTCAGTCCTGAACCCAAGACTACCATGGTCCTCAATTGTACACTATGGGCTAGGGAGGATGATGAAGAGGGTTTAGTATGAGGCAACCCTCTCCATTTCTCGTTTATGAAAAAGGGGTCTCAGCCCAGCCCAGCGCAGCCCATCCCTACCTCGATACCAGTCCTTTTGAGTTGGAAATTCTATACATCATTGATGAGTGACGACCATAATGTCCCCCACCTTGTTCTCTCCAGTTTTAATTGTCATTATTTTAGCATTAAAGCTTGGCACTTGACAGAGGCCATGTAGTTTGGGTCTCTTGAAATTTGATGTGAAGGAGAACAATGGCTTGTACGGAGGTTACCCATTCTTTTTTGTTGTGATTTCAACATTTCTATCAACATCTATAGAATGATGGACCACAGGTGTTAATGCTAACGTACTAAATCACAACTTTTTATGGGCCCCCAAGGCCCAATTCATGACTTTCTTCTGCTAGATGGGATGCTGATATTATTGGGCTGATCAAAATAACTAGCATGGCCCAAGGCCCACTTATATAACCAGTTATGCTACAAAAAAAATATTTAATCGAACTAATCCCATGGCTATCCTTTTGATTACCGAAGGATCACATGGCCAGCAGGATATCTCCAAAGAACTAGCAAGATTCTTTATATTTTTCCCTCAAGAAGGAGAAGAAGAAGAAGACACAACAAAAAGCAGAGTGTGGGGGGTGGGGGGAGAGAGAAAAAGGGCACTATCACATGATACCAACCCAAGGGCCAAAGGCATTAAGTAAAGTGAAAGCATACCTTCTTCATCAGTAGCCGTGATCAACAAGGGATTTACTAATCACTAACAAGAACCTTTTGTCCGTACCTCATATTAAATTAATTTCTCAAGTATTTATCAGTATGGGGCCACCAAAATAGCATTGAAGGCGATTTTAATGCTTTCTATGGGGGGTTAGGTAAATTTGGAATGCACGGACCCACCTGCAAAACACGGGTACTAGGGTGGGACCGAGTGCAAACTTCTGAAAGAATTAAACCCAAAATGTACAACTTTACGGAAGGACGGTCTGACGCAGGGGTGGACCTAAAACTTTTCTGGGGTGTCAAAATAAAAATTTTAAAATTTTGGAGAGTTAAAGATAAATTTTTTTTAAATTTTGAGAACTAATATTTAAATTCTTATTCAAAATACTCAAAAAATTATAGAATATAAATATAATTTTAAAAACTTTAAGGGGGCAAAAGCATTAATTTTTGTCACAAATATAAAAAACTTATGAGGTTTAAGCATAATTTTAAAAATTTAAGGGGAGCCGGACCCCTTGACCCATAAGTAGGTCCGCCTCTGGTTTGATGAAATGACCATAGAGAAATAAAGGGGGTCAGCGTTAAAACCACCGCATGCAACATGGTTTTTTGAAATATCAATTTGCCAATTTGCCATGCATTTCCTCCTAAATAAGCTAATCTAGGGTTCACAACCAATGCATTAAGTTTAGGCAGAGGCCTAAACAATCTAATGTATCGCCTTAATTCAGTATTCGATTATGTGGCTTTTGCCCAACTTAAAGGCTTGAATTCACTAGTTCCCCACAATTTGAGCACACTAATTCGCTTGATAAAGATCTTTCGGCTATCTCATCCGAAGAAGAGGATCATCTGAAATGCATTACAAAGAAGATTAAGAGCAACGAAATAGACAAAGATGAACTAGCCATGGAGGAAGACAAGCCAAACCGAACAAACAACGATGAAATCACTCCACTTGCTGGGTTGGAAAAGGAAGAAAGGAATGAAGGTGCCAACTTTAGAACCTTCAAAGAAGCTATGCTAGCATCCAGAATTAGTGATATCTATTTTGATGATCAGGCTAAAGTGTTATGGTTGGATACAGAGGATGTAGAGGAAGGTCTGAATCAAATGGAAAAAGAGGTGATACCCCTACAGAGCATCAGTAAGGGTATTTCCCAGGTTATATTACCTCCAAAGCTCCTAGATTGTATAAAAAAACCATGACTCCCTTATTGTCAGGCTCCTTGGCAAAACCATTGGTTACAAAATGCTCTACACCAGGATTAAAAACTTGTGGGGATTGTAGGGCAATTTCAATGCGATTGACCTGGGGAAAACTTTTATCTAATCAAATTTGATTTTACTGAAGACTGCTAGAAGGTCTCTACAGGGGGGCCATGGGTAATAATGGATCATTACCTTACTGTGAGAAAATAGGAGTTGAATTTTAAAGCTTCGAAAGCTATGAAAACTACGACATCGGTTTGGGTCCTGCTTCCAGGACTACTGATTGAATACTATTAAGAAAAATTCTTGTATGCCATTGCGAAGAATATAGGGAAACCTTTGAAAATAGATATCACCATAGCAATGACTACCAGAGGCAAATTTGCAAGAGTTTGCATCGAGATTGATCTTCGACAACCACTCTGCCCTCAATATGAGTTAGGGGGTAAAATTTACTCAATGGAATACGAATCCCTCCACTCTTTCTGTTTTGGATGCAGAAGAATAAACCACAAAAAAGAGCTATGCCCGTTTGTTATCGAAGAAGACAAATCTAGCCGTTACATGTATTGGCTCATCGGAATAGGAGATCATTAATGCTAACAATAATATTTCATATAAGGAAATGGATTTTGAGATGGGCAAAGCTGATGAGCGGAATTTTGGGCCATAAATGATAGCTATAAAGAAAGGGAAAAGACAAGGCCCAATAAGCAGAAACCAAGAGGATCATCGGGCTAGGAATATTGTGAATAGGTTTGCGGGCCTGGAAATGGATACAAATATTGAGCCCAATAGCAAGAAGGGGAGGAAAACTAAAAGAAACGATAAAAGAAGAAGTAACGGTCTGAACCAAAATTGGC
The DNA here is from genome assembly GCA_033060915.1 of Euryodendron excelsum. Classification (NCBI taxonomy): domain Eukaryota; kingdom Viridiplantae; phylum Streptophyta; class Magnoliopsida; order Ericales; family Pentaphylacaceae; genus Euryodendron; species Euryodendron excelsum. The sequence continues at coordinate 19,109,717 of CM065378.1, read as the reverse complement.
CCAAAGAGAAGCCTTAAGCAATTGGTAGTTCTAACATGTCGGTTATACAAAGCTCAAAGCAACAATGCCCTTTCACAGTAGACCCAGGTGATGTGGCAGAGAAAAGCTACCCTATGTAGCTGGATACAAATTCAAGGGTTAGGATTAAAGATGTACAAAAAGCAAACCAAGAGGCTGTAAACCAAGAGAAAACCATAGGAAAGGTCCAAGAGAAATCCCTTTCATCCTTATCAAGCTCTTCCCAAACAACCACCTCCTAACAACCAGTCAAACCTTTTCAATTATCGTCCATATCAACTTCTCATAAAAATCCAGTCTCTTATGGGGGCAAAATTTTCAACCAAGCCATTATCAGAGGGGAGAGCCAGAAATTTATAAACATTCAAGAGAAACCTTCGCATAAAGATATAAAGAGTAACAATAGAGTAACCAAAAGTAAGAACCCATAACATCAAGTCCAATAGACTGAAGATTTCCTTAGAACCAAACATCGAAGTTGCTCACCTCTTCAAGGTCGAATGGTGGATCGAAGAGATAAGACTATCCTTAGAGCCACGGTGGATTCATACAACAGGCCTACTAAGGCATCATGCTCAGCTAGAATCATTGAGGTCAGTCCTGAACGACCAAAAAAGGGTGAACTTTATACTGGGTAAGCTAGATCTAGACCCTTTTCCAGAATTTTCAGTCATGGTATCAATGAACTTCTTCTCTAGAATTGTTGGGGAGTCAACAATAACAAATTTAGATCCAACCTTAAGGATATGATTAGGGATCACAGACCCCATGTTATTGTTCTCATGAAAACCAAAGTGGACTTGAGGTCGATGGGGAATTTTTTTAACAACATAGGCTTCAACTGCTCATCGCAAATTGATTCAATTGGTAGGGTGGGAGGCATCTGGCTGCTTTAGGATTCGAATTAGGTCACAGTGAGAGTTTCAGAGATCAATACCCAAGTAATCCACACCACTATTTATAGAGAGGATTACTCGGAGTGGATCTTGTTGGTTGTTTATGCTAGCCCCAATCCAAGAGTTAATATGCAACATCTTTGGTTAGTTGCGGGAAACTTCAATGACTTTGGACAAGATGAGCGAAGAAGCTTCACTCCTAACTCAAATTTGGGAAGGAATAGGAAATTTATAGAAAGAGTTAATAGATGCAACCTGGTGGATATAGGGTATACGGGTCCAAAGCTAACATGGATGAATAATCGACAAGGTCTAGCAAACACCATGGAAAGACTGGATAAAGCTCTCTGCAACCATGAGTGGAGAACCATACATCTTAAAGGAAAGGTCAGAAATCTTCCCCGAACTTATTCGGACCACTCCCCTATGGTTGTCTACACTGAAGGTATGATATCTCATAATAGGTTGAATAGACTTTTTAGATTTGAAACAGCTTGGTTATCCCATCCCATATTCAAAAATGTTATCCTTAACTCTTAGTATAGTAATAAAAATGCTTTATCTGATAACTTGAAAAATCTTATTGATAATGTGTTAAATTGGAACAACAATGTTTTTGGTAATATTTATAGACGTAAAAGGTGGCTACTTGGCAAAATTAAAGGTATCCAGAAATGTCAGGCCACCAATTTCTCTCATAATATGTTCATTCTTGAAAAGGATCTTGTTAGACAATTTAATTTAGCCTTACACTAAGAAGAAGTTCTTTGGTTTAAAAAATATAGGGCTAAATGGATAACATAGGGGGATAGAAATATCAAATTTTTTTATATTAGCACTCTCATTAGAAGGAAAAGAAACAAAATTGAGATGCTTAAAGATGAGAATGGGGAGTAGGTGTCTGATCCTGTTGGTCTTTGTGGAATAGTACAAAATTATTTTCAAAGCCTTTTTAAAGATGAAGAGCTTAGTTCCTGGGATGACTGGATGGTCATGCCAAGTGCCACCTTTAGTGACCAAGATAATGTTGATCTTAATAGACCTATCACTAATACAGATGTCTGGTCTGCTGTGAGGAATATCAAAGCCTTTAAAGCTCCCGTTAAGGATGACTATCAATTTGTTTTCTATCATAAATTTTGAGATATTATAGGTCATAATGTCTGTAAATTTGTGAAAAATTATTTTTTGAACAAATCCTTCCTTAAAGATATCAACGAACCATTATAGCTTTAATACCTAACATCCAAAATCCTAAAAATATCAAACAATTTAGGCCTATTAGTTTATGCAACGTGTCCTATAAGATAATTTAAAAGATTCTTGCGGACAGAATTAGACCTCTTTTGGATAGAATTATAAGCCCTACATAGAGCAGCTTTATCTCGGGTAGAATGACCACTAATGACATAATTATTACCCAGGAAATTATCTATACCCTTAAAAACAAAAAAAAGGTTTAAAGGGTGGGATGGTCATGAAAATAGACCTGGAAAAAGCCTATGATAGAATTTCTTGGAATTTTTTTAAGGAAAACTCTGCAGGCATTTAATCTCAACCAAAATTGGTTTAACATCATTATGCATTGTGTGACTTCTGTTAAATTAGCCATTTGCTGGAATGGGAACCACTTGCCTAAGTTTTCTCCTAGAAGAGGACTCAGGCAAAGAGACCCTCTATCTCTTTATTTCTTTGTCTTATGCATGAAAATGTTATCCATTATGATAAACCAACGAGTTAGTCAAGGAAGGTGAGAAGGCATAAAAATTTCTAAGGTGTCCCCTTCTATTTCTCACCTCTTTTTTACTGATGATCTTATGTTATTTGCTAATGTAGATGTGATGAACTGTGACAGCATTACAGAGGTTTTGAGGGATTTTTGTGATATTTTAGGCCAGAAATTTTTTTTTTTTTAAATCCAAATTATTTGTTTCCCCCAATCTTGCTAGAAAAAAAACCCTGGCACTCAGCTTTCAATGTGACATTCTTTTAACTCAAGATCTAAGAAAATACCTAGGAGCCCTATTCTTCATAGTAGAGTCAGTAAAAGGCACTTTCAATATATTATTGAGAACCTTCATAACAAATTAGTTGGCTGGAAAGTTGACAATCTTACCATGGCTGGTAGAGCTACACTTATTCAGTCTGTAAATGCTTATATTCCCACATATAGTATGCAGATTGTTGATATTCCTTTGAGCATTTGCAATGAGATTGATAAAATTAATAGAAATTTTCTCTAGGGTGACACTAATAGAAGAAAAAATATTTATCTTATGAATTGGGATCAAATTTGTAAAAAGAAAAATGATGGAGGTCTTGGAATTAGGAAAGCCAAAACTCATAATCTAGCCTTATTAACTAAGCTTGGATCTTCAGAATGAGAATTCCTTATGGTCCAGTTGCTTAAAACTAAGTACCTAAAAAATCACAACTTGTTTGACTGGCCTATGAGAAGAAAAACTTCTCATCCCTGGAAGTGTATTTTGAAAATGAGACAAACCATTAAAGCTGGTGCTAAATGGCTTGTTGGTAATGGTGAGGAAATATTCCTTTTGACAAATTGGTGGTGTGGGAATGGTCCTTTGGCCAACTTCTCACTTGGAATCTATATTCACAACCAAATAAAAGTAGCAGACATCATGACTGATGACAGTCAGTGGGATCTTGGTAATATTTCCAGCCATTTAACCCATCAAGATGCTAAGAATATTACTGGAATCCAAACTCCTAGATATGCCACTTGTTCTGATACTTTGGAACGGATTGGCTCATCTAATGGTATGTTTTATACTTCCTCTATTTATGATTTCATTACTAATAATGCCACCATTATGAGAATTGGCAATGGATCTTGAAGCTGAAGATCCCTCAGGAAATTAAAATTTTCCTATGGATTGTTAAGCATGGTAGACTTTTAACTAATCAGATAAGGGCTAGTAGAGGAATTGATTGTGATGAGACATGTCCTAGATGTAATGATAGTTTGGAAGACATGGATCATCTTCTGAGACAATGCTACAAAGCTAGGGAAGTCTGGTCCTCTTTTAAAGGGAACCAGTGGACAATCAGGGAGTTTAGGAAGTCTCTTCAGGAATGGATATATAGTATTCTTAATAGCAAGAAAAGGCACAAAGGGGAAACCCTTTGGAACATGACATATGCCATCACCTGCTGGCAGATATGAAAAGATAAAAATATAATGGCTTTTGAGAACCTTGATGTTGTTTTAGAGGACAGTGTTAATAGAATTTTTTTGCTGACTAAGAGTACTAAAGAGGCATTTCAAACACCTGATGCTACTGGTTCTAGTTGTCCTAAACTAATTAGATGGTTTCCTCCTTATGCAGGAAAGATAAAACTCAATACAAACGGAAGTGCGAGGGGTGATCTAGGCCCAGCTAGTTATGGAGGCTTGTTCAGGGAGGAGAGAGGAACCTGGCTATATGGCTACTATGGGAAAGTACCAGATTGTTTAAGCTTGGAAACTGAAATATGGGGTATTTATAAGGGCCTTACTACAATCCTTGGGAAAGGCCTTAATGACATTGAGATATAAACTGACTCGGAGCAAGCAATGAAACTAATACAAGAGGATTCAGGAAAATGTCCGACATTCAGAGCTCTAGTGGAGGATGCCAAATTTCTGTTTAAAAGATGTAATTGCTCCTTCAAGCTAATTTTGAAAGAAAGGAACAAATGTGCTGATAAATTAGCAAAGTTAGGACATGACCAAGGAAATATTTTTGTGTTTTTGGATGATTACCCTGCTCAAGTAAGTCCACTTTTGATGGATGATATGACAGGAAATTGTAGAGTTAGCACTAATTTTTGTGTTATTATTTCCGGAGTGACAAAAAAAAAAAGGCTCGAATTCACCTTGGGGAATTTATTTGGATGGCCATCGATGCACATGCTAGACAAAGGGGGTCCCCAGTAGGCATATATAAAGCCAAAAATCAGAGATACAACTGGCACAACCGTCCCAATTAAAGCATATGGCCCAACAAAAACGCATGGATTCACTGCGTGAGAGCAACCAAAGAGAAGAAATGGTGGGCTCGCACTTGGGACCTCCTTAATCAACACTTTCTTGTCCTTTTTCTTCCAAGTTCTAACAATATGTCAAAAACCAAAGAAAGATCTCTCCCCCTCCTCGCGGAGAGAACAAACCCTTCTTGTTCAAACCCAAGCAAGCCAACGATAACACTCCCCAAAACAACAAAAAGAAAATGCCCCCACATATAAGTAGGCTGCAGGTATAATATAAACATATACATACATACTTGTATTGTATAACTTGTTTATTGTGTAATTAGATGGAGAGGAAATTAAAAATGAAAACAAAGGAATATTACATCTAAACCAATTGATAACTCCATTAAATGCTCATTGTTACGTTGTTTCACTCTCTGCCTCGTGCATATCGCCATTCATTGTTAATTCTATTTACCACTCTCTCTCTCTCTCTCCTCTTTCTCTCTCTTCGACTCTAATGCCGATGCCTAAAGGACAACCGAACTAAAACGCTACCCGTGTTGTTGCTGCTGCTAGCCACTCACAACTACTACTACAATATCTCATGGCAGCTGCTGCGGCCCACCTCAAAATCCAAACCCAACACACCAAGCCCAAGCGTCGGCGGTGTCGCGAAACCACCATATCCGCCTCCGCTGCTGCCGCCGCCACTACTATTACCTCTCAGTCCCCATCTGACTCCGCCGCTGGATATCTCACTTACAACCACCATCAGTTTCACCAACGCAGGCTTGACCCGCCTATCGTTGTCTCCCCCGACAACTCCTGGTGCTGCCCCGCCTCCAAACCACCTCCACCACCGCCCCCATCTCCGCCGCCGCCACCACCACAACCCCATACAATCACGCCGACGACTTCAAACCCCGAACCCATTTCCGTCACCACTACCAATCCCTCTCCGTTACTATCGCCTTCAGTTTCTGATTCGCCGTCAAATCTCAAGATTCGGTACTCACCCAGTACGACTCCCCAAGTTATGGACTCCACGTCACACACGACAGCCACCGTTTACGGCGGTGTCAACGGCGATTCCTTCCCTTCGTCCTTCAGTAAATTCAATTCGGCCCTGACCGCCGGATTATTGAACCCAATGTCACCCCCTCCGTCGGTCGACAAGACCCGATCGAGCCCGACTCTCTTCGAAATGATGGCGAGTGAGCCCGATTGTCATCCCAGACCCCAGATTGCTGTTACCAACGCCGCCGTGTCGGCCCCCAAATCGCAGATTTCGACTCAAGACAGGCAAGCGCTAATGAAACAGCGGTTATCGGACATTTTGGCTTGTCGAAGTCCGGGCAGTCAGTTCAATGACCCCACGTCGGGCGATGTCAATCTCACGCTGAGCTCCAAGGACGGACTCACGGTTTCGATGAATGTTCATAGGCAGATCTTGGTCGCTCACAGCCGCTTCTTCGCAGTCAAGCTGTCCGATCGGTGGTCGAAGCAGCAGAGAACTTCGAACCCCTACATTGTCGAGATTGCCGATTGTGATGACATTGAAGTTTACATTGAGACTATAAGATTGATGTATTGTAAGGATTTGAGGAGGAAGCTCATGAAGGAAGATGTCTCCAGAGTCCTTGGAATCTTGAAGGTAATAAACTCTTTCACATTGTTGTTTAATATGTTTACATACATACACGGAAACAAACTTCGTCATATGCTTAAACAGGAAAACTCACATGAAGATATGTGTAGGAAGATATGAACTTTGGTGAATTTCTAGATTTATATGTACCTATATGTATATGTGGATGAAATAATGAGTTCATTGGGGTATTGTTCTGGACTATTAGGAATTTGAATTCCGTTAGATGTTCTTGTGATTTAGGTTTCAGCTGCAATTGGGTTTGATGCTGGGGTTTTGTCATGTTTGGAGTACTTGGAGGCTGCTCCATGGGCTGAGGATGAAGAGGAGAAAGTGGCTTCACTATTGTCAGAGCTTCGGCTTGAAGGGATTGGAGCAGGGGAAGTTCTTAAGAGGATTTCGGTTGATGTTACGGCTGGGGTTGAGGAGGGGAATGACAATGAAGAAGTGCTACTCAAACTTTTGCAGGTAGTTCTTGAAGGGAAGGATGAGAAGGCAAGGCGAGAGATGAAGGGATTGGTATCCAAAATGCTTCGTGAGAATTCGTCTCAAAATGATTTGAGGAAAGAGTCTTTGTATTCTGCTTGTGACGGGTGTTTGCAATTGCTTTGCCACCACTTTTTACGAGTGGCAGAGGCAGACTTGCAGGAAGTGGGTCAGATTGCACGGCAGGCAGATAATTTGCATTGGATTCTGGATATTTTGATTGATAGACAGATTGCTGAGGAATTTTTGAAGACATGGGCATCACAATCTGAATTGTCAGATGCACATCCTAAAGTGCCTGCCATTCATAGGTATGAGGTAAGCCGAGTGACAGCTAGGTTGTTTGTTGGAATTGGAAAAGGGCAGCTATTGGCTTCGAAGGATGTGAGGTGGTTGCTCTTGCAGACTTGGTTGGTTCCATTTTATGAGGATTTTGGGTGGATGAGGAGGGCATTGAAAGGTCTTGACAGGCATTTAATTGAGGATGGCCTGAGCAACACCATTCTGACTCTGCCTCTCGCTTGGCAGCAGGAAATTTTGATGTCTTGGTTCGACCGGTTTTTGAACTCTGGTGATGATTGTCCAAATATTCAGAGAGGGTTTGAAGTTTGGTGGAGGAGGGCTTTCTGGAGAAGAAATGGTGAGCCTGAACGGCCCCGGCAAATGCGAATTACAACTGCAAGTATGGAGAACTCATGAAATTTAGCAATTCCCAAATGAGGGGGATATTGTGGTTCAAAGGTTTTATCTCCTTTTATCCTTTTATGATCACCCGGTCCTCCTTCATATAATGATGTGTTTTTCTGCCTTCTTTCTTTCTAAACCAGCTCCAGCAATTGTTTTGAAGGGATTATATGGATAAAGATGGGTTATTTGCTTCTGTGATAGACATTACAGGGTTTAATCTTGAGGGCAAGTTATATATGTTTGGATGCAACTTCCACATTCTGTTGGGAATAATCACAAGAGTTATTCTGTTTGGTTTGATGCTTAAAATGAACCCTTTTCTCTCTGTTACTATGTCATTGGAATTGATTTCTGGCTTATGAAAGGGTGGCTGTGATCTATTGCTTGTAGGTTTGAAAATCATCGAAGTGGGGGATTGTGTCTTCCGAACGAAAGATTTTTATTTTGGTAAACCAAGACTGTTGGACTGTGTACTAGTGGGTAGATCACGACAAGCTGACTAAATCATACAAAAATTGAGAGTGGACATAAGCGTCTATGGGATCTGCTCTTCTCTGGTTAAGTTCTTCCGTGTAAGTTCTAAGTTGTAGCTACTCGTTCTTACTTTGGTCACATTTGAGATGAATCAGAGTCATCTGTCAATTGGTGTAGATAGGCTTTAATATACATCCTTTCTTCTATCAAATTCTTTTGATGGTCACATGGTGAAGAGATGCTAGTCTATGTCACGGTTGTCATGGTTATGAATTGCAATGCTCTCCCAGCCTCTGATTGGATGTAGCTGAACAGAAAAATGGCCCTAACAGACGATTTGTTGAGTTTATGCTGGTTGCATGGTGAAACCATTTTGCATGATAAAATTTATGTTCGGTAAACTTCATATTATGGCTCCGCATATTTTCATTGTAAAAAATCTGAAATATACTATCAGCTCATTACATTTCATGATTTAAAGCTGTAAGTTGTGAGGTACTACAATTTGGTTTGGTCTCACTTGCATGCATATTTTTTCAGAGACGAGTGTATATGGACATGCGAAGGCATTAGGAAATTTCCTTCAATTAATAGACATGTTTCTGTCTTCCCCTTTATTTGTTTGTGTGTTAATAACTATACTTTGTCTTTCGAATTGTCTTTGTGCTGGTCAATGAACAAGAACAACATGAATTGCTTGCTATTTATGTCTAGTGTTTTCATGTTGCCGTATCTATTTATACATTATTTGTTGGGTAGCAAAACATTGAATGCCATGTGATGTACCAAAAGAATTTCAGCAATACTCGGATTTCAATGAGTACTGTTGTATTTCTGATACCATCAATTGTTGAGAGAGCTTTTTCAGTTCACAATTATTTGTAGCCGAACCAAAGATGTAAAGATTTGGTTTTGTAAAGCATTGTACATTACTGCTGGATTTCACAGCATGAGCGGCAAGTTTGAAGAAGCATCTGAGGCATAGGAATATGTTCAAATAAGGATTTTTCTTGCGACAAGTCTAGGTTCATATTATGTTTATTCCGACAAAGGTTACCTTCAATAATGCTGTTTCAACTCAGATATGGTAAATTCTGTAAGCCGTATTGATTCTTAAATTCTGTAAATCTAGGACAGATGGTGCCTTGGAACCCTACCCTCGTATTTGATCAATACACAAGATGGTAATGTACATTCGAATTGGGTCTAGTAGGAATTGAATTTGGGCAGAAGATTATACTAGAACAACAAATACAGAATGAAGAAGATTTTATCTTTGATTGACGAATTGTGGCTTGTTGATGACAGGCTTCATCCAGAAAAGGTTTTCGTATGTCTATTTATTATGCAATCTTGCCTGCACTTCCATTGGTTTGGCTTTGAGGGCAGCTAAAATGGATAGTAGTGACGATTCTTAATGGGATCTCACGCTAAGCATGAAGTATTGAGTTCGATCAATTCTTATGTAGCTTTATAGTCAACCATCATTCATGCAATACATAAAATTTATTGATTTGTGTAAATGATGATTTTGTAGGATCTTGAGCGAGTAGTCGGTCGAAAGGCTACCACATTATAAGGGAAAAAAAAAGTGACTAGCCTTCTCTGAATGGGATATTCTTTTGAATTGGGGGAATGTTCGTTTTCTCTCAGGAGATGACTTAATCATCACAGCAAAGTATCTATTCTTGCTTCTTGGAGATGAAACTGCACCATTGTTTTGGATGAGATGAGATTTCGGTGCCAAGTTCTGTTTGGTTATCAATTCATCGTCATATCAATTTAGAAAAACACTCTTATCATTTCATACACTTAAAAAAAAAATAAAAAAAATCGGAGATATTGTTGCTAAATGAGCTATAACTGAGAGTCTGATTGACTCCAAATTTAGTTTAATTTAACCCAAAAATTTCATTAGATAATATATCACATTGAAATGTAACTGTTCCACACATATATAAAGAAGATTTTAAATCAATTGGTTCTAACTTTTCTAATTGACCTAATTCTCAAGCCAAGATCTAAAAACTTTACGTTGTCCCCTAGAAGACTTGGTACTTGAAACTTGAAAGGTTCTTTTTTCCTGCTATAAAGAGGTATTTTTTCATTCAACATGACGTGTTTATTTGTAGTTATTTCATTTCAAACTAAAATTTATTTCATTTCAAACTAAAATATTTATTATTTTGGTTCATAATTTTAAAAATGACACTTCCATATGATTTCTGGTAAAGTATGTTGCACAAAAATTCAATGAGAATAAAATGATCACTCTTGATAAGGTTACAAGGAGCCAAGTTACTATTAATAATATTTTGAACGAAAATAAAAATTATCATTTCTTCTCCAAGCATCACAACTGTTTTTGGGGTATATTGTATGTTTAAAACCCTAAGCAAGGGAGTGCGAGTCGAATCATTGTCTCAATTGTCAGTGAAGCGCCACTAACTCAGTGCCTAGGTGTGACCCCAACATGACCGACTATGTGTTCAAGGAAAATTCAAGAAAGCATACCTAAACCAGGACTTTTGACGAGGTCAGGGTTTGATATGAGACGGGACCATAATGCTTGGAACAGATAATATTTACTTCTCATGTTGTTTCATCTCTGTAGCATTTAAAGCTTGTTTCATTGAGTTTTTTTTTTTTTTTAAGCTTTTTTGGCTTGGTTTTTTTTTTTTTTTTGCTTTTAAGAAAAAAAACAAGATTTTAAAGCTTTTTTACTTTATTTTTTTTAAAAAAAATGCTATTTGTCATCTCTTTTCTCAATTCATTTTCTCACCCACTAGAGACAAATGAATGAATCCCGTATAAATTTATTAATGTGAGCCCTAAAACCTTATGTCTAGAGTGAGAAAAGGAATTGAAAAATAGGATAGTATATAGCATTACTCTTTTTTTTTTTTTTTTTGCTTTTCTGCAAATATTATCTTGTTAAAAGTAAAAAAATTAAAATTTTTTAATTTTTTTACTTATAAGTCAAAAAAGTAAAATAAAAAAAATTTAAAAAAACTATACCAAATAGGCTTAGTATGCTAACTTACTACTCTCCCTTCATTACCAACTATACCTCTAATTGATCACTTCTCAAGAAAAATAAAAAGAAAACATACCTATTTAATGGAAAGAGATATACGGAGAAGCTATTTAAAATGAAAGCTATGAAAAGGCTTAAACATACCTATTTATTGTATGGTGGTGGGATGGTGCAAAAAATTCCACAAGGTCACTGTGGCGGTACCGTGGTAGGATGGTGGGCTTTGTTTTTATGGCTGCTTTTTGGAGTTCATATTAGGGTCGAGGGTAGAAACTAGTGAAAATTTTAACTAGGGATCTATGGAAAAAGGAAATATATATTTAATAGCAAATTGCCTTAAATAATTTTCAATCATTGAATTGTATCTTTGGATCTAATTTTTCTAGATTTAGTAACTAGGAAGCTAATTATGGATTAGATTAAAATTGCTACTTGCTAGTATTGGGTTGTTACTTTCAGATCCAAAATCCACAGGCTTTAGATTTGAGAGGAAAAAAATAATTTTTTTTTCAAATTTTTGGTAAAAGCAACTCAATTGTAGTAATTTGTTTTTGTGAAAAAACAATAGATATCTTGTTATACCATTAAAGTATATCATTTTCCCCTATATAAGAAAATAAAATATATTTGGCCATGTATAATGTATGCACTACTAAGAGAAACTGAAATTAAAAAAACTCAACATCTAATATATTTATATAAATTGATCGATTGAATTTTACTCAACCACATATGTTGACAGTAATTGTAGTAATATGAAAATTTGCTTTCGTAAGCTTGCTTCTTTTCTCCTTTTTATTAATATTCTTAATCTAATATGAAATTTGGAAAATTTACCAAAAACTCAAACCGTCAATTGCTTAGAACCCAAAAAATTTGAAAAAAAAAAAAGAGAGAGAGTGAGAAAGGGGACAAGAAAGAGAAGCTTGTTATGTAAGACTATTCCATCCTTGAATATAAATCTTTAAAAAAAAATTCTACAGACAATGAATAAAAATAATTGCAATTAATTAACAAATGGTATTAAATGAAAAATGATGAGAGAGGAAATAAATAAATAAATAATTAATGGGATATTGTCATCCATCGCAACCAATAGTCCACAGTCATCATCATGCATCTTGTTGACTTTGAAAACCAGAGAATCCGTAAAAACACACACCACCAAAGCGCTACACGCTACGCTAAAGAAAACAGGACAGGTGGAGGGGTATAATCGGAACGTTATCTGAAAAAGGCAGGGGCAGGATTGGGACGCACTGGACCATAAATACGTGGTGAAGGGGGCGAGGGAGAGTTAGATATATAGTGCTCATATATATATATATATATAACCTATACACAGATACAGAAGGCAAAGAGAAAGAGGCAGAAGAAGAAGAAGAAGAAGAAGAGGATCGTGTACATGGCATATCGGAGAAGGAATGTGTAGAAGAAAACCGCTGACGAACTGAGACGAACAATGATCTAGAGAGAGAGAGAGAGAGAGAGAGAGAGAGAGTTTATCGATGATCTTACTCGGAGTGGCAAAGACTTGAACTGACAATTTCATTGCTTCGTCGACAACAGCAACAGAAGATTTAGGGCTCACCATTGCTCATTGCTCTGGCGGATTCGAGTTTTGTTGGTTCTTGGTTGTTTGTGCGGTCTGGCTCGCGGAGGGGTTTAACCGTTGAAGCATCTTGAGGATCTGTCCATTGGTTGAGGGCTCGGCGGCGAGATCGGGTCCGATTGCAGGTATACGAAACCCTAGCTCTCGTTTTGTGTGCTTTTTATTGTTTTCTTGTCCTTTGATTCGATTATTGGAAAGAGGGTGCGACAGAGAAGGAGGGACTCGAATGAGCAAAACCCTAGCGTTCATTTTGATTCCACGCCTCTGATGGCGACAGGTTTTTGAAGACTTCTGTATCCGAGTCCAAAAACAGGTCGGAGATTATGAGTTCGACGAGGAATCGTTGTGAAGGAGATTTGACGTTAAGGGTTTATCTTAGATCTGTCGGTAGGTCTCATTGGAGTCGGGGCTCTACAATCTGAAGTGGAATTGGCTTGGTTCTTCACCGTCAATTGCTTCATATGTCTCTGTTTTAGGTCGGACTCAAACTCACCTTAGCGCTGGGTTCACTGTTTGCTTGTGTACTTTCATTGATGAGGAGGCATCGACTGCTATTGATCTCTCTTTACATCCGCAGAATTAAGCATACTTTTTGACCGCACATGCTATGTCTTTGGCCAAAATTCCAAATATTCGACGAGGATTGAACTTCTATTTGACTGCGTGGAGAGCTTTGTAAACGGACCTTATTAGGCCACACAGATCTATTCTTCTGCAATTCATCTGATGAGATCTGTGGTTTATCACTTCAAATTGTTCTTGAAGAAGTCTCATCTACGTGTTCTTGTTCCTGCTATTTAAAAACTCGTGAAATCTGAACTCCAAATGTTTTGTTCAAGGGCTGTAGATTGTGGGTAATTGGGATTTTGATTGCTCTATTCTGAAGGAGATGATATTCTCAATGGAAGCTTTGCTTCTTGTTATTCCACCTAGTTTCCATAAATAACGATTGTTCCAAACGTTATTCTTGGATTTTATATTCATGCCTCCAGTGTTCAGCGCAGATCAGCAGACTCATTTGAATTATTGACATAATGGCGTTGCAACCTTTTAAAATATATTTTGGTGCATAAAGACATGATTCATAACATATGGTTTATGCCCCTTGATGTCTTCCATTGCCCTTTTTAGTTGTTACTGAAGTGGCATGTAACCAGATTTTAGGCTTCAATTTCCTGAAATCCTAGTATCATGGAGTAAAGACTTCATAGACTTTAAATGTTGATCTTGTTGGCAACTTAAGCATGTGAATTGGTTAAATTCTTCAACACTGGTTAGCCCATATTCACATGCTGCTCTCTGCAGTGGATGAGCATGGTGTTTACTTCTTTCTTATGTGGCTTAAAATTGATTCCCGTTTGCTCTATGTGATGAATCTCTGATTCAGATTTGTAGGCTTTGTCGTATCTGAACCAAAGTAGGAATTGATTATCTTTGGTTGTAAGGCCGATTGACACATTCCCCTTTTGTCGGCATGTTTCAGCAGTCTTGTCGGCCAGACAATCATAACCAATCTCTACAATGGTCAATAAAAGATATTATTCATAATTGTAGGTTATATCCTGTTTTTATAGATTTTTGTTACCAGGCCTGGCACTGATATGAACGTTGGATGTTTCACCAGCTGGATAAGTTTCGAAAAATTTAAATCCTTCAAAGTTTTTGGTCCCTCTCCATTTTTGGAACCGGGAACAATGAGGGGTCCCTTTTAATGGTGGGCATTGACAATTACTTAGAAGTCATCACATTGTGACATGTTTTGAATATTATAAACATTTACAAGACGGATTTTTATATTAAACTGCAGATTTACTCGTGTACTTGCACTGGGGTGTCAACCTCTACTCTTGGGTCGAGCAAACGACGAGCATCAACGGCATCGTGCAAGAGTTGCTGTGGAAAACAACTAGTTGATTGGAGAGGGTCTCCATCAAGTAGCATGCTTAGTACAGTTGGTTTGGAACTTACTAGCCTTATCAATTCTGACCTGACTTGGAACAAGGTTTCGAAAGGCAACAGGAGTTCATCAAGGCGAGCTCGGAAATCACTTGAACTAGGTTGGAAAACTAGTTGGGAGGTGGTCAATAAGGAGGTGGACATGCCAGTGTCCGAGTCTGAGAAGGTAGACATTACATGTTAAAATCTTCATTATATTTTTTGTGATATTGCAAATGCTTAGTCGCTGAAATAACTCTATTTTGAATTTGATGGTACTATTATGTTCTTTTATACTTTGGCAGCTTGGGGTGACTGTTCTTGGATGCCGCTTCAGTGAAAAGGCAGAACATGTGCCGATAAAGAAAAGGAGGTTTTTGTTTAGGACTCCATCCCCACCGCCAAGAACCCTTTCGTCACATCCAGAGGAGACGGAAACTATTGTAAAGAGACAGAATGTTCCGGGCCACGGGTTTCCTCAAAATTCGTGTCAACTTGCAAACTCTGGTGGAGCTGCTTCTGTTGACTTAGGTCAGATTGTGGATAGTGAAGTTAATATTAATGGGAAGAACTTAGTGAAGGTAGATGAACGACGTGATGAAAATGAAGACTTTTCTGGTATTTCAATACTTGCAGCTGCTGCCTGCAGTAACAGTTTGGGAGGATATTTTGAGGAGGGATCTGGAGTTGAGGAACCTTTGGGGCACGAGGGTACTCTAGAGCTGATGAATGTTGAAGCCAGAGATGAACTTGTGAATTCTGCTGAGATATCAACTGAAGGAACTGGCTCCTGCATATCCCCGTCGCCTGCAGAAGAAGATCCTGCCTCGTTGAGAACGGATTATTCCTCCCGGGAAGACTTACCCCTTGAGAACATGACGGATGCTACTTCTTTCCAGGAAAGTCCAGTGACTGGATCTTTTAGCAACAAAGATGATGCAAACTTTAGAGCACAGGAGTCATCTGCACGAGATGACAGATTGCATTGGGACTTAAATACTGTAATGGATGCATGGGAACAGCCTTTTGATTGTCAGCATGTGGACTCTCCAGCCAATGTTGCAGATGGCATCTCTGAATATGCTGATGATAGTAAGCATAGTGATGGAAACAAAAACTTGGAAGGTCATGAGTTTCAAAGGGCACCTGAAGGTACCAATGACAACACTGGGAATGCACTGCCCATATGTGAATTGAGAAGATTGGCTATGGAAAATCAAGAGTTGAACATAGAGGAAGATAAATTAGATTCATGCATGGATATTAACAGGGCTATCTTCTGCCAAGGAAATATGCTCTCTTCTGAGATTGATCATGCCAAAGATGTTGTGATGGACCCAGATAAGAATAAAGAATCCTCACATAGTCAAGAAAAAATCAATCTGGATGTTGGATCAGGCAGTTCCATTCCTGCTGAACATACTTCACGGCCTTTGGCATCAGACATTATTGATGGAAATGTTTCTGCCAGCTGGGTTAAGTCTGGCACTGCTGTTAATACTGAAAGTTTATCTTCTCATCAGGTTGGTAGCAGGGATTCACCAGTGGATTATTCTCTACCCCCTGATTCTGGTCATCTTACAAGCACAAATGTATTTGAGGAAAATTGTAATGCAGCATCCACAAATGCCATTAGTGTGCAGAGCATGGAGGACTGTGCCGGTGATCCACAAACAGATGGAACTATGTTCTCCAGTTCTCCATTGGAGAAGCAAAATGACACTTTTCCTGGTGAAGTTGTATTGGACAAGGCTACCTATGATATTGGGAATGCTTTGAATGGCAACGTGGTAGATGCCTGGAGATCATCTGAATTGCTTGTGGATGGAAATATCATTAAAAGTATGGCTTGTGAGGAGACCGGTCAGGGACCTATTGATGATGTTAGAGAGAGTGCTGCCTGTGAGTCCGACAAAAGTGGTAGTTCCCAATCTCATCATGCAAATTCAGTAGCTCCTACCTCAGGTGCATTTCTTGGAGGTCAGCCTGTGGCACCAGTGGACACAATGGTGCAGCATTGTGAGAGCTTTCTTGTATGTGATAATACTGAAACTGATACCCAAGTGCTTAGTGATGCTGAAGAACCAACAGTTATGTCCTCAGGTAAGTCCATGGCAGTGTCAGTACAACCCTGTGGTCTTAGCTCTCTTGATGCATGCAGAAACTATCATGATGATGTTAGTCATGGTAAGATTGCTCTTGAAGAACCTTTGGGAGATGGTTATGATACTGATGTTTCTCAAGGTGATCGTGGTGTTGTAGTTGGGATTGAAAAATCAAGTGATCTTCGGGTGGATTATGATTCTCAATATGAAGATGGAGAACTCAGGGAATCAAGTGTACATGCTTGGGAAGAATATGATTGTGATTATGAAGAAACAGAACGTGTGGACTACGGTTCAGATAACAGGGATACTAACAACGTGGGTTCTGAAAATACAGAAGAAAGTAATTTTGAAGCTCGTCTTGGAAGCTCTTCCAGGACAAAAGTCAATGATGCAGGATCCAGTAGGGAAAGAGCTGTTGGAACTAGCTCACCATGCTTGAGGGTGCAGAATTCAGAAAAGGTTGACATCTATGATAAGGTATCTGAATCAGGACCTGACCAGAGAACTAGAGATGATAAAGATAATAATAGACAAGACAATATTGATGAAGCAAACCAATCGGCTGATTTGAAAATGAAGATGTCCGGATGGGATCGTTTGCCTGAGAATCGCGGAGATACTTCAGATATGTCAAGTGTCAGATATGGTAGTATTAGAAACAATTTTACCAGTGATCGGAAAGATGGATCAGATGCTGAAGATACAGAAATGAAGGTGTTCCCGTCAGGAGTTATCCGGAGGGAGTTTGTGTCACGTATTGAAAGACCAGTGTCCCGTGGTGTGTTTCTCAGGAGGGGTAGATTGGGTATACAAGGAAGCAGGTACAATTTTTCACTTGATTGATGATTTTTCTGTTAGCTCTTTTCTGTAGATCTATTTGATCGCAACTAATGTATTTTGTATATCAATATTTATTTTCAGTACCAATGATGATGATTCAAATCCTACATTTGAGAGGCAGTTTGACACTGCTAAATCTTTTGGAAGGGGCAGATACTCCCTGCAGAGAGGTCGGAGAGGTGGTCGTTGGGCTGATTATTCAGGCAGCGAGAGGGGCCTGAAACGCCATCGCTCACCTACTTATTATGGTATGGCTTCTTTCCATCGCTCTGGGCCCAAAGATGTTGCATCAGATAGTACCATAATGAAAGAAGGTGGTGCAGGGTCCAGCAGTCAAGCTAGCAGACAAGCTACTAATGCTTCTTTTCATGGTCTGCATCGATCTCTTAGACGAAGTGGATCACCAACTGTTAGGCAGGAGACTTTTGATGCGCATAGGGGTATTAGAGCAGCTGGAGAGATGAGTCCTGATAGGTTTGTGACTTTTGGAAGAGGCAGGTCTGTAAGATATGGTCCACGAGTCAGCAATGGAGGCCCCAGGGGAAGATATAATGGACCTGTGAATGATAATTATGATGAATCTTCCTTGAATTATTCACATCCTTTCACCAGAAGAAGGAGAAGCTTTTCTCCCATGGAAAGAAGAGGGAATCCTCCCGCACATCGGTCCAGCTCAAAATCTCCTTCAAGATCCAGAACTCGCTCTCCAAATGCTTGGCAATCTCCAAGAGGGAGAAATGTTGCTGGCAATCTTGGTTTCAGACAACGAAGTAGATCTCCTAATTTTCGGTCTGGGACTAGAATGCCAAGGGTGAGATCCCCTCATTTGCGATCTGGTTTTGTGCCGGATCATGAAATAGGACTCATGTCAGCACCTAGGACCCGTGATTCCCCACCACCTAATTCCAAATGGATTGGTTACAAGCAGCATTCTTCACTTATAGACAGGAGATCGCCAGGGAGGATAGGTATGCGGGGAGAGAGGTTTGATATGCTGGATTCTCCTCGAAAACTGAAGCCAAATGAGTACTATAGATCTGTGCATCCTGGAAGATTTTCTGAATTAAATGGAGTTGGAAGAGGTGGACCTAGGTACGGGGGGGATGATAATGATAGAGGGAAGCATGGCTATAGATCCAGGCTTGTGCATCCCGTAAAGCGTTATGATTTGGAGGGAGCAGTGAAGCGATTCCGTTATGACGTTGAAGATGGTTTTGTCGCAGGACATGATTCCCGTGACAAGGAGGCTACAGATTTCCATGGGAGACCAAAGGCCTACAGCAGCAGGGGCTTTGACAGCCGGATTGGTGGTGATGTACCAAGGAGGACTAGAGAAGAGAGAGGTCCCTTCTTCCATCGACAGGACAGGAAATATAACACAAACTCAAAACCATTTGGAATGCGGGAATGTGAAGAGGATTTAGACCCCAGAAGAAGGCCTTCATGAACTCTGTACCCAGTGCCCTTTTTGTCACATTGGGTGCATATGCAGGTGGACTTAATAGTGTTGGACCTGTGGAAAGTTTTTCTATTTCCAGCAGGAAAGCCTCCAAATCTTGCTGTTCTTTTTACCCGTTTTGGTTGAATTTGCATTTCACAATTGTGACTTGTTTTTGGAGATTTTTGTTAGGGATAGTATTTTGCTTCCTGTCAGTTTCTTTTTTATTTTGTTTTTTATTTTTGTTAAATTTCTTCTCAGAATATTTTCGTCTCCTGGCCAATCCTAGGTGATGTAACCTCTTTAGAGGCCTTTAAATATTATCAAATTAATGAAAAGTCAGTTTATATTAGCCACTTAATGTTTATCTGAAGTGAATTTGACATCTTTCTTGGTATGGCCTGGTAAATGATTTTTCCTCCTCTTTTCTGCCCTCTCATTCATTTGGGCAGAACAAGGACTTAAAAGTAGGCGGTTGGACTGGGACTGGTAAGCCTTCTAGTCAAAATTGTATTCGTGATTCATATATACTTGCAGCAGACATTGTTGGTGAATAACGTTCTTTGTTGAATTTTGTAGGTATGGTTGATTTGCGGAAAGCATATAATGGCAAAAAAACCTGCTGGACTGGTATGCACTAGTTGAAAATGGTATGGTTGGTTGCCCAAGTTCTCTCTCTTGAGGTGGAGGATAGTGTTGAAACTAGTTCGGGTATTGTTTTCAGTGAGCCACAAATAGAAAGATGGTATATATGAAAAGAAAATGTGTAGAAACTTCAGTCATCTTCTGTTTTTTTATTCTTCGGAAAATAAAACTACAAGCAAAGAGACTACTCTCTCACAGGGAATTCCTAGCATATCAGCCACTAAAAGTTGTTCTGAGTAATCCTCAAGGAAAACAAAAAAATCATTCTGATCATTCCCAAGGCTAGCAAGCTTGTGAGCACATCTGTTGCCTTCCTTCAGAGTATGCTTGAATGTGCAATTACATCTGCAGAAAATGAACTCTGCATCCTCAACCAAGGCCCTGAAGGTCAGTTGCTGGGTAGGTCCTTCCTGTATTAGTTCTATTGCTTGCTTCGAATCAGTTTCCACTTCAATCTCACTCACGCCCTTTTCTAAAATGATTGTAAGGCCCCTGTAGATGCCCCATATTTCAGCTTTTAGGCTTGAGCAGTCTTCAATTTTTCCATGGTAGCTGTGTATCCAGGTTCCTCTCTCATCCCTGAACAGCCCGCCATATCCAGCTGGTTGGCACTCCCATCCGTATTTAGCTTTACCTTACCCGCATTTGGACAACACCATTTTATTAGTCTAGGAACGCTGGGGCCAATGGCGTCAGGTGTTTGGAAAGCCTCTTTAATCTCAATGGCTAGTCTATATACATGGTGTATACTTTCTTGTGTATTATAATCCAGGTTTTCAAAAGCTTTTTTATTTCTATCTTTTCATATTTGCCAGGCAGAAAATATAATAGACCAGGAAATATCACCATGTTGTGTAGATTTCTTTCTAAAGTTGCTGTCAACCCAGTCAAGTAGAGGCTTTCCAATCTCCCTAACGTACCATAATTCATGTGCAGCCATGGATGGCCCTTAGTGTCCTACTCATTTGCTGCTCAGGTAAGCACTCCTCCTAGTACAGTTGCATAGAGGACATATCGATGTTTTGTACGTTTTTTGCCTTTGGTCCCCGAGGCACCAGGTTGTGAGAAACACTTGCCAATATCTTCGTGCAGAGTTGTTCGTAGACGCGCTGCATTTTGCGCTTGTGGCTCGAAAATTATTCGGTCAGACAGAGATTTGTGGTGTGAATTTGGGGGTGGGGATGGGTATTATTTTGTCTAAGTTGTGATGGATCTATTGTTGAAAGCATGTAGATGTAGATTGAACCTTTGAAATGCAGGTGGGGTTCTCTCTCCTTCCAACAATGTTTGGGAGCATAGGCCTAATGGTAGGGCACTTTGGGGGACCAATGTGCCTTTATGCAGCTGCTTCAATTTGATGATTTTATTGTGGGGTGAGGAACTTCTTGTTGATTGAATAACAATCTAATATTAGAAGGTGGCTTGGACACTCCTAACGCATAATTCTCTACCTATATATATATATATATATAAGGTAGCAAATGATTTACAAGGCCATTGGAAGATGTACCTTCATTATGTGGGATTCAGGCTACAGAATATAAGTTTGTGTCACAAGTGATTAGTGTGACTTGAGGTTGTGAGAAAACTCTTTTAAGTTTATTTTTATTTTTAATTTTTTCTGAGAAGCTTCTAACTTAATTGATAACATAATTAAGAACTTAAACCTGAATTTTTTGAAGTGATGAAACAATTAATATATGTAATAATGCAATATGGCATCATATAAAACATGAAACTCCTAAAAACAAAGGCCAAAATTTTCAGTCATAAGGACCTGATTTGTCACTGAACATGAACATGCTCAGTTGTAAGGTCAAATTAGGCCAATCATTTATCAGGGCCTGCAATTTATTCTGGGTCAGGCCTGCCCTGACAAATCTGTAACTCATCCAAATCCAGCACGGAACTGGTCCAGCCATCCTGGAAAAAGATTGTAGTGAGAGAAAACTCTTACCATGGGTCCTCCATTCAGATCATATACCAGACCCAATAATTGAAAAAAAGGGAAAAGATAAAGAAAATAAGTGCCTTTTATAGGTTGTTGGGTAGGTCATAGGGACTACCATAGACCATGTGTAGTAGGGCAGCAACCCTATGTGTAGTGTCCTTTGTTAGGACTCAGCCCCAACGCACAAACTCTTCTTCAACATAAAGGAAAGCATTTTGGTACTACAAATTTTGATTAGCTAAGCCTAAGCTAGGGTCAGTCAACCACAAGTGTCCATTTCGATAATAGCCTCACATAAAGGCCTTTGAAATTTGTCCTAAGATAGCCTCTGACAAAAGAAGCTGTCGATTACATAGAGGAATGGAATATGGTTACTACTAGGGATAATGATTGATCAGAAGCATATTATTATTGTGTATCACAGATCACTATAGTCATTCTGATTCAAAAAAAATTCTCATAAAATACTCCTTCCCATACCCTAATCGTAACACAAAAACAATATTATCTATAAAATAAAAGTTGGCCAATCCTGAAAATCATTCTGTTTGGAAAATAAGATTAGGAAATACTGCATTATATTAAGGTATTTGCTATTAAGATAACCAGAATGACCTTAATTATTGCAACACTATCGTATCAAAATATCTAAAATCGGCTTGAACCCCGAATTATTCTGATATTAGTGCTTGTTAACTCTTTTCTGATATTAGTGTCATAGTGATTTTTGGGATAGCAGTTGGATTATATGATTTTCTTTTGGAAATTAAGGTACATGTTGAGACTTTCAGCCTGCAACTTTGGAGATACATAATTAGTCTGCACTTACTCTAAATCAAGGCGGCCTTGTGAAAACTTAATGTGCCGGTATAATATTCCGATTTTATCCGATTAGAGCCTAAGCTTTTAACAAAAACAAAAAAAACAAAACAAAAAGGGAACTTGGGGATGCTCCTGGTTGAGGATTTCAGTGTGACATGGTTTAATAATATTCCCTGCTTCCTCTCTCACTCCTACAACTCAAAAACTGGAGCTAACCTTAAAGATACCTTTGAAAAGGATTAAGTGCTTAAAACAAATTGTTAAAGACAATGACCTTAGATGCCTTTGTGACTCCTAACTAATGGAGGAGTGAAGCATCAAACTTCTATGGATTAATAGACAGATATATAGTCCAACATTAGTGAATGTCGGCTTATATAATGCGCTACGTACATCCATCACGACCGTTCGGATGTGATATATTCATATATATATATATATATATAGGGGAGCACAAAAAAATTGAAAAACTTAGGAATCGAATCAATCCGGTCTCTATAGGTTAGTTTGATTTAGGTCTACTAAGGGTTCGGTTCGGTTCTGAGTTTAAAAAACACCAAACCGATAAATTTGATTTAGTTCCTAAGTTTGTATTTTCTAGACCTAAACCAACTTGAGAATCCAAAGACTTGATCTATACATGTAATAAAAGTTTGTATATATTGCATATATATTTTTAAACTATTGTTATTTATCCTTTATTATTGCTAATATGTGTTTATATATTATTATTTAATTATTTTTAAAAAACTGAAGATGTAACATTGTTTTTATTATTGTTTTTTTTTAAAAATCTTCACATCATAAAAGTGGACCTGATCTGATCCTCTCATGGAACCAAAACTAACCAACTTGAACTAACTCAAGTTGGTTTGGTTCGGTTTCATAAAAAGATTGGTTCAGTTCTAGGTCTAAAATTTTGAAACCGATAAATAGGTCGTATGAGTTGATTTATTTGTTAGAGATTACGCATACGCTTAAAGCTGATCTCTGGATAGTATATATTGTGATGAAATATTGGTTTTGATAAAAGCTTTATGGAAGTGTGAATAGGGATTTGATTATTGGCAATGTTTTTGTTTTACTTGCTATTAGTATTTGCATTACCTTACCCTAATTTCCATTACAAAAGGTCAATATCCAACGTCAAGTAGTCCACATAAATAGGAAATTAGGATAATTATATAACCCATGTAGCCAAGAACGATGATCAGCTTTTTGTCTCTTGCAGTAAAAGTTTTCCATAATCATCAAACGACAATGCTAGAAAAGTATCTAAGCAACTCCTTGTGATTGCCAAAAAGATACAATTATTCAACTAAGCATTCGTGTCAGCTTGATGAAACGCGTACTTAAGTTTTGAAAATTCAGCCAAGTAGTGTGCACGCGAGGAGAGAGCGAAGAAAAATTTAGAAAGAAACCCGCTATTACGAGACAAAGTTACATGTAAATAGATCGATTTTTCATGATATATATATATATATATAAATATATATACACACACAATAGGCCAAATGGCTTCTTTCTGTATGGTTTTTTTGATCATTTGCATTGACTTTTAGTTGCGCCGGTCACTTCTTTCTTTCGTGTTAAGAAAGAGAATGAAGAAGATGAAGAAGAATCATATAAAATGGTTAGAGATATCTTGTAATTTTGGATGTATTAGTTTCTTTAATCTTCCTGTTTGGCCCTACATCATTGAAGAAGGGGACATTTTGATGACCAACATCAAATGAATTAATGCTATCTTTATGTTAAACGTATAAAATTTGAGAATACCAGTCGTCGTCTAGAAAGAAACACGTATACTATGAGAGGGTGGTGATCAATTTTTTCATGATATGCTGGGTTTATTCCACACACCATTGACTTAGAAAATTAATCTTGGTCTTCACCATTCCATTATATCTATATATAAATATATATATACACACTTTGGCGTGGATGTTTGGTCATTTACATTAGGGGGTTGTTGGCACTTAGTGAAGAACAATGCCACAAAAATAAAAACCTGACATTGGGTACCCTCATAGGGTTTTGAAATTGGAATGGCTGCAGTGTTGAGAGGACACTAACTCAACACAATTAGTATTTAATGTGATAATAATTATAAGTCACATTTGTAATAGTTGCAGCTCACATTTGTGATAGCTTTCTTTCACCAAAAACACCTCAAATTTTTTCAACGATCAAAATTTTTTAATATTTTTTTAATCGAAGAGTTGAGATTGCACACGCACAGTATAGTAAAATCCGTAAAATTTTCAGTTTGAAATTGGGAGGAATGTATAAAGTCCTTTTGCATATATAGTACAGCAAACTTGGCATTGGATAGCTTTGAAATTTTGAATGGTCAGAAATAGAGATTAAAAAAAAAAATAAAAAAAAGGAGAATTTTGTCGTCCAAGACAACGCATGATAGCATGAGTTTCAACAAAGCCACTGAGACTTTTCACAACACAGTGGCCAATGAGTTGGTCACTTTGGTCTAAGATAGCCTTTATTTATTTATTTATTTTGCTTGACTTTTCTTTTTCCATAACCACTTTGGAGAAAACTTTTCTTATCCAAAGTGCTTGGTGACCACTATCCTTTCCACACTCCACTTTTCTATTCTCATGTGGAAAATGTTACCTTATCATCAACACTGTGACTTCAGATGATTTGAAAAGTTTAAAGATCATTACTTTAGAAAGTTTTCTATTTAATCAAACTATACATTTCTTTACGAAATTTAATTAGTTTTGCAAAATAATGAGTGATATGGTTATAGCAAGAGCTAGCTACTTTAGAGGTGATTAATGAGATTGTTGCTTAAGGAGAAAAGGGAAGTGCATGTTGGTCCTAGATCCATACAGACACCCATTTCTACAAGGGGACCATTAATTCACTAATGCGTTATTAGAACCTACTTGCATTTTTAGAATACTGTCATTATTGCTAACTAGGAGTCGCAACGCGAGACGCCTATGGTGCACATGCATGCATGCGATTGAAACTCTATGGATAAGAGAGGAAAATATAGACAAACATTCTGTCATTATCGCCTTTTTCTTGAAGAACAAAAAGTTTTTGAGCAAGTTCTAAATTATTAATTTTATAATGACTTCTTTGGAAGAAGTAGGGATGTAACAAGTTAAACTGAGTGATGAGTTATTTCAAGTCTGCTCTGAAAACTTATCGAGCTTAAAAAATTTGTTTAAGTTTAATTTGTTTAATTTTTAAATTGATTTTAAACGAGTTTTTATCAAGCCAAAGTTAAGTAGCTTAGTTGTTTTTTTTTTTTTTTTTTGGTACAAACTTATCGAATTGAGCTTAGAAAATGAACATATTTTAAAATGTGCTTAAATTTAACTTATTAATTTATATAACGAGCCAAAGTCGAGCTCAATGCAACTTGCCTCGTCTTATGGGTAGAAGTAAATATTGAGCCTCCTTCAATTTTGGGTACATCAATTTGTTGTTCTCTAAATTTCCTTCGTATATTAGTGTAAATTAGTGAGTTTAACTTCCTTCCTTTATATACAGATTAGGGGTCTAGTCTTCAAACACTTGCAATAGCAATCAAGTGTTTATTATGGAAAGATAGATTTAAAAACACTGCTAAAAATTGAAAGTTTTTTTTTTGGGTTCTCTTTTATTTTTTATATGAAGTTCGTTTAAACCCTAGAAAGGCATAGGATCAAATAAATTTTTGTGAGTAAACAAATAAATAGCAAATAGAAAGCCTTAGATGGAATGAGAGTTGGAAAATCTACAGTGCCGCGCACTAGTCATCGCATTCTGATCCTTTCGGCTTTTGGTCTGGTGGTGACCATCATATCTGCACTAGACTTTGGGTCCACCCACTGATTATCATGGGCATGATGAGAAGCTGTGGGCCTGTGGCTATGTGCAAGTTGTGACAAGGAGGTCCCACCAGAAGCTTCTTCAGTTTTTGGTCCAATCTATAAAACCAGGCTGAGGCCACCCACCAAGAGAGGACAAAGCTAGATGTACTGTATCACAACATTATATGTTTAACCCACTTCTCCTTTAGACTCTAGTCAAAGTAGGAGAATTGGTCATAAAAAATTAAATTTTTGTGAATATTCTACTTTAGCATGGATGACCTGTTTTTGATCGGATTAATAAGGGAATTAGCAAGTTTGTTCAGATACCCCTAACCGTTGAACCAAAAAATATATATATATATATATATATTTAATAAATAAAACATTTCAAGTTTAATATAGACCCTTCTTCAATACTTTGTAAAAGTTTTGTAGGTTATTTGGAAAAAAAAATAATGGTAACTTGATAAAAAAAAAAAAAAAAAAACCAAGCGTTGCAATCAACTTGATTAATGGAAAGGGCTGACTTTATAAATCAAAATTGCCATACAACATTTCTATGGCCTTTTTTCTCCCATTCAATTTGATTTCCATGCAATTTATTGTTTCGCAATGTAGAAAAGTAGATGCAAGAAGCTTGAAAAAACTTTCAATGGAAGAGCATCATAAAAGCAATCCAGTAGAAAAGGGATTATTGTGGTGGAGTGGAGAAGAGTTTTTTCTTCTTCTTCTTTTTTTTTTTTTTTTTTTCTCTTTGTAATTATTATAACTGAAGGGAATTTATATCAGCAATATAAAAGAAAATGACTAAAGTGAGGAACAATTTCAGGTTACTTAATATCTTTTTCCTTAATTAAATAATGCTCTGTTGGTAGCATATATTAGGATCTCATATGGAAAAATTAACATAATCATATCATACTTATTCATGTCCAGCAATCCCATGTGTATATATATATAAATTGTAGCAGAATTGATCCTACCAACCTTTTAGGAGTCTATCTTCTATTGTACTTTCATTTAGGGATGGTCCTTAAGGATCTGTATGGCATCATTAATTTAGTTATTTCATTCAATTGTCTCTGAAGGCATAAAATGTTTTGACCTTCTTGTTGATGGCATTTGAAGGAATTCTATTACGGGGGAAGTCAATTTTCCAATTAATGAAGGTATACATAAATTCAAAACTAGGTTCACCTAGAAAGGCTTTCAAATTTAATATGGACATTAAAAACCCACCAAATAATTGTTGATCTTTTATTTAACATACGGAGACCTCTCGCGGATGTCAATTTTAGGTCAATTAGGCCATCGCCAAGTTTATTATTGCGGGTTTGACGAATTTGCTCAATTCTTTATTGCGAATCCTCCCTTTTTCTTTCCGAGATCAAGTTATGATGAATGCACCATGTTTTTAAAAAAAAAAACTTGGAAAAAAAAAGAAGAGAAAAAGCTAACAAACTTTATGGTATTGATCATGATAAAATCATTGCTTGACCTATAAAAGTTCTAAGTATAATTGAGGACGATGATCCAATCATCGTCAAGGCTATTTTGCTTAGGGTGACTATGGATGAAAGGGACCATATGACGAATGATGTTGAATAATCTGAATGTCATTTTCTTATTTTATTTTATTTTTTTTTCTCTCTTTTGGATTCTATAATTTTCTACTTGTCTCGTTAAATGTTTTTATGCATAATTTAAAATGTTCATAAGACATGAATATAGATTTGTTGATCCTATATAATGATTTTGTACTTCTAAAGTTTTCAATAAAAATGCAAAGATTCACCGTTCATTATTAAAAAAAAAAAAAAATTCCCATCTGCATTAGCGTATGATCTCCTACAACTGATTTTACATAAACAACTCATAATGATGTAAACTATCCGAGATTCACAAAAACAAAACATATATATATGTTGGAGTCTCTCAAGTTATATTTGATATTATCAAATCCATTCTTTCATTTTCACTTGCATTTTTTAAGAAGGGCTAAAGCCCGTTTTTGTCACTTAACTGCCCTATAGTTTAACAAAATTGATCACGACCGTCAGTTCGATAGATAACTTTTGGGATTGGTTACATCCAGAAGGCATCAATGGGATCTCCACAGTCCACTCAAGAACAAAATTGGGCGAAGATTTTGATGTTGCAAGAGGAGACTGGTTTTACCAACCATGAAGACAAACAAAACCATCCTTAAAACCCTAGTTGGACTATATACACATATACATATATATACATATATATATGTATATATGTATGTATGATAATGAAAGGTGACCATACAAATGGAGGATCAGAATAAAATTTTCCTCTGTGGGCCGTCTACATGTTGTATTATGAAGCACATTTATGCCAAATTGTCAATGTCCCCGTCAAGAGTTGGAAAGAAAAAGCAAAGAACATAGATAGAGTTACTGAGGAAAGCATAAAAAGTTCTGTGCTCTCTCTCATATATGTTATGGTTTGAGAAATCAAAATGAATTGATTAAAAACATAATTAAGGATAAAAAAAAAAATCTACAGTTTTCTAGGGATGCCAAAGAATTAGGAGGCATGGAATTTCATGCAGCCGCCATCCTACCAAACTCTTAACATAAGTAGGGAACAACAGAGACAAGTCCAAAAAATGTAACCATTGAGTCATTGTAGTTCCATCGACAGGAGGATTTCTCCACACAGGAGAGATACATATATATATATATATATATAAAGGCCAAATAACACGACATATACTTAAGAAATGAAAAGTATGCACCCATATTTAATAATATTGGACCGGGGACAATATTTTCTTATGCCATTATTCATATTTAATGCAACCAAAGTGGTGGGGAGATAGATGTACCATTGTGCCATGGGACATGCTTGAGGTTCCATATATGCAAGTTGTATGCATGGTTTCAATGTGACTGTGATGTCCAGAAAAGGATGTGTTATATATATATATATATATATATGTATATGTATATTTATATGTATATGTATAAAATAAATATATTTTGAAGTATTAAATTTGGTTTGTCGAAAAAGATTTTGCTCCCCCACCCCAACCCCACAATGCTACATTTTACATACATACAGACATTCTCCCTCACGTACTGAGTTTTTTTCCCTGGAAATCACAAAAAGAATCCAGTTATGGAAATATATATAAACATATCGAAAGGGCTCATTTGTGGCTTGTGAATTGGCTTATTTTTGCTTCTTCTTTCCCTGGTGTTCTTAAGAAACACTATTCCAACCCCAGAAACAAATTTCTTAGCATGACAATATATAGGTCAAGCTGCCCACGTTTTATTTGAGCTGATTTCGGCTTGCTTGGTATGTTTTTCAGATCACATTCTTGAAAATGATTCGTATTAATGGGAATGAGAGTGTTAAAAAAAAATTCCACAACACATCATTTTCACCTAAAATTCTTATTGATGAGAATGAGAAAGATAAAAAAAAAGAAAAAAATTCTAGAACAGATCATTTTCACTTGATTAATATCATTGAGATCAACCAAACAAAAATAGAAAGCAACTATACAATCTGAGAACTAATGTTCCATGTTTGCTTGGTAATTTTTTTTTTTTTTTTTGTAAAACAAGGATTGAATTTTGAAACCCTAAAATTCACCTAAAATTCTTATGTAGTTCATCAATTCAATTTTGAAACCCTAATGCTGCCGAGATTCGATCATAGGTCTCCAATACTAGTACTAAAAGACTTTGAACTCCACGGAAATTGGCCCGAACACCCGTTACTAAAAAAAAAACTTTGAACTCTTAAAGCTAGCTAACACATTCAACTAACCTTGATCTAAACCTTTGAAAATGCATCGTCTTCAATGGACCATGAGATTAAAATTTTGCGCTTTCAATTGATCCAACGGGTCCAAAATAGCCATGAAGGATGGTCCATGAATGAAAGAAAGCCAGAAAGAAAAGATGGACCAGATAATTAAGGACCACCCTGCTAGCTACTACTCTCTCAGCACTTTGTATATCTATAGATTCATTTCTCTACATTAACCAATCGTCTACAAGTTTCAGAGGCGGCTCATAATGTAAACTGCAGTTTGAAAAGCTATAATTGTTTCTCGCTCTCCCCCGGCTTCCCTGGTTGCCTTTGACCTGAAACTGAAACCCTTCAAAAGCATGCTACCGTACGTACACTTTTCACATTTTTTTACTATGATATATATATACGTACACACACACACACACACACATATATATGCATAGGTTTATACATAATGAGGGATGCATAGCACGGACCAACACATATTCTGTGTAGGCGGACCCAAAAAAATTTTCTAGGCAGAAAATACTATTAAACAATTATTTATGAGTGAGATAATAAATTTAAAAAATGCAAAAAATATAATAATATTCCAAACTCTATATATTGATATCAAATGTTTCTTATACAAAACAACTTTCAATTAATTTGTCAAGTGTTTTTTTCTTAAAATATCTTTCCATAACTGTATAAAAATAAATTGCAAGCAAGTGTTTATGAATTTCAAGACAAGACAACGTTTAACACAAAAAATTAAATAAGATAGTGAGGAGGAAAAAATATATCAATAGCAATTAGGAAAAAATATGTATCTAAGAATTGTAAGCATATTCTTCTATAAAACGAAAGTAATTAGGAGATACATATATTAACAACAAGTACAGCATCACAGGAGAACATATACAATTCTAATTTTTCTGTTAGGAGGAAAAAGGCAAAGAATAAAAGTCACAAAGTTCAAGTCTCAAAACAAACTATGGATTCACGTTATGAAATTTAGACTGCTAATACAAAATTATCACATACATGTATAGATTTGACCTAAATGAATTCACCGAGTTAGCTCAAAACAATCAAAACTTGGGTTTAAATTAAAAGCGTATCCAGGTCTTCCCAAAACCTAAACAAGTTTTATGAAGTGTTTGATAAAGTTCATTAAGTCTTTGACTAAGTTTCAGGCAAACTCGGGAACGCACAAGCCAATGATTAATAGAAGAATCACTAATTCAGTATTTGAATGAGTTCTCGGAGAGACATCAGTGGTATTTGTTTTCTCCAATTTTGGTTTCTTGAATCTTAGAGAATATAAAGACTCGAATGGGAGAGATAGAGAGTGTTTGTGATTTTTAGGGTTCCAGACATTTTGCCCATTTAGGTGTATTTTAAATGGGTGTGGGTTTGAGTTGGATAAAAAAAAATTTTAAATAGGTATTGGGTTTGGGTTTCGGTCAGACAAAATTCATTTTAAAAAAGGTTAAGTAAAAAAAATTATTTCTTTTTAAATTCAGTAGAGGCGGCCCACCCGGTAGGACCAAGGTGGGTCCACCACTGTGTGTACATGCATTGAAAGTTTTAGGCATCTTAGGAATTTTCAACAACTCAATTGCAAATATTGAAAGTTTTATAAAAGTAAGTATATAATTTTGTTGGAGACAAATGCATGTATTTTTGTGAGAGATAGGATGTTGATACAGTTAAAAGGATAAATAAGAAAAAGAGTGAATAAAAAATTATGACACTTGAATTCATATATAACTTCTTCTCCACAAAGTATAGATGTGTCGACATTAATTAGTATGTTTTTATAAAAGTTTTTGATACACTGACTTTACACAAGCACAATACTAATTGCAACTCATATTTTTTAAAGTTTTGTAATATACAAAAGTGACACTCGTAGATAGTATTGTATTTTATTGCACATTTGTATAAAAAAAAGTCTTTAAACTAATAATATATCAAAATTGAACTCTGTCTACAATAATATAAGTTGAGAGGAGAGTTGTTCATCTACAATAACTCGTCCCTCCTTTGAAAGCCACATGGCACTAAAACAAAATGGAGGGAAGGAAAAAAAAAGTTCATGCATCCTACATTGTATTTTGAATATTTATAAAAACTTATACCACCCACCATGAATTTTAAAATCATATTGTTCGTTGCATCTTGAGAATTGAGGAAGCTTGTTTTGACATTTGTTTTATTAACTTTTTGAACTTGTTTTCCAATTTAAATCCAATTTTTTACTTTTAACAAGCTTTTACTTTAAACTTTTGACTTGTTTTACAATTTTTCAATTGAAACTAAATATTTTTTTTTTTACTTTTTTCATGAGCTTTTTAGCTTATATTTTGAATTTTCTACTTAAAACTACAACTAAAAGTTAACAAAAAAATAAAAAATAAAAAAACTAGTAAAGATAAAAAAAGTCGATTAACAAGCTAATCCAAACCACATGAAATAAGGCAAGCGGAGACAAAGAAAAGGCGGGGTCCCATCTAACTTGTTTATTTCTTCCTTAAAAAGTAATAGAAAAATGTAATTCAATGTTGCCCTATTATTTTTTTATTTCTTTCCCAAGTTAAAACATCCCAATACTTTTTGTATAAAGATCTTTATGTATTTAAAGGTGGGGTATGTAATACATAAGAGAGAGAGAGAGAGAGAGAGAGAGAGAGAGAGAGAGAGAGAGAGAGAGAGAGAGAGTGTGTGAGTGAGAAATGGCAACCGGCGGAGAAAGCGTCGTTATTATAGGACCACCTGCCTTCAACAGACAAAAAATAAAGTTTGTATAGTATCGGGGTGTCTAAACCCACGCTCCGGTCAGGCTTGTGGATGACACGGCCAGAGTGTGATAGGTTGTGTGCAGTGCAGACTTCATGTGAATTGGTGTTTAGAGTTTGCACATTTGAGAAAGAAAATAGGGAAGATGTGGTCCAGCTTTTAGAGAGAGAAAGGGGGTGGTGGGGGATGCTTTAATAGGCGTTTTAATTGGAATTAGTTGGAAAGAATGGACCACCTCATCTCATGACCTTCCCAGGCTCTTATTTTGGGAACATTTTGCACTACACCTAGGCATCTATTCCCATTTTCCTCTCTCCTCAGTTCTCACTTTCTCTCTCTCTTAAAACAGAAACAAACACACCCAGAGAAGTTGTATTGAATTTTGATCAGGATTTCAGGTCACAACAGAGAAGCCTTACACTAAAACCCATCTGAAAAGCCTGGAAACACCACTGCCTTAGGCGCCTCAGTTCTAGGGATTCGAGTCCTAGAGATACAATACATTCATGAATAAAGAAACATATATATATTTATATAGACACATGTGGGTTGATTTTCTTGATCAGGTGGGTCATTGTGTTGGTTATGGGTTTTAAGCACCTTAGAATTTAGGTGTACTGAAGAGAAAACAAATCATGTGGCGGCTTGTAGTCTATGTACCAAGCAAAGGACATTGATCTCTTTCAGTTGATGGTCCAGTATGAGTGCTTTGTAGAGGGAGTTTCATTTTATACATGTTGCATTTCATTTCATATTTATTTTTTGCATTTGTAATTTCAGTATTATTTTAGGATTATAAATAAAATATTTTTATTTTTAATTGACGAGGAGGGTATGAAATAATTGAGGGAGGGTTTGATTTCTAGGGAGTCTATTTTGGATGTATTTATATCTTGCATGGTGCATTGACCCACTTCAGCCACAGAGAGAGAGAGAGAGAGAGAGAGAGAGAGAGCATACCTCAAACGATGATCATGGCTTGGAGGTCATCATTACCGCTATCTGATGATCATCTGTTTCTGAGGAGATATCTAATCTGATCTTTCCTTCCTAGGTTGGCTTTCATGGCACATCACTTCATGTTGGGTTGTTAAGAGAACAAAGGGAGGCCCA
This sequence comes from Euryodendron excelsum, assembly GCA_033060915.1. NCBI lineage: Eukaryota > Viridiplantae > Streptophyta > Magnoliopsida > Ericales > Pentaphylacaceae > Euryodendron > Euryodendron excelsum. The sequence goes on along the minus strand of CM065378.1, from coordinate 19,075,614 downwards.
ATTCTCACCTCCGCCTTCCTCCTCCCTCCTCCACAGCCATCGCCACCAACTCCCGAACGCCTTCACACATGAAGACCCCTTTACTAACATAGTCCACTCCCCGCGGCAGAATCGGTTACCTCTCTCTCTCTCTCTCTCTCCCCAAATCACCTGCAAGTTTGTGTAAGAAAAAACAGAAAGGTTTTTTTATGACAAAAAAAAAAAAAAGGTTACTTGGGTTATGTAAAATTTAGATTATTGATCTTTTGCCTTATGATTTTCCTTCACTTGCTTAGAAATGATAGGTTTTTGGGTTCCTATAGTGGAGTGGATCTTGATGGATTTTTTTGTTGCAGGGCCATGAAAATCTTCAATACCAGGATCTAGAGGAACAAAGAGGCAAGAGAAACAACAGCAACAACTAGAAGAAGAAGGCAGAACAAGTAGATTTGTGCTATATATATATATATATATATGTATGGCTCGTCAAGGTGGTGAAGAGATACATAGGAACATGGTCTCATCTACAGGCTATTGCTACTCCGTCGACGTTTCATCTGGCAACCCAAACATCCAATCTCATCTGGCGAACCAGTTGCAAAGCTATGAGTCCAACCCAGAGATCTACAACTTGACCACAGGCATGGAGATCATAGGGTTTCCACCCAAGAATCATGACACCAACTCTCCTATGTGGAAAGGGTTCTTCGGCAAGGCCGGCAGCCACCAGCCCGGCGGCATATCTGATTTCGCAGCCGGTGGCGGCATATCCGACACGACAAGCGAAAGCTTGATAGTTACACCAGACTTGGCAACGGCTTGGCATGAACAGAACAGACTGCTCGTCGATGATTCATCTCTGAGGTGTGTTTTTCCTTGTGAAGGAAACGAAAGGCCAAGCCAAGGCCTCTCACTCTCTCTCAGCTCAAGCAACCCTTCCAGTATTGGGTTACAGTCCTTTGAGCTGAGACAACAAGAGGACATGAGATTTGTTTCCTCAAGTTCAAGATCTTCAGATGGATTCTTTGGAAAAAATATGAACAATATTCAACAACAACAGCAACAGATGATTATGCAAGATGGGTTTTTGGGAAAAGCTGCAAATATTCATCACCACCACGGCCACTTTCAGATCAGGAACTCAAAGTACCTGGGTCCAGCTCAGGAGCTTCTGAATGAGTTCTGTAACCTTGGAACAAAGCAAGCAGACCCAAAACTAAAGATAAAGCCCCACAAGACCAGTCAGTGGCAGGAGGAGAATGCAAGTAGTAGCGCTTCAAAAAAGCAGCCTCTGTACGGCCTTGAACTCCTGGAATTGCAGAAACGAAAAACAAAACTGCTTTCAATGCTCGAAGAGGTATATATACACTCTGTGATTTTATTTGAAATTCAATTTTTTTTTTATTTTCACCTCATTCCAATCCATATACCCACTGGAGAAAAGAGGACTACTGTTTTTTATATGGGTTTAGCTCCCCTCCATTAGTATAGCACCTTTATGTCAATGAGAAAGATCGAAACAAATCATATGATGAGTTTTCTTGAACCTCACGAATTTACAAATGATCAAAGTGATTGGACAACTTTTAGCCATCCGATTAGCATATTCAAGTTTACAATAGACTTTGAACGGCTCAGAATTCTTTTGAAAATTTCAACGGCTAAAATTGAGCAAACAAAGTTTTATTTTTTGGATAGTTAATCATGCTTATATGGTCTATCAGAGGGTGCATCTTGATCTTTCTCATTAATGGCATTACCCCTCCATATGAAATAGTTGAAGTGAAACACCAACTGTTAAGGGTAGTTGATTGATTGCAGTCTCTGGAACTTGATATCATGAACTAATTGAGCGACCGAAGGCCTTCCCATTAATGCCCACATGGTTGACAATTCAGGCAGTTCCATTTAATTTCATTCTGGAGTTTTTACATATATTTTATGAACTCTTTAGCTTGTTTAACTTCAAAAACTCTCTCATCTTTACTCTTTTTTTGTGTGGGTGAAGGTTGACAGGAGATACAGGCACTACTGTGATCAAATGAAGGCCGTAGTGTCATCGTTTGAAGCCGTGGCAGGCAATGGAGCAGCGAGAGTTTACTCGGCGTTGGCTTCTAAGGCCATGTCAAGGCATTTTAGATGTCTAAGAGATGGGATTGTGGGTCAAATTAAGGCCACCATGAAGGCCATGGGCGAGAAGGATACAGCTGCACCAGGGACAACACGAGGCGAAACGCCTAGGCTTAGGCTTCTTGATCAAACTTTGAGGCAACAAAGGGCCATTCAACAGCTGAGCATGATGGAGAGTCATCCATGGCGGCCCCAGCGTGGCTTACCCGAGCGATCCGTGTCGGTGCTTCGAGCTTGGCTGTTCGAGCATTTCCTACACCCGTAAATCTCTTCCCCTTCTTTCATAGATTTAATGAGGGAATCAAAGTTTTCTCCAAATTAACCAAAATAAACACCACTTGCAGATCTAGTAGTGAAATTTTTACTTGTGGTCTTTATCATTTACTTGCAAAAAACAACCCAATATTTTGGTAGTTTCTATCCAGCATCATGCAGATTCCAATATTCAGTTGGTATATTGTGTTCAATCATATATATGTATATAGATATATTTTGTTTTCTGGACTTTGCTTAGGCTACTGTGTAATATTTGTGTGGATTTGATTCTGCTGCAACTTACATAGGACCCATCTCCAACTCTCTCTCTCTCTCTCTCATCCACTCAAGTTTTTCATTCTTCTCAATACTAGTAAAAGTACCATCTGCAGCATCAAATGCCAACTTTCTAAGTACTGTTTTTCATGAAACTCTGCAGGTACCCAAGTGATGTAGATAAACACATCTTAGCCCGCCAAACGGGTCTCTCAAGAAGCCAGGCATGTCCACATCTCTCTCCTATTATTTTATTAATTTCACCATGAATATATTTATGTTCTCAATGGGGTATCTTCCTAGAATCCATAGCTTAATATATCAACACATATATTTTAAGCCCTTGTGTTGTATATTTATGCTTATACATTCAATATCTATAAAATCAATGCATTTGATTATGTTGTTTATGCGTGTTCAGGTATCTAATTGGTTCATAAACGCAAGAGTGAGGCTATGGAAACCCATGGTGGAAGAAATGTACATGGAAGAAACAAAGGAGCATGACAATATGGCCTCTGCAGATGACAATGGCCGGCCGAGCCAAAACCTTCCGAAACGTCCCGAAGATCAGAAACCAACACCTGACCAACTAGTGAGAATAGATTCAGAGTGTCTCTCTTCCATCATCAACAACCCAGAAAAAAATGACAATAAAAACAATAAAAGCCCTCAAAACCAGCAAGCCTTGCACCACCAACAGCAGCAGCAGCATAGCTTTGGTAGAGTTGCAGAGACATTTGGCTCCGTGGAATTGGACTTCTCAGCCTACAACCACCACACAGCCGGTGCTGTTTCTTACCCAAATGAAAATGCCCACCAGAGTTTTGTTGGCGGCGGCGTGTCTTTAACGCTGGGCTTGCAACAGCATGGTGGGAGTGGGGTGAGCTTGGCATTCTCGCCGGCATCGCAGAGTTCTCTTTTCTACTCTGGAGACCACATTGAAGATTGTCAGCCGGTTCAATACTCGCTGTTGGATGGTGAAGGACAGAATTTGCCTTATAGGAACTTGATGGGTGCACAATTGCTTCATGACTTAGCTGGATAGAGAAATATTTGGGAAGAAAATATTTATTGAGAGTGTCGGTGGCGATGGTTGCCGGAGTTCTTGTCAAAGGATGGTGATGGTAGATAATCAAATGGGTAATCGATAAAATACTTGATATATATATATATATATATATGTATAAGTATAGTGGGTAATTTGATATATATATATACGTAATGAAAGTTACTTCGATGGGTGGTAGTTTTCCATGCTTTTATTGCTTGGGAGAATACTTTGATTAATCTTAGGTTGAATATTGTTTTGCCAGTGATTGATGATGCAAGAATATACAGAATTTTCTTTCTTCTTTCCAGTAGCTTCTGTAATTGAAACAAGGTAATGAATCTTGTCGATGTTTATGACCCTTTTATTATAAATCAAAATATACACTATCTTGACTTATAAGTTAAAAAATATCACTTTTATATTATTTGATGAAGTTTTATATACAAACATTACGTAAGAATAAAATTTTTCAAAACAAAAAACTCACAATTGTGTCCGATAATTACAAAAGAGTAATGTTATATAAATAAAAAAAATTATACATAAATTTCGTATTGAGATGTGCTGTTGATTTAGAGTTTTTCATTTTAAAATAAATAAATAATTTTTAATTACAAAAATGTTATCGTCATATCCTTTTGGTGTGTTTTTATGGCTAACTTTCTTGTATGATAACAATGTTTCTTGAAAAACATCACTACTACATCATTTTGTATAAGTAAGCTTAACATTTATCTTAATAAAATAATTTATTATGACATGGTAGCTCACTAGTGCTATACAAACAAAAAAATAAAAAAAATAGTGTTGAATTACTATACAAAATGATGTGATTTATTGTGGCGCCATCACTTAAAACCATTGATTCCATTCCTACCAATCGTAATTGTAAATTGAATTTTATAGAAAATTTCATCAAAATGACGTGATAATGATATTTTTAAAATTAGAAGCTAAAATAATAGATGTTTTGAGTTGAAAAAAAAAGCCACAAATAACCGTATCATTTTAGTTTTGTATAAAAAATTTATTGTATATGTCATTGCTGCATCATTTTAGAGACAAATCCTATATAACTTAAAATTCTGGTTGTTCATCACGTTCCGTGCGATATTTCTTGTAGACAAAGCAGAGCAAGCTAACTGATAGGATCATGTGTGGCTCTAGTTTTAAATCACACTTCCAATTAATTAGGATCTGTCCCTATAAAGGACACTAATTAATTAAGCTGCACATTCCTTTATAGGGTCCTCAATGGTGGAGATTAAGACTGTTCATGTACAAATAATTACAAAATATCATGATCGATCCTTTCATATATATATATCGTTATGTTGTGGTCCCCTAATCCATCTTCCCCTCCTAATTGATATTTCGTGCCAGAAAAGAACCGCTCGCTTTTGATCCCCTCAACTATAGGTTCTCTCGTGCTACCGCTTTCGGTGATGCAAAGGCACCTTTAACCAATTTAGAAACTAATGGCCATTTAGAGCTTGAAGAACATAAGCTCGAGAATGCTCTAATATATGTATACATACATATAGATATAGACAAGATATATGTTCAATTTGATTTGACTGATCAGATGAGCAGAAGAGAAGTTCCTATAACTTATTGGCAATTCATGAAGTGTCACATGCAGGCTCGTAATTTGGAGTGTTCATTTTTGTTTAATCTTGATAGAATTTATATTTGAGAATCTCTCATGCAATCATGGGATCCCAGCAAAATGTATCAAAGAGAGAATAAAAGAGGTGCGATTGCTATATGATCAGAATGTAGAAAGGGATCACAAAGAAAGGCCCAGTTGAGAATTCTTGTCCCCTACAAAATCCAATCGATTGTAGCAAGAAACTTGCCCAAAAGGGCTGAGACCAACGCCCAATCCACAAAACCGGGTGAGCCTGCAAGCAAAATCTTCATGTAATGGGCTTTCACTTCCTCTTTCCCTTACTGTGGTTATTTATACTACTTATGTATAATATTTATATGTATGTATAAGCAAATTAAAATTTCGTTTTTTGTCCAAATTTAAAACGTAATTAAAAATATTTATTTTTTTAAGTTGAACCGTATAGTACACATATTAAACGTTTTAAGTATTATACTTTTGCAAAAAAACTCTATTAAAAATTAGATATGATTTAATATAACTATATCATATCATTAATTATATGGTTAATATATAATTATAATAGTACTTGAAATATGTAATATTTTTCTAGTACTTGAAATATTTAAAATATTAAACTTACTGTTCTATAACTTCTTATTAATACTCTAACTATTAAATTAAAAATTAAAAATAATAAATTAACGCATTCTTATATCAAGTATTGAAATAATAAATTTTATTTTAAAATTTATTATCTACCACTTAATTTAGTTGTTTGTTAATAATATGATTTAAAAAATTAACGTACGTGAGACAAAAATACTATCATTAGCATATATAAGAATAAGTTGATTATAAATGTTGCCGTATTTTTTATTACGACTTTTTAACTAATGTTTGTATACTACCCAGATAATAATATATTCGTAATCTTTATATTCTAATATTTTTATGCCGAATTTTGTTACTGTATTTTTTAATAAAAATTATATTAAATCTGTACATATTATATACCATTTTTTTGTCATCATTGTATTTACTAACTATGAACCTGTATATATCCTGTATGGAATCCGATTTAAACCTTCAATAAAAATAACCAATCTTCTCATAATGTAACCGGATAAGAATGACGAAGACAGCCCAAGACGTGAGAATTTATAGACTCTCGTAAGTTGAGCTTGAGCAGTAAAATGACTACAGCCCTACCAAGGTTTTATAGTAGTAAAACAGTGGTAGTAAAACATTGGTGGTCGCTGGATAAATAGGCACGAATCTTATAATCGTCTTGACCACTAAACCATATGGAAGTGACTTCACCATTAGGCCACTATGATAGGTGGCAGGAGCGGAACCAATATTTTATTTTGAGGGGTGTCAAATCATGATACATAAATTTTTACCTACTGATAAATTATTGTATTATGAATTTTATTTGAAAATATTTATAATTTCGAACATCAAAAATACATTAGGATGCAGTACTAAGTTTTACATGAAAAATAAAATCTACTTATATTCAACACTACCAAAATATCAAGAAAAAAATATAACAAACTAGTTGTTTCTTTGTATATGTGAACTCATTTTTTTAAACAAAAAATTATAGATATCTTCTATAAGAAGCACTAAAAAGGATTGAACTCATCTATGAAATCAATTAGAAAAAAGAGAATTTACAAAAAATTTCTTTTACACTAAAGATAAATACTGTGCACTAGAGAACATTTTTCTTTTAGAGAGATACAGAATAGAAACCTCATTGTCTATTGATTTTACTAAGTTAGGATATACATAAAAAATATATATATATAATGACCCACAATTCACTATACAAAATATTTTGATATTTATTCTGTTTGAGCCTTCATGTAATATCCAGTAGTTTTGAGTTATTAAATTTGAATCTATGAGTTAGATGAAAAATAATATTTTTATATTATGATCAAATAGATTGTTAAAAAAAAATAGTTTTAAAGAATTTTTATATGACTTACAATCTATTTGATGAACTTAAAGAAATGATACACATGTAGAGACTTGGAGATTTACATGTGGGTTGCTTGGTGCTTTAGGTTTATATGTGATATGTTGGCAAGTATAGTGGATATACACTATACCTATTAGTGGCACGCGTGGACTTCAATTGGAGTATAAAGACTTGGAAGTGTCATCAAGGCTAACAAGTGTCTATTGAAGTGTCTTTGCATGGCAATTCATCTACATGTAATATAACAAATGGCAATTCATGTACATGCAATCAAACAAGTGGTTGATGGCTTGTCGTGTTAAGGCATTAAGGCTTTTCCTTATGCAATCAAACAAGTGGTAGTTGGTTTGTCGTGTTAAGGTATTAAGGCTTCTTTTCATGCAATCAAACAAGTGGTAGACGGTTTGTCAATCTAAGGAGGAGGTCACTCAGTCATTGGTCTCTCACACTTTGCTTCAAGCAAGGCAAGCACGCAAGGATGATGGAGGAAGGGCTGCACAATTGCAGCCAAGAGAAACAAAAGAAATAAGAGAAGAAAAAAAAAGATAGAAGAGAAGAGAGGAACAGGGAAGAGAGAAGAAGAGGTAAAGATCGAATTCTTCACTTAAGGTAATTAGTATCCTTTCAATTGTCAAGCTTCTAGTCTTGCATACATGTAGATTTAAGCTGGAATAGGAGATTAGAAGTTGTCAACCATGGTTGTTGCCCAGAATCTAGGTAGGAGCAACAACTTTCAAACCCTGTTTTCTAAATCTTAATAAGATCTCATCTAAATTTTGAGATCATAGTTGGAAAAATATGAAAAACCCTTCACTTTAGGCTCAAAGTTTGCATGGTTTGGTTAATAATTGAGAGAGGAAACTCTATACAAATTGGAGGAGTTTCTGCTGCCAGAATCTATAGAAATAGCCATTTTCAAATACTGTTTGGCCTACTTAAACATATTATTCCTAGTTGAATTTTTGTATACTTGAACTTTGAGATCTTAGAGAAATTTGGGTTTTGGTTTCAATAAAAAAATGTTTAATATTCGAATTATGGTAAGTTTTCAAAGTTAAGCTGTCATTGCAGAATTCTGAGACCCAGATTTGCCCAGATTTGCAACTTCTGGTTTGACAAAGCATTCAACCAAATTACAGTAGCTCAAAAATTATGAAATTTTTACTGTATCTAGGAGAAAGGTTTATAATAATCTGTACTAAATGTCAAGTCAAGTAGATACCGTTTACTTAGATTTCAGACCTCTCAAATGAGAACCATCTGCTGTAGAAACTTAAATTCAGCAGCCCTGCCTGTATTAGAAAATATCAAATAAATATTTAGGCATGTTTAAAAAATGTAAAATTTGATTTAGATACTCTCTGAGATGTTTATTTTGTGTTTCTAAAGTTTTAAAATTTTTAGATATAAGCTCACGAAATTATCTTCAGATTATGAGATCTGTGTCAGTTTTGACAAATTAGAGAACTTAGTGTATTTTGGTACTTTTCAGCTATTACATTACATTGAGAGTTTAATTGAGGTTATGTATACATCATATTAATTATTATTACTAAAATTTCTAAACTAACAAAGTTGAAGTGATAGGGGCTCACAGAGGACAAGAGCCATCAACATCAACCAAAGACTAATTATACAGTGGTGTGAGTGTGGTCACAAGTGAGATTTAAGATAGCCTTATTCATATTGAATAAATATATTATGTGTAATATTATCTATTGGTATTAATTGTAAGATTGTGGAGCTTATGATGATGGACTATCTTATTATTATGGTAGTTGTTACTTATTGGATTGTGGAGTTTTGAGACAATTTTATTCATATTGAATGAATTGCTTGTTTTCTATATATATGGTGGTGGTGAATTCATATGAGGTGTTGAAGGTGTTTATATATGAGGTGAAATTGGCATTTATATATATGAGAAGTTATGTGGAGACATTCATGATTATATATATGTAACATTGTATATTATTTATATTGTATGCCTTGCATTACATTGGAGAGAGTTAACCATAGTGGGTTAACCAAGGCTTAATCACGGTGGATTAACTTAGGGGTGCCACGGTGAACATTCCTTAATAACGCTTCATTGATATATTGGGCCAACGTTATCTAAAATTGCACGCACATATGAGTGAAATATTCATTGCATTGAGGCATCCATGATATATATATATATATATATTCATCATTTATACCTGCGTGCATTATGGGTGATTATTATAATTCTTTATGAATTTTATTATCTACCATGAGCAAGTTGACTTTTAGCTCAAGCTCACACAAATCTTGTTAATAAGTGGGTTAAGGATGGAGTTCGGTTCACTGTAGTCCTGGACATCGCTGCGGTGATGTCTATGTTGGTGTCAGGAGTGTCAAGTCTTGGGGGCGAGCTTTGGCTGCTTTCCTTCCGTTTCTTACCGTGTTTTATGAGATATTGGGTCTTGATTTTATATACTGCTTTGTAATGATATAAACTATGGTTTACCTTTCCTGTATCGTATGGTATGAATGCTTAATTCGTGAATATATATATATATATATATATATATTTGTTTAGTCAATTTGTGGTTTACCTTTTGGTGTTTGGTAAGGTGTCATTATCAGGCACGGTGCATGTGCGATCACGCTCTGCCTAATGTAACATTAATGATGTTTAATTAGATTGGGATGTAACACTTCAAGTAGGTTCTAAACTGTGGAGGTGCCAATAATTTTTTTTTTTTTGCCAAGACATCACATATATATAGTATATATAACAGGGCTACATTGAACGTGGTGCCATGGCAGCCTTCACAATCTACATAGTTTCATCCCTAATAGGTAAGGTTATAAACGAGCTGAGCCGAACAAAGAGTTGTTCAAGCTTAATTTGATAAGTTTTAATGAGCTTAAAAATATATTCAAGCTTGGTTTGATTAACTTTTGAGTCAACTTCAAATAAGCTCTAATTGAGTCAATCAAGAGCCGAGTTCGAGCAGCTTGAATTTTTAAGTGTATATAAGTTTATCAAGTTGAGTTCGAACCGAACTCAAAAAATTAATGAATTCTAAAATGTGTTCAAGGTTGATTTGTTTATATAACGACTAGATCTCAAACAAGTTTTTAACAAGTCAAACACGAATCGAACTTGAATAACTTGATTTGTTTTATAGCTCTATTAATAGGTGGTAAATTTTGAATTGTTGACTTATCGATCCATTGTTAATAAGTGTTTAGTCTATTATTTACGTCATGCTATGAATTTTGAGTTCTCATCATGTATAGTGTTAAATTTGGGATTCAGAAGCTATTTGATGATAAAATAATTCATAGTTTGTGAGTTATTGGAGAAAATACAAATAACAGTTTAGAACAAATATTACTAATATTGATTAAAAAAGAAATATGTAAAAATATATCTTAAAAATGTAATTTTCAATTTATAATTGTCTTAAATAATTCAGAAAAAAATGTATGACAGTAGTATCGAGATAAATTGGGGAAATTGGGGAGAGTATAAAAAAAAGAGCACCAGGCTGGGTTAACCCGAAACCAAGGCTTTCCGTACCGCAACGCACGCCGCCGTTGGTCATCTATCGACAACAGACTCTTTGACCCGACCCTAAATCTCTCCATCTGTCCTTTTCAATCTCTCTCTCCACTATACCTTACGATCTCTCTCTCTCCTCGAGGTATTTTGTTGATTAGGGTTTTTCGGTGCTTGTATTCTCCTTGATTCAAGGTTATTTACCCTTATTGCAGGTGACTTGTATACACACGCCTGTAGATATGAATATTTGTATGTATTTGTGTGTTTGTATGAGAGAATGCTACATGTATTGTGTTTTGATCCTTCTTATTTCTGTGGAATGAAATCCCTCTACTTCTGATTAATTTGCTTCGGTTCTTCACTGTCTTAATTTTTTGTCTTTGATATTGTTCAGAAAGCTTTGGTTTGATCGAATTCCAGTGGTCCCTTACGTAGAAAAGGATGGATTTGATGTCTGGGTACAAGGTATTCTCTCTCACTAGCTTGCTATTCTGCAGTTTTTTTATTGTAAACTTTCGATGTGGATTACATTACAATTAGCTTTTGATCATTGGGTATTTGGTTTAGGAACAGGTTAGTATCAATTTTGATATGCATTGTGATGAGAAGTGCCATTTTTTACTAATCTTATTCTCACTTGTGATTAACTTACAGAATCGCGTACAGGGGGTTGTTGGTCTTGTATTTGGAAATGAGAATTCTGCTTCAAGTGAAGATAGGTAAATGATTGATTTAGGTGCATAACTATTCTTATAGTAGAGGACTTTGTTTTCTGTAGATAACATGAAATGGTTCTGCAATGCAAAACTCATAGTGCATTGGCGATAATTCGATTGACAGTGAAGCCACTTAGTTAAATATTTGTCTTATTTTGTAGAATTTGTAAAACAGAAAACCTTTCACTGATTTTGCTCTTTAAAATATTTAGGGGATTGGAGCTAAGACAGTTAGAAAATGTAAAGAATTTTGGGTTTTGATGGGGGTAATTGTTGTTGCCTGTTGTTGATGGAGTCATTCCATCCCTACCTCAATTAGACTCAATTGATGATGCTGTGAAACTCTTACAGGGCATTCATATGTTTTTGCTGTCACTAATGAATTAACTTCATCATCAACTTGAATCATTTTGGAGACCTACAAAGGGTTATTATATCTTGCTCCAACTTCTTATGAACTATTATTTGGTTTTATAAAAGAAGTTGGACGATTTGTCCATTTACTCATCACAATGTACTGTTATTTCTTTCTCTTTTCAAATAATTTTCTTTCCAACTTTGGACTTACTGTTGTAGCTGATTTGCTTCATGGCTTGTTTGAATAGCTATGTTGAACGCTTGCTCGACCGTATAAGTAATGGTGTCCTGGCAGAGGACAGGAGGACTGCTATTGCCGAACTTCAATCTGTTGTAGCAGAAAGTCATGCGGCCCAGCTAGCTTTTGGGGCAATGGGTTAGTACTTCTCTTTTGTTGCATAGAGTGGCATAATTTTGGACATGCTCTCATATAAAATACAATTCATTCACTGCTGTTCCAGGCTTTCCAGTGCTTTTAAGTGTTTTGAAGGAAGAGCGTGATGATGTTGAAATGGTTTGAAAGCTTTCATCATTGATCAATTGATTTCAATTTCCCTATTATGTTTTGGGTTTGGTACTTAACTTAAGGATAGAGCTTTATACTACGTTTTAGCAAATTTTATTTGAAAAATAGCGGTTCAGTTTTGTAGCACACTTCTCCACTTTTGTGTACTCACATACCGCCCGGCCTCCTTTTATTGGTTGAAGGTTCGTGGTGCTCTAGAAACTCTTGCGAGTGCCTTGACTCCAATTGATCGTGCAAAAGGGTCAAAAAATGAGGTTCAACCAGCTTTAATGAATACTGATTTGCTTTCTAGAGAAGCAGAAAGCATTTCTCTTCTTCTAAGTCTTTTGGTGAGAGTTCCAGAGCTAGACTGGGAATACTGAATACCTTGGAAAATTATATATTGGATTTGCTTTTGATTATGATAATGATTATGGTAATGAAATACAATTTGTTGATCTGGTACCTTGACAGTCGGAGGAGGATTTCTACATACGATATTACACACTTCAACTACTGACAGCCCTTCTCACGAACTCTCCAAATAGGTAGTCATTTTGTGGCCACTCACTTTATGTTTTATTTTATTTTTGGATTTACTGGATAATGCTGGGTAAAAAATATATTTGCTGAGGTCCTCTTCAGGTTACAGGAAGCCATTCTGACTATTCCTCGTGGAATAACTCGGCTTATGGACATGCTTATGGATCGTGAGGTATGAAAATGTTCCTCTGAGTGGTTGACTCTGTGCTTTTTTTAACCTTGATAAAGGCCTGCTTCTTTAGAAATTAGATAGACATGATAGCACAATAGATGGAAGCTCTCGGTAGTCATGGATTTCCATTTCAAATTCCTAGTACTATGGCTCTCCTGTCTATAAAAATATCGTTATACCTGGATCTATGTTTTAAATTTGGCTTCATGTAACTTTCTGAGAAGGAAAAAGCTGTAGTTCTTTTGGCTGTTTGTGATTTATCTGATATTGTTGGATCGTGAATATCTATGGGTTACAGGTTATACGAAATGAGGCCTTGTTGCTTCTTACATACTTGACTCGTGAAGCTGAGGTGAATTTTTTTGCCTCTCATGGTCATTATATTCTTTCTACATTCTAATATCAAACTCCTGCTTTTGTTTCCCTAATAACTGATTGAAAATTCTTTGCAATTGTAGGAAATTCAAAAGATTGTGGTCTTTGAAGGTGCTTTTGAGAAGATTTTTAGTATCATTAAAGAGGAAGGGAGTTCGGAGGGTGGTGTTGTTGTGCAGGTGATTTACCGACTTGAATTTTTTCATCCACATATGTTGTGATGGTTCTGCCATGTGTTGTAGCTTTTTTTGCTGATAAGCCATTTGTTACTGGATGGCCTTCTGCTAGATGCAAATTTTCAATTTATGCACTCTCGCTTGTGTCAAGTACATTGTAATGCTCCATAGTTCATTTTATTTATGGCAATCTAGGTGTGACTGAAGGTGCTTGGTGTTTAAGATTACTTTTGTAAGCTTGAATGTCTCTAGATCATGGATGAATCAATTTTTTAATAAGTTTGCAAAGAATTTAAATGCAAGTTATTACATATTCACAACTAAACTGGATGAAATTGCACTTTCTGTATAACCATGTACAGTTATGCTTAGAACGTAAATAAGAAATACTGAACATATGAATCAGTTTTCAGATTTTTGTTTGATGTTGTCGTTTTCGATGTTTTACAAGTTGCTTGAGTTGAGGACTTGAGGGAGTGAATGTTTTAAATTACAATTTTAATTTGATGCCCTAATGCACTTCTTAAGGAAAACTTTGACTGAAGTTTTTGCTTCCTTTGGCAGGGGATGCCTGGCCTCCTGTTTGTGTATTTATCTATTTATTTATTTGTTTTTGGGGTGGTAGAGGGGTTCCCTTTGTCACCTTTGTTTAGTTGAGTTGGGCATTCATTTTTTGTGGAAGAAATTTAGTGCAATGAGTGAACTCTTTATCCTCTCTCCCTCTCTCTCTACCCTTTTTTTTTTTTTTTTTTCTGCTTGTGAATATGGAAAAGGAAAGAGAAGGGGGGAAGGTAGCGAAGATGTTGGGGGGGGGGGGGGGGGGGGGGGGGGGGGGGGGGGGGGGGTGGAACTTTATAATCATTCATCCGATTAAAATGGTGTTTGGTCTTCTTGAACCAAGTATTGGGGGATACCTGTAACAACCCGACCCTGGCAACAAGCCCCCAATGAATAACTCGACCTGCTTTCTTATTTAACTTGCCCTCATAAAAAACTTGTTACCTTATTGACTATCTTTGAGGAGCTGATTGGAAGTTTGGGATGCGTATATGCTAACTTTGAAATGCCATCATCAGCTCATCACTGTTTCTTGTTTTTTATTTTATTTAGTTATTTCCTTTTTTTTTTTGGGTTGGAAAGGGGGCAGGGGCGGGGGTTTGGTTTATCTCTACCTTTGAAATATGTACCTTTGAAATTGTCCATAATTTGACATGAAATGTTGATGTCAATATTCTCTTGATTTACCATAATTTGTTGGGACTTGGGAGCCTTACGTACTTGGAAGATTTTATATGACATTAATTTGAAGAACATGCCTGTAAAAGCGCTGGAGTTCACCAACAAATAACTAGATTTTGGATATCTGTTTTCTCTTTCATTTTATCCGAAGGCCTATAACATTTATTTCCTAAATTCTGTCATTTACCCAATGCTTTTTCTAGTTTCTAACTTTGGTTTTTGGGTGGGTTGACCTGACGAATCCTCCGAGGAAATGCTCTTACCCCTTCCAAATGAGTTTCTCGGCAACTATGGGCAGCGCCTTTTGCCTGAACATTCCATATTTTGATTGGTTGTATAGGACAACTTATTAAAGCATTGGTTGCTTTGGCAAAATCCTCCACTCTGGAAAAAGCCATGGCCGATTATTGATATCATTGATAATTTTCCTAACATTATTTTTCACTGCTCAGGACTGTCTTGAATTGTTGAACAATCTCATTCATAACAATGTGTCAAATCAGGTATTTAAATCATATTGTTATTTTTATTTCTACACGTGCATTTCTTTCCCACTACTAACCACAGTCTATGCTTGTCTAGGTATTGCTAAGGGAGACTATGGGCTTTGACCCTTTGTTATCAATTTTGAGGCTCAAAGGAAATAGCTATAGTTTCACCCAACAGAAGGTTAGACACTCAGATGTTTACAACTTTGTTCGTTTCCTATAGTTTTGATGGTTGTGTAAGTGCCATACACATATAGCTATATGTGATATCACAGAAACCTTACTGGTTGTTTTCTGTTGTCTTTGAACCAATATGATGCCAGTAGACAATTAATCTACTCAGCGCTTTAGAGACCATCAGGCTGCTAATAATGGGAGGTCCAGAAACTGACCCTGGAAAAGATACCAATAGGCTGATCAATAAAACAGTCTTGGTTCAGGTTTGTTTCAAAATTGTTGTCTGCTATAATGAATACCTGGAAAAACCTTATACTTTAGTAAGATTTCTCTCACTGGTCTATTTCATTGGTTGTAGAAGAAGATTTTGGACCATCTTTTAATGTTAGGAGTAGAAAGTCAGTGGGCTCCTGTTGCTGCCCGTTGTATGGTAAGATAAACTCTTCCTCCTGCTTCTTCTCTCTTTCCTCTCTCTATCTATATCTTTCTTTTTGCGTTGGTTAAAGAATGCACTTTAATGAGATTACAAGAGAGTGCAAGAAACACCAGTTTAGATGCTAGGTTACTAAAGTTATATCTAACACGCTCTCTGTTGGTTGTGCAGGTTGTGTAATCTGAATGGTGTCACTCTTTTCAAATAATGTTAGATATTGCAATTATTATTTATTCATTTTTCTATTCTATAATATTATTTAATTGAAAGTGTAGGATATAATTGTTCTCAACTAAGAGATTTATTGTTTGTGGGTACAATAGGTATAATTATAGAGATTACATAATATGGATAAGCCTTTGTTGTTTACAAGGCCATGTTTTCGTTGGGGAAAAGCTAGATATATAGAAGTCGATCAGATACACATTAATGTTAAATCAGTGCAAACCTCACAAAATAGAAGAATTAATTCATGTAGTGGTAGGACCACATCACATTGACACTTAGTCAATATAGCGTTTATTCTGAAGGTAATATTTCACCAATCCTCTTTGTTTTTTTTGAGGAAAAACAAACATGGACAAGTACTGTGAATGAGTCTATTCCCTTATGTGACTCCCTGCAAAGTAAATGGTGTATCTGTCACATATCCTTCCTGTTTGATTATGATTGATGTTCCTAGGAATCTTCTTTTGATAGTTGCAAAAATATCAAGTCTTTTGTTATGGTTAACTTTCAGGCACATCTTTGTACTATGAGTAAATAACTTGTGTGAAAGATGCATGACCTGCCTGCCTGTGCTCTTTAATATAAGTTATAACTATAAACCACCCATTTCATCCAAAGGAGAGAGAGAGAGAGAGAGAGAGAGAGAGAGAGAGAGAGAGAGAGAGAGAGAGAGAGAGAGAGAGAGAGAGAGTGCTCTGAATATTGTTTTGTGTATTTTATTATTTTTTTGGAGTTTTGTGGGTGGGGGATTTCTCTAATTAACTTTGTTACTTGAACTGAATCAACTTTGTTTATGTAACCATTTCTTTATTTTTGTTATTCCTTCGACCATACCAAATGGTTTTTCCTGTTTAATAGTAAATGGATTATTTAAGGCTCATTATCCTGGAAACCACTAATAAAGGAATCAAGTGTTTTACTAACTTCCGCGCATTCTTTGTCAGAAGAGAGATAATCAATGAGATTATGTTAATTTATTCCATGAAATGAAAAGAATGATCATTTGCAACCATTTCCTTCCATACCAACACAAAGAAACTTCCTGGTGCATAAAAGGTGCTGAGTGAGTATAAGAAATTTTCAGGACTTCTAACATGCATGTGAGGCCTTTTACTTATTTCAGGCACTTAGATGCATTGGCGATCTGATTACCAGTCATCCTAAGAACCTAGATGCCCTTGCAAGTAAAGTTCTTGGAGAGGAGCCACAAGTGGAGCCTGCACTGAATTCTGTCCTCCGAATCATCTTGCGGACTTCTAGCATGCAGGAGTTTGTAGCAGCAGACTATGTTTTTAAGTGCTTTTGTGAGGTTGGTATGGTACATATTCAGTTTTTCTTATTGTTGCACTTCATGAACTTACCTATTACCTTGAATTTCTCACTCACATGCAATTGCATCTGATCATATGGTCTTTCTTTCTTTCTTATTTTTCTATATTTTCCTTGAATTATATTTATGTGGTTGATCCACCTTATTTGAGGCAGAAAAACCCTGATGGTCAAACAATGTTAGCATCTACATTAATCCCTCAACCACAGGCAATGACTCATGCTCCACCTGAGGAGGATGTGAACATGTCATTTGGAAGGTCTGTTTCTACTCTATGTACTCAGTACTGGAATTTTTTTTTTTATGCTTCTTGGTTGAACATAAATATATGGATGTCTCCAATTTTTTCTATTAACCTTAGCTTGGACTTGCTGCTTCTGATGATTGAACCTTTTGAGAATTTGTTTGTGCCAGTATGCTATTACATGGTCTTACTTTGGGTGAAAATGATGGTGATCTCGAGGTAGTGTATTACTTCTCATATGTCACCTCTCATTATTAAATACAATGAACATCATGACTTTTTCTATTTTTTGAAGATGAGGATACCATCCTGGGACATTTTTTTTTGTCTTTCCAGTCCTCAGAAGTTTTTTTTGGGTCACCTGACCTCTATGCAGATGCGCTCATAAGTTTTTATCTTCACCACACACCATAAGTTTTAGTTGTTGCTTGGTGCTTTGTCTGTAAGGATAATCCTGCTATAATTTGAAGTGCAGATTTGTTGCAGAGCTGCTAGTGTTCTTTCTCATGTACTGAAGGATAATATTCAGTGCAAGGAGAGGGTATGCTATCTCATCTCATTGCTTTAAGTTTCTTGCTTCTAGCTGTTATTATGGTCAGAAAATCTATGGAGAACAACTGCTTCAGAAATAAGTTCAGCATTGTTCTGACCTGTTTGAGGTTTTACATGAGATCCCCTTTCATTTTGCAATGTGGAATTACTGCAGGTTTTACGTATTGAACTCGAGGCACCTACACCATCTTTAGGAGCCCCAGAGCCATTATTGCACCGGATGGTGAAATACTTGGCTCTTGCTTCTTCCATGAAAAGCAAAGATGGAGAATCAAGTACATCAGGGAATATGTACGTTCAACCAATTATATTGAAACTGCTAGTCACTTGGCTTTCAGATTGCCCAAGTGCGGTGCAGTGCTTCTTAGATTCACGTCCTCATCTTACATTTCTGCTGGAGTTGGTATCAAATTCAACCACAACAGTGTGCATAAGGGGGCTGGCAGCTGTACTTTTGGGAGAATGTGTCATCTATAATAAATCTGGTGACAGTGGAAGTGATGCTTTTACCATAGTTGATACCCTAAGTCAGAAAGTTGGGCTCACATCATACTTTTTGAAGTTCAACGAGATGCAGAAAAGCATTATTTTTTCTTCTGGAAAACCAACTCAGCCCCGTAAACCATTGACAAGATCCACTGCTGCTAGTATGGCAGAGATTGAAGATGTTGACGAGAATGAGGCAAGTGATCAGAAGAATGAGGATCATCCGATGCTTGCCTCAATGTTTGATGCTCAATTTGTTGACTTCATTAGGAATTTGGAGGCAGATATAAGAGAGAGCATTGTAGATGTATATAGTCATCCAAAGAGCAAGGTGGCAGTAGTGCCAGCAGAATTGGAGCAGAAGGGTAGGGAAACTGATGGGGACTATGTCAAACGGCTGAAATCATTTGTGGAGAAGCAGTGCTCTGAGATACAGGTATGGTTGCATAGAAAAATCTTTTTTTTTTTGTTGAAGATTCTGTGTAATATCTTTAGTCATAGAAAACTCTACTTTCAACAGATCACTCAAGAGCCTAGCCTTATGTAGTTTGTTTAATACTTTAGTATCCAGATTTTGCGACTTAATTGGAGTAGACTGCACTTAAGTCTGTAGTTTTTCACCTGAGGTACTTTGTCAACTTACCTTTTATCTTCTGGTGCTGGTGGGGGTTTTGGTTGGACCTGTAAATGGCCACGAGGAACCCAAATCAGCAAGACTTATTTCGTATGAGGAGTGGCACACTTATTTTCTCCAAACTAGTTTATCTCTTGACCTACAACTAGCAATTTTTTTGTGTAAGTTAAGAAATCAAAATGAAATATACTAGTGGAGCCAGCTAAAGTCATCCACGAAGGATAACGTGTTCTACCACCACCAAAAAAATTAGCTTATTGTTATTTCCAGCATGACAACAATTTCTTTTAGCTTTATTGTTATGTCTGTGGATGAATTTCTGAAGCTAATTTATTATGATATTGGGTGAAGCTGTCCTTGTTGGATTTCATATTCATGTTATATCCAGTCTTTTTCTGTGTGCTCTACCATCATACGTGCATGCAATCGTTGTGAGATTTGTGCACAAATGTCATTTTAACAATACTTGCAGTAGATAGATCACTGCATACCATATTACATTCTCTTTTCAATTAAATTATGAAGTTTGTCCCTATGAGAGGGGACATCCCACTCTCCCACAGGGCTTCTTTCTCTTGTAAGTGATTCAAGTTTGGGTCTCCTTTACATCAATTGCTTCCTTTCAATTATTGTGAGGATAAATGCTGTTCTTAAATCCCAAATGAATAAAAATTATGGAGTTGTATTTAACTTTGATATGCTAGGAAGCACAGACACTCCATTTAGGGTGCCATATCCGTGTCCGACATGCATACTTCTTGGACACACTGGTATCCGTGTTGGACACACCAATGGCGTGTCATGAATTTGTATTTATTTAGTTTTCAATGGACACGTCTAGGATACTCCAATGACATGCATGGACACATAGTGGATACATTTAGGACACGTATTGGACACATCTAGGACACATATTGGACACATTTAAGACACTTTTTGATGACTTGTGGATGTTACATTCATATACTTTACACACAAACATGTATAAAAATATTTTTTTTTTGCCGTATTCCAGCTGTATCTGTGTTCTCACTTTTTCAAAATTGCCGTGTCCCTGTGTCTGTGTATGTGTCCGTATCCGTGCCTGTTTCTGTGGCAGAAATTAACCAGTTAGAAGATTGGAATACATCTGATGTGGTGTGTAACCCATGTTCTTTCTGTTTTCCTTTTGTTTACTCAAACTTTTCGTTTGTTTATTTTCTCAAAGGACCTTCTTAGTCGGAATGCAACTCTGGCTGAAGACCTGGCTAAGATGGGTGGGTGCGGTCCATCTCGATCTGAGCACAGAGCTGGTGGGGGCTCAGAAAGAGTCCAGCTGGAGACACTCCGTAGAGATCTCCAAGAGACATCCCAACGGCTGGAGATGCTTAAGGCAGAGAAAGCCAAAATTGAATCGGAGGCATCAATGTACCACAATATGGCTGGGAAGATGGAAGCTGATCTGAAGAGCTTGTCTGATGCTTACAACAGTCTTGAACAGGCAAACTTCCATTTGGAAAAGGATGTTAAAGCTTTAAAGAGTGGGGGAGCGACACCCATTCCAGATGTCGAGGCAATAAAGGCTGAAGCAAGGGAAGAAGCCCAAAAGGAGAGTGAGGCGGAATTGAATGATTTGCTTGTCTGCCTTGGGCAAGAGCAGAGCAAGGTAGAGAGGCTGAGTGCAAGGTTACTGGAGTTAGGGGAAGATGTAGACCAATTGCTTGAAGGCGTTGGAGATGATATGGGGCTACCTGAAGATGGCGAAGAGGAGGAAGACTGATTTGAAGTCACTGTGTTCTTTTCTTCCAACATTCCCCTAAGCATGGCTGATTGTGTGACTCTTTGTACATCTTTAGCGACTTTGTACAGTCTGCTTATTGTTATTTATGATGTTGTGAAGTTGAATTTAAATTTATTATTCCGTTGGACCTGTCTGGATTGTCTTTTGTTGGTGAAAGCTTTGATGTGGATTTTACTGTTAAACCCTTCCAAGAAGAGGTATTTTAACAGAAATTTCCAAATGTGAACTTTTTTCTTCGCTTGAAGTGCTGCGCCCATGTGAAGAAGTTTCAAAATCTAAAGATACCATCTAAGGAACTGTTAGCTATTTGCAGTAATGCATTTGGTATCACCTGAATGGTAATACTAACAAGCCAATGAACTAAAATTGAAGAATATTGAAAGCATTTATATAGACGCTTGTCCTCATTGGCTTGGGCCTGATCGCTTACAATTCACTCAAAAGTATTTCATCAAAAAGATTTTCAATACCTGTGGTTGCATCATTTTGTGGTAAACGGTGAGAAGCTTTCATTGTGTATAACAATTTTGGGTCTCCCAACATCATTGGGAGGAACATATCCATCTTCCTAGAGATGAGATCTAGAGCTAGAGCGTCATCCCATATGTTCACATGGTTGGATATTCTTCTTCCATTCCTACAATCTTTATGGTAGTCTTTGTCGGCAATGTCAATTTCCAAACAGAGTGTCTAGACAAAGTCATGTTCTTGTTGGGAAGTAGGTAGTTCCCAACAAAACCTTTTCAGAAGGACACAGATCAATAATATCTGGATAAAGCTTTACTTGGTGAAATTGGCCTTACTATATTTATTTTTTGTTTTTTTAATTTTGTGGCGAGTGTATTTTCCTATTATAGTTGCTAAGAAACTCCTTGGGGAGAGAGAAGCGCGAAAATCGCTTCTGGTACAAGTACAAAATTTATTTGAAAATTTTAAAAATATGAGAAAAATGTTTCAAAAACTTTTAAAAAAATATTTTAAAAACTCTTGAATACTTGGTGAAAACTTCTGAAAAATACTTTGAAAACTTAAAATATTAATTTTTATAAATATTTTTTTCTTAAGTTCTAACAAGTATTTATAAAATTATTCATTTAAGTAGTTTTTAAAAAATCTGTACTAAATTTTTTAAAAGTCACTTTTATATTTCGCAAAAGCTACTTAATAAAATTTTTATTAAGTTTCTCAATTATTTTTTTCAATCATTTTTTACTTTTCATTTTCCCTTTATATTTTTTAGTTGCAATTTTCACTTCCGTTTCCATATGCATAACTATGTTTCAAATACCTTTCGTTAAGATTGGAGACCAGAGTCGGAGGATGAAAAAAATTTAGAAGTGTTTTGGTTATGGCGTTGTGTATACAATCAACGGAATCCTTGTAGGTGGCAAAATCTGAACTAACTCGAGAAGAACCAGCTGGTGACCATTTAATACGGACGGAGATGGTTGCGGTGCCGGTGCTTACTCTCGTTGACTCAATTTGTGTGTTTAGAGTAGAAATGGTCACTTAGTACAGTGGGTCCCAGCTTTTCTGGATGTGTCTAATAAAGCCATTAATTTTTTTTCTTGGCACTTTTCTAGGGTGGGGACAAATTACAGTTGTTTGGTTTATGGTGGAGCCCAATTGGTACTCACCCACCCCAACTCACAAATTTGCCCAAAAAAATTGGGAGAATTACTAAGATTGGATGATGGCAAATTATGATTTTGGACACTTTGTACATCCACTTAGAGCATAGTGTACCCCTAAAAAAAAATTAAAGAAATGCTTTATACTACAGGAATTAACTATAATTTGATATCTATCCACCAACCCAATCATGACATGAGATCACTTTGAAGTCTACACAAAGAGACCTATCTTCACCCACTAATTTCCTTTGTAATGAAACTTCACATCATCCATCAATTGCATTACAGCATTCCAATCTGGATGCAAGTGGCCACGCTTACTTACAATAGAAATACAACACAATCATGACCTTACATTAGAGTCCAAACTCACATAAGATTTTTGTATTTGACATCTAAGACTAATTCATCCAACAGGATTCACAGCCCTACACTAATTTAACACATTCCACCCATTGATTTAATTAAACCAATGACAAGTGAAAACAAAACAAGGCTAATGACCAGTGATAGCTATCCTAATCCTATACATGCACATATGTATATATATATATGTGTGTGTGAATGTAGGATGAGCAGAATCAGTCAAATGAAAATGTACAAAAACAACATAACAAGCATAGATCACAAGCAAAAAACCCACTTGAAAGGCCTTCTTTGGAGCCACAGCAAGAAACAAACAATAAAATAAAACTTTGATTAAGTAAACATGCTATGTTCCACCTTCAAAATGGACACCTGGGCTTAGTCTTGATTGAGACCTGCACTAAAGTTCTCAAAATCATATTCACCTTTAAGCATCTCCAATCAAAATGAGTACAGTGATGATAATAAAAAATAGGAGGAAAAAAAAATCAAATAATCAAATGATAGGGACCTAAACAGATTAACAATAATTTTGTTGTAGACAGGACCAAAGAGCACGACCCCTGTCGCTAGAAAGGGACGAGGCTCAATTGGAAGAAGACTTTCCTCAAAGGTTCCGTTGGATTACACAGAGAGTTCCAGAAACATTTGACAAAGATTGATCCATCATCAATTCAAATAATGTCGAATGATTTCATCATGTTGCTCCAAACTGGGATGTTGAACTTGTAAATTTGACAATCTTGTAATAAAATGAACGCTTGTAATACACAAACTCAAGGTTCAACCTTCCATGCAAGCTAATGCATTTTCGGGGTCAACTATCCTTTTCATTCTGATTTAATGGTCAACAACACTGTGTCCTACTGTCATGTGGTTTCTTTCTAAAAAATTAAGGTAGATTCTCTCGTCTAAAGCATAATTTATGGCTTAAACTTTGCTAGAAATATTCTTAATTTCTAAGCATGTCTCTTAAGTATTTAAGTTGTGCACAGGAGCACATGCCTCTATTTAAGACCATATTCTCAGGCCATGTGTTTTAACCAGTTGAAAAATACAATAATCAACGATTTCAGGCCATAGATTCTTAATCCCTAGAGCACACATGCATACACTGAAATGTAACCACATAAGGATTTACTGAATTCTGAAACTGAACCGTGATAAATAATTTATAGGGTAATGCTATACAACCATAAAAATTATACAGAATTTATTATCAGAATGCAGTGGCTAAATTATATGCCTATCACTTTAAAATAAAGAGTCCACCTAGATGCTTATTAATTACAAAACCGTCATCATCACATCATTTTGGTACAAATTTCTGTACACAAATTCTGAAAGAATAACATTTTTCTAATTTATATTATTAAGTATAAGCTACAACTTTTTACACTACTGGCAGTCTAGGCGCAGCCGCGATGCTGATCCCAACTTTTAGTGGGCTCCAGCTGATGTGGATCAATTTAGCTAGCGATGGACCAACCATCGTGGCTGTAATTAGCATCTGCCTTTACACTTACACATTTTTTCTAATGATTGATTGCCAGTGAACTCAAGAAGACATTTGGAGGAAATTTTGAATGCGTGCATTAACAAATTAAGAAATTGAGCCAAGAATCGAAATAAAGAAAAACGAAACAAGAAGATAAAAAGGGTCTCATCCGTGACTATACTTCGCTGATCTCACCTTCACTACATACACGCACATCTACCACCAAGTTTCTTCGCTTTGAGTTGATGATCCTGCAACAGTTTCTCCGTGGAGACTGCAAATAAACAATCAAAGGCAAATCCAATCAAACCCACATTACAAGTCACATATACTAAACAAAACCATGAAAACCATTTTTATAGATTAGCCCAGAAAAGGCCACTAGCGAGCTGGTGGTTGAGCGTCCAGAGTAATCGCTCAAAAGTCAAAAAGTTTCTATTACTAATGCAATAGAAATCAGGTCGTGTGTAATACAGGACTGTTATTATAAATGTTCCATGCCTGTAGTCACAAAATAAAATAACAAAGATAGATAGAGATGCTGCTTACCCTCTCCCATAGATGAGGGTCCTGTTTTTTGTAAACCTCCACTCTGTCAATGTCAGCAGGATCCGGCATCTTCCATCTGCAGGCAGGATGAGGCACATGATGCCGAGAATACTCACTCACTGTTTGATTCGTCGAAGAATCTAATCTAGCCCTCGACAGGTAGAACACAAAGGGCTTCTGACAAGGATTCCGGCTGACTGGCCGGGTGTTGAATGCATAGGCAGTGTAATCAGCTCTCCTATACCAATTCAAGAAAGTCCTTGAGGGCATTTCAATTTCCCGTGGAGATAAAATGCCTCGAAAAACTTGAACCGCGAAGCCCCACGACACTGAGACGGTCCACTTCTTTGCTCTATCATAGCAAATTGATTGTTGCATGAGACCAGCTGAGTCGAGCTGCATCGGAATTTTAAGCCGCTGCAGGGCTTCCACCCGTGTCACATTAGGGAAAATTGGTTCGACCACATCTAGGTGGTGCAAGGACACAAATGGTGCCACCGGGTGAGCTGCGAGGAGCCCAAAAAGGTTCCCATAAACATCATACTGCATTGCCATTCCACCAGCAAATTAGAGACCCACTATTCAGCAAACCATGATCATACATAAACGAAACTTCAACTTCAAAGTAGTACTATTAAGTAAATGATCAGTTATCACTATCAAAACTTTATCTCCAGCACTTGCATCAAGAATCTAGAGGTATGGAATGGCTCCACTGATCGAGCAAAACCAGGTCTAACCCAGGCGGGTCCCACCACTTCAATAATGCAATGTGGAAGCTGGAGAGTTAATTTATGGGGGCCAAATTTTTTCATCTATTGCTAAGAATTGTGAGTAAGAATCCAACCTCACGCAGCAGAATATGCATTGTCGGCAAAATGAGAGGAACAAAAACAAAAGCACCCAAAACACGAAAACAGAAAAAACACCCGAAGCACAAAAAAAAAAAAAAAAACACCCGAAACAGAAAACAAGAAGAACAGACCTGGTGGAAACCGAGTTCTTTAGTGAGTGGGACACCGAGTTCGGCCATACAAGCTTGCATGCGATCATCGGAGGCAAACAATCCGGGGTACCTCTTTATACACCGATCTTGCATTTTCTCCAGAGCTTTTGCCAATGGGTAACTAATTGCGAACCCGCCGCCGCCGTAAGCCATGCTATATGAGAAATATATGTTCTGCAAGTGACTCTCCGACAAGCTTCCGATGTAATAGTACTGGTTGTGGTCGTACTTCGACAGAACCCTCACCAGATTATCAGTGACGAAAACGGTGTCGTCGTCCCCCATCACGAACCAGCTCACGTTTTCCATCCCCAGCCGGAACGTTTCCGAAACTATCCGCGAGATCCGAATCGCCGACCGGTGTCCCTGCCGATTCGAGTACGGCAACCTGGAGGTGTCGCCGGAGATTCTCACCTGCGGGAGGCCCTCGTCGGGTCGGGTCTTCACTGGGCTGTCGAGCCACGCCACGCCCCTCATTTCGTTCGGCTTCCACCACAGCTTGATGTAATTCTTCCTCTGGTCCCAGAGCTTCGCCGACCCCGCAATGCCGAACACGATGTGTTTCAGCTCCGTCCTCTGTTGGGTTTCTTTGACGCCGACAGGCTGGGCAATATTCTCCGTCCGATTTTGAAACGTCAGCAGTGATTCGGAGGCGAGCGTTGTGGGTTTTGGCGACGATTGATGCAAAGTGAGACGATTATGAGTGGTCGTAAACAAAGGGTCATCGTCGCAACCGCGCGAGGACGAAGTGACGAGCTTGAGAGTGTAGACGACGTACGTGACGGAGACAAAGAGGATGAGCCAGACCATGAACTTGGGCAGAGCTCGAATTTGCGAACCCGCCACCGCAATGGTTGCGCCGGATGGGCTTCTCATCTGGTCCCAACCCACCTTCTCCAAATCTTTCTGGGACACTTTCATGGTCTGAACTCTGAAGCGACAAACAATGGAGTTGATTCGTCGTGTTTGTTTGGTTTAATGGATTTTCAAGGCCTTTTCCAAGAAGAACGAGAATCTGTGCAGATTTTTCAGAGAGCCCACCAGATCTGCGTGCTAGGTAATGGGGTTTAACTATCTGTCAAAAATTTTGGGTGTAGAAATACAAGAGGACACAAGAAAGATTCTATTGGGTAAGCTGAGGAAATGAAGAGAAGGATAGGGATGAGAGTGAAAGAAGGGAGTTTCAAGAGTCGAAATAGTGACAGCACGCATTGCTGCCAGGTTGCGCACACACCAGAATTTAGCTACTCAGGACAGAGTACTTATATCACCTATCTTTTATTCCGAAGTATCAAAAAAAAAAAAATTATATCATCTATCTATGGTTTTATACACAATATAATAATATAATCGTATATTTATACACATATTTAAAAACCTGTAATTATAGAGAGAGAGAGAGAGAGAGAGAGAGAGAGAGAGAGAGAGAGAGGGGGAGGGATGGTCAGAGGTTGATGGTTGGCATTGGACCAGACGTTAAGAAACGAGGGATGGTCAGAGGTTGATGGTTTGCACTGGGTCAGAGGTTAAGAAACCGTGCTTATACAGCTATATCGCGTAATATATATAATACATACATATATATTCCTGCTATGAAGGGTAATAAAATTCAAAGAGGGCCTTTATATAATGGATAAATGTCTGAAAATTTTTCATGGAACTAACTTAGGTAGATCCAGCTCCTTCAATAAAAGTGTGACTCTTGGTACTGTAATTTTATATATATCATTCAATGAATTCAGCGCAGAACTTGTAAAGACGACTCTGAATCAGAAAATTACATAATGGTAGCAAGTTCATAAATTCAATCAAAATCACTGCTCAATACATTGAATGATTCTGTATGTAAATCTCGAGACATAGATCTTTTACTATAGAACTCCTGTGAAATATTGATCAATTTGTAGAGTTTGAACTCATATAAGAAAAAAAAATGTTTTGCTTCTCCCTTTGGTCTGTTTTAAGACGTAAATGCATTAACTATTTTCAATTTCTCAATTCATTCATAATCCTAATGCAATATATGCATTAATTGATAAGGTGTGAGATGTCAAGTTTAGGTTGGAGTATACCTTTGGAAGAAGCAATTTGAACCCTCGAGAATCCCCCTATCTTCTTTATTAAAAGTACATTCAATTATCATATCTCATACATTTAAAGACAAACTTCATGCCTTTTTTTATATTTGTATTTTTGTAGGTTACTTGGGTTGTTTGACGTGGCTTATATTAAACTTTGTTTATTTAATTTTTTTAGCTTATAATAAAAAAAATTACTTTTTTTAGTTTTCTTTTGCTTTTCTACTAATTTTAGCTTCTAAAAGTAAAAAAGTTAAAAAAAAATTAACTTTTCTTGTTTATAAACTAACAAAGTGAAATAAAAAAAAGCTGAAAACAAATTGTACTAAACAACCCTTAATATAAGATAATGAGTTATAAATATAGATTCAATTAATGTAAATTTAATTATTTTTTATTAAATTTATTTCGATTACTTAAATTATACAAGTAGTTAATAGAAAAACCCCTATGTTACTTTAAAAAAAAATTCATTCCCTCTTATAGTTAATGATGCACAATATTGTTTTTTCCTTGCCCCGCATTTGAAGTAATTGCATACTTGTTTTATGCAAAAATAAGAAGAATAGTTATACGAAAGTTTCATATTATTTCTGGAGTTACTCGATTTAAATACACGAACGATCACACGATACACAAATGACTAATTAAGTTAGGTTTACATCAAATGGGGCTTAGAACACTGTGATATAAGCAATTCCAATAATGTAACTCCTTATCTTCTCATACCATGCATGTTTGAAGTCAAAACATCATTAGTCACCATTTGGTGTATTCAAATTGCGAGATTATTCTGCTAAGTAATCTTACAAGAAAACCCAAGAAGATAATTTTAACAAGTAACAACTACATCCAATTCTCTAAATTTATTTATTGAATTTTCTTTTGGATCGTATTTAATGAGTTTAATTACTTATTAATATGTTTATCTTTTCTTCAAATCACTCTTGACAAGTATTTCAATGGAATTCATGAAATTAAAATCCAATGCCATGTCATTTTCTCCTCTAAAGTTTGTTGCTCTATTTCCATATCCTAAGATTTTATGCTCTAAAAATATTTCTTTACGTTTTTTGCAAGTACTTGACGAACATTCTCTTTTCTTTGACTAACATCATGCATATAAACTATATATAAGTAACCAGTTGGGGAAGCTTTTAAGGTGGGAATTGACTAGACTTGAAAGTTTTATTTAACCACATAAGCTAGTATTTGAATGTCTTGCGTTTGAAGCATATTTACTAAAATAAATAGTGGAAGTGAGAAATGGAAATGGAAAACACGATTAAATAGTTAGAACTTATATGAATAATTTCATAGATAGTTAGTTAGAATTTCAGAAAAAAAATGTATAAACTTTAATATTTCAAGTTTTCGAAGCGTTTCTTTTAAGTTTTTCAAGAGTTTATAAAACATTTCTCCAATGTTTTCTGAACATTTTGCAAAAATTTCTAAACGATTTTCGAACCGGTATCGAAAATGCATTTTTTCCTCAAAAATTAGTTTCCTGGCAACTATAGTTTGAAGTGACACTAATATCGGTCTTTAAATAATGGATTAAACTTACAATAAAATACTCAATAATCATCTTTGCCAAAACATATAGAGTATGGATGCAAAAAAACATAGTCACGATGTACCCACCCCAATAAACAACAGCTGTAATTGCTATATATTACATCAAATTGTTGGGTTTATTCATTTATTTATTTTTTGATGACAAGAAATCACAAAGTCATATTGTACCCACCCAGTAGTATAAACTCTAGATATCTGTAGTCACTCATAAATTACAGGTATTAATTAAACTCAAGAATTACCAGTGGGACTCGGTTAGTACTAGGTTACCCATGCGGTTTAATTTGTCAGTGTTTGAACAGCCCGATCAATAAACTTGATTTTGTTGAACCATATATCAAATATCTTGGATGGGTGAGCATATTGGAACATAACATGCATGTAAAAGCATAGTGACAATCAATATATTATAAACATTTTGTGGATAATGGCACATGGTGTACACTATTGAACCTGTGGGAAGAACATAAAATGTTGTGAAGAACAAGTAGGGCCAACCTCACTTATTTTGTCAATTGAAGTAATCTATTCCACTACTGGGAGGTACAAGTAGTGGTTGGAGTAGGGTATAACCACAACTAATGTTTTTTGACTTCTATGCTATGTATTATAAGGCTTTTTTTTTTTTGTGAAAGTCCACTTTTTTTTGCAGATCATTTCGCTAATAGCAGTCTATAGTAGTGGTTGGAGCAGGACTAGTCGAAACCCACTTACACTAATATTTTTATTTTTTGCTGCTTGTTGATTTGTATAAGGTTCTCTATTAAGTGAAGCTAATTTCAGTTTTGAAGATCATTTCACTCCAATAACAGATATAATTTGAGTTTTAGAGACTCAAGATCCGTTTGATATAACTTATTTTAAACTTTTTTTTTATTTGGCTTATAAGTCGAAAAGTTAAAAAAAATTTACTTTTTTAAACTAAAGATAAGCAAAAAAGTTTAAAAAATTGTCTTTTTTCCTTATAAACTAAAAAAAGCCAAAAAATTCTACCAAATGAGTGGTTTTAATTACTTTTGAAATTAAAACTAGCTTTGGGCCCATTCGCCTACATAGTTTATTATATTGAAGCTCCTCAGACTTTGATATATCTTGGCTAGTGAAATCATTACTTAACCAATCATAAGAGATGTCTCAATCAACGGTGGACTCTTATGTTGAGTATGATATCTCAAGTTTAATTTTTTTTCATGTCTCTTATAACCAGTTATCATCTATGTAATATATGAAAGTTGTTATGATTTGTGTGAATAATAATCCTGCACGAACAAGAGAAAAATAATTGGTAAAAATCCGGAAAAAAAAACATTTCTCCATAAAAATAAAGTGGGAAACAATATTTGTGAAGGTTTGGTTTGAGATTGGTAGACCTGTCCTGAATCCAAATTGTCAAACTCTAGTATAAGTCCAAAACACCAGCCTCTAGTAGAATATCATTATCAAAGTAGTTTAGGCTTATACTACATTATTTTTATTGGGCTTACTGAGTAAAAAGATGAGAAAAGATATCAAAATACCAAATTGATTCCCAAATGGGACCCAAATAAACTACTGAAAAGGCGTGGTCCAGATGGACCTTTACCAGACATTAAAAAATTTAAAGGGCTTTGGTTGGTAGATGCGTCCATACTCCATAATAGAGCAACCTAAACAAACTAGTTAATTAAGAAATGGCTGGGCCCCAAAGGACAGAGGACCGACACACCTGACGTGGAACCTCCCAGAAAACTTAGATCACGTGGCCACAATACCCTGTGGGTTTCTCCATTGTGAACCCAACCAAGATTTGCTTTAGTGGGCTTAATTAACTTTTTTTTTTTTTTTTAATTTCTAAGCAATAGGTGGGAAGGGCGTTCAGTACAGTAATGACTACAGAAATTTTCATCAACTGTAAAATGTTTAATTTGATTAATAGTTATTGAGAAAAGGTGAATATGTTATTACAACTTTATTAAAGTGTAAGTGACATTTAATTTTTTTTTAACAATATTTGATTCATCTAACTATTATTACAAGTGAATTTAAACACGTGATTGTTAAAAAAAAAAAATTAAATTAAAATTCTAAATCTAATTATTAAAACTAACTCAACTAACATCTTAGACAATTACTTTCTTGAGTAAATCATTTTTATCCTTATTTTTTTGAAGTCGACATCATGTCAACTCACTCCAAAAAAGAAAGAAGAATTGAAATACGACATCGTGAATTATATTTTATTTTTTTGAAACAAAAGACCCCATTACTCAGCTCATAACTTAAAAAAGAGCAATTTTTATGCGAAATAATATGATTGAATAATAGTTATTTACTTTAAAATAAAATATAATTTTAAAAAAAATAATTTTTATATAAAATAACGTGATTGATTGTGAGTCATTTATTTTAAAACAAAAATATCTACTATTATAACTTTTAATTATAAAAATAACATCGTCATATTATTCTTTATAAATTTTTTATGAACTAATATTATTTTTTTATAAAAATGTCATCACCAAATCATTTTTTTTTTCCTTCCTGCACATAAATATGGTATCTCATTCTCTTCAAAGATTATGGAAAAAAAAAGCTAAGAACATTCTCAAGGGTAACTTTTGCTATAACCAATCATGTTTGTTTGGGTAATAGTTTTCGAACCGAATTAACATTTTTGCAAGTTGATTTGAAACGAGAGATAGAAGTGAGAATGTGTGAAAGTTGTGAACAATGATTTTAAAGGAAAATTCTATTCATCCAAAAAACTTTGCACAGAACCTATGTATGTATTCATGTAGGGCAATGCTAGAGACAGCTGAATTAACAGTCAACTTTCCACAAGCGCGTTGTGCGCTCGCCAGCTAGCAATGAATTGAAAGCTTGAAACCGAAACTTTAAAATACCGGTTGTTGTACTTTTCGAGCTGCTAGACCACTTTGACAATAAAAATTATACTTACGTGAGACAAAGGTAACATAAAAAATTATTAAAAAAACTAGATATCTACAGGCGAAGAAAACATAGGCTACGGTTAGGAAAAATTATAGGAAAAATTATACTGTGCTTTGGAACTCTACCTCATACTTGTTTCATCACTCACATAGTAGTTAGGTTCTCATGTTAAATAGAGTCAAATAATCACCTAGCAAGTGAGAAATTCATTCTATATAAGTGGAGGAACAAGACTAAGCGGCGTTTCAAGAGTACTGAATAATTTCTTTGCAGCTTGCGAGATGATAATTTGAATAAAAAAATTCAAAACCTGCTTCACTGACCCTAATAGTACAGGTTTAGAATATGAATAAATATATTAGGGGTTGGTTACAGGAATAAAAATAAAACTCAAAACAAGTTTGGGGTGGGGTACGGTTCAGGTCACCCCACTCCAAAATCATCCAAATTATTTTGGAAATTCATTAAATACCACTAATAATACAAAATACACTTTGTTAATTATAAGTAAATGTTAGGATTTTGATGTTATTTTTTTATATTAGGGATTTAGATTCTTTTTCACAATTTTATATTATGTTTATCTTTTATAATTTGTATTATTTTTAATTTTAGATAACTACGTTTATTTTGAGTTTTTATATCAATTTAACCTGATTAATTTAAGTGTACATAATTTGATTCTAAAATATATGTATATAACTATGTAAGGGTAAAAAAAAGGCCTAAATAAAGAAAATGGTAACATTAAATTTGATGAAATTTTACTTTGACTTTTGGGTTGTGAATAAAAATCACAAAAACAATGTGTATGATAGAACATAATTTCTTAATGTTAATTTTAAATTGAGCAATAATTTACAAAATAATTACCATTAGCCCCTAAAACCTTAATTAAGTTTTATGAGGTGATTTTGTATTTGTGTTACTTTTTTTTTGTTTCTCTAATTTTGTAATTACTATAATTTTTCACAAGGAACTTTGAACTCTTTCTTGTAATCAATATTACTCTCTATGACATCACATTTTATTTTGTCATAATTAATATACTTATTACTTTTTAAAAAAAATGTATGTATTATTTGCAGACTTATAAAGTTGGTGCTATAAAATATTTGTAAGTTCAAAATAGATTTCTTTTGAAAGAAAATACTTGAAACTCAAAAATATAGAATACTAACAGAGTTTGTACTCAATGTTATTTTAATTTTTGATTTGTCAATTTATTTTATTTATTTGATGGATAATTTATTTCTGTTGTGTAGCTGGAGATTAGGTGATAAATAAGGAGAAATTTATTTTTTATTTTTAAAAACAAAGTAAAAATTGCATAAAGATTTTTTATTTAACACAACCACAAAAAAAAGTTTAGAAAGCCAATATATTATTTTAGTGCAATTTAAAATTGGTATGTGATGGTGTGTGCTGCTCTAACTATTAATAATAGACCAAAAGCCAGAATTTGGGTAATAAAAAGTGGAACATCTAAGGGTAAGAATATCTTATTACCTTCTCAAAGAGACTACACAGTACATGCATAAAATATAATAAGTAAAAGTGGTTTTGTCTTTTCAAAAGTCAGGTGAAGGTAAGGTTTGTGTAGCTTTTTGCTCTCCGGTTGCCTGTTACAATTCAAAAGCTGTTCTATACGTGGTGATTGCATAGAGCGCGGGCGAAAATTCGATTGTTAATTCAACTGTCATTAGCATTCCTCATTCATGTATATGGAATCTGTGCGTAGCTTTAAAACTTTGAGAACACCAGAAACCTCAGCTTCAAAATCTCAAACGAGTCCAATCATCATGCATGAAGAGACTCGCCAACTCTCCCTCTCTCCAAGCCTTCCTCTCTCTCAAGAACCTGCTACTCCGAAACCTCTACCCACAAGCCCTCAAAGCTTCAACCTCTCTGCACAACCCGCACCTCACGGAGACCGTCTATGCCCCCTTCGTCAAATCAGGTTGCGTTCTCGACCCATTCCTGTCCACCTCTCTCATCACCCACTTCTCACTCTCCGGCGACTTCTCACGGGCCACCCAACTCCTCCGTGACACC
This sequence comes from Euryodendron excelsum, assembly GCA_033060915.1. Lineage (NCBI taxonomy): Eukaryota > Viridiplantae > Streptophyta > Magnoliopsida > Ericales > Pentaphylacaceae > Euryodendron > Euryodendron excelsum. The sequence goes on along the minus strand of CM065378.1, from coordinate 19,040,650 downwards.
CGCCAACCCGACACCGTTGTCTACAACGCTCTCATTTCTGGGTACGTCCGTTTTAGCCAACCCGGACCTGTCTTCGAGCTCTTCAATGGGTTGGGGCAATTGGGTCTGAAGCCGGACGTCTACACTCTGAGTTCTTTGATCAAAGCCTGTGATAATTTGGAGCACAATGAGATTGCTCATGGAGTTTCCATCAAAATGGGGTTGGTTTCGGGTGTGTTTTTGGTTAGTGGGCTGGTCGAAAACTATTCGAAATCGGGGCGCGTTAATAGAGCTGAAAAGTGCTTTGAGGAGTGTTTGGTTTTGGATGCTGTGGTTTGGACGGCTATGATCAATGGGTATGTTTGGAATGGAGACTTTGAAAAGGGCAGAGAAGTTTTTAAGGAAATGAGGGGCTTGGGTTTGGAATTGAATGAGTTCAGCTTGACTAGTGTGCTTGGTGCTTTGTTTGAGATCAAAGAAGGTGAGCAGATTCATGGATTCAGTCTGAAGATTGGATTTTTATGTGGCTGTTCGACTCATTTGAACAATGCAGTAATGAATATGTATAGCAGGTGTGGAAGAAAATCTGATGCTGTAAAAGTGTTTGATGAAATTCCTGACCCAGATGTTGTTTCTTGGACGGGGCGAATTGGTGCGGCCTATGATTGTGT